>RHKH01000126.1:9029-24930 GCA_009829795.1 Lasiodiplodia gonubiensis
CAGTCGTGATGAAACGTCCGGACGTGGATGTCAGTTTCCAACGAGAAGTGAACCTCTCTTATCTCCTGGTCCTCGCACGTAGGAAGTTTCTTCCCCAGGACGACATTGATGCGTTAAGTTACGAGGAATAACATATCAAGGAGAGTTTCATAATCATTGCGCATCCTCACCACCTACATAGCTACGTGGGAACGAGTACACGACGGACATCTAATACGCGAAATAAAGCCTCCACACATTCCCGCCCATCCACCGTCCAGATCACCATCGATCCCACCCATTGACCATTTCCAACACACACTCACAAAAAAAAAGGTGAAGTTTCTTGGTATTTGGAGGGGAACCTGTTCACCGCTTTCAATAGAGCACGTCGACGACGGGGCCTTCGTACCACCTCCTCGCCCAGCCGAAATAGTAGACGGCGCCGAACGCGACCCAGCCGCCGAGCACGACGACGCTGTAGTTCATGTTCTGGGGCGTGACGGGCTGGACGCTGGGGAAGGTGCTGAAGATCATGGCGACGGCGAGCCAGACGACGGCGGCGGCGTTGATGGCAGGGCCCCAACGGCCGAGGGTGAAGGCGGCGTGGCCGGCCTCGGCGGCGACCTTGGCGGGCGAGTCGGCGCGGCGGCCGTAGATGAGCATGTAGGTGACGGGCAGGATGTAGCTGGCGTACATGCCGAGGATGGCCATGGAGAGGACGGCGTTGAAGGCCGTGGCGCTGCCGAGGTAGACGAGGCCGAGCAGCACCTGCAGCGCCGAAGTCATCAGCACCATGCGCGCCGGCACCTGCGAGCGCTCGTCGACGTGCGAGAAGTAGGCGCTGAATGGCGCGGCGCGGTCGCGCGCAAAGGCCCACGCTGTTCGCGACGTCGACGTCGTGCCCGCCGCGTTGGCCGCCATGGCGATGAACGAGATGAACAGCGCGAGGATGCTGGCCCCCGCGCGGCTGGACGTCACGTTGAGGAAGAGCTGCATGAAGGGGAAGCCGGTGGGCGAGGAGAGGAGCGACGTCAGGTCGCCCAGGGCGAAGAGGAGGACGATGCAGTAGACGAGGCCCATCAGGCCGTTGACGACGATGGACCCGATCATGGCGATCGGGACCGATCTAGACGGGTTTGGGAGCTCCTCTGCGAGATGGGCAGCGGCGTCGTACCTGGGATGCGGGATTAGTTTGCGATGTTCAAGGAGAAATGGTTGAGGGAGAGGGGGATGATGGCAGTGATGCTTGGGAGATGAGGCAGGAACCGAAATAGAGGCTCCAGGGGGTATTGACTTTCGCCAGCATCACTCTCGATGGGATGGACGAATAGGAACACTTACCCGAGGAACGGATACACCGCGCTTAGCATGCCCACCATCCAGCTCACTCCATCGTTCGACCACCCACTGGTGTTGTCGACCTCTTTGAAAACGTAGCTCGCGCTGTGTCCGCCATCCTTGCCGATGCCCATGACGCCGAGCACGACGACAGCCACCACAAAGCCGACAACGTGCCCGATGCCACTTAGCGTGTTGGTGTGCGGTAGGACGCGTGAGCCAAAGATGTTGATGACAGTGCTGTATGCGATGATGGCCCAGTAGAACATCATACCCTGCCATCGCTGTGGAACGTACGTGCCAGACGCATCGTTGAGTACGATCAGGGCTTGGAACTGCAGGCCGGCAGCGAAGGCGGCAGATGCAGTCAACACTACTTGGCCGCCGATGTTGATCCAGCCGGTGAACCACGACGCTACAAGGCGTGTGTGAGAGGGGGCGAGAGAGGCAACCCAGTGGTATTGTCCTAGAAATCCAGTTAGCAAATGTGGGTCTACTACAAGTTGAATCGGTGTTGGGCTGGATAGAAAAGAGGAAGTGACTAAGGGCAAGCCGACGGGAAACCGAACGGTTACTCACCTCCAGCTGTGGGATATATCGACGCGATCTCAGCCAGTGACGCTGCCGTAAATAGTGTTCCAATGAAGGCGATTACACTGTAGCATTAAGTCAGTCTCTTGAGCGTAAGGGTCTGCATGCTGCCAACCACGCCGCTACTCCACCCCCGCCAAGCCCGAGCCCTATCTTCCTCGGTAACCCAAATAACCATCAACGCCAACAAGATTCCATCCGCCAGCCTATCGAATCCTACAAGGAAATCTATGAGGGTAGATGGAACTTACTAGTTGTAGAACAGACACGGGGCTCCGCCGTTCGTCAGTGCCTGAGCGACGACGCTGGAGAGAGCCTCCCAGGTGGCCATCAAGCATACCAGCAGCGCACCCAGCGACCACACGCTGAACTCACGGCGGAGCTCATCCGCGTGGCCCGTCACCGGCGAGACAGCGCCGGCCTGCAGCTCGATGTCTGCGGCCGTGCTGCCATGGATGCCAGGCTTAGCCGTCGAGTCTGACGTGCGGGTTTTGGTGAGAGACATGATACTTCTCCTGTCTCTGTAGTATGTGGATTTGTTTTTCTTGATGGGAAGACGAGATGAAGGACGCAGCAGTCGATGGTTGCGGAGGTGCGAGGTTGGTGTTCGTCGTGTTTGGTTGTGAAGAGGCGAATCCAGACGCTCGGTTTCCTAAGCGGGAAGCCGGAGTGGCGGAGGAGCCAGGGTGGGCACTAGACGTAGCAGGCAAGGTAGACGACACCGCAGCCAAGAAAATAATACCCAAGTGAATTGCGGAAGTCGAAGACGATCGCGGTCGGTGGTGTGAGTGGAATTTGGTCGCAGGAGATAAGTAGTAAGGGTCTTTCAAGCCTTTCTTCGAAATCCACCGGTTTCCTATCACCGCCACGGCAGCTCCGGTATGCGGCGATTGCGAGAGGCAGGACGTGGGAGGATTGCGTGCGTCTCTGATAGGGACTGACTGTGACCAGCACAATAGACTAACAAGGTGGAGACGAGGGTAGGTTGCTATCGCAGAAATTTAGGATATGACCGGGGCTGGCGTCAAGACAAGAGATAGTAGGCGTCCTGAAGAGATAACAAGCAACAGGCCCAGCAGCATTGCAGCTCGTTATTTTCCCCGCATTTCCCACGGAACTAGCGAAGCCACACTGACACTACCGGGGCGGGACATGGTCTTAGGATTTCCCCTCATGGCAACCATGTGTACCTTTCGGGCTTCCCATCTTTGTGGGGGAGAAGCGGGCGTTGGAGGTCATCGATGCCAAACGTGGAAATGGCCCGGGTCTGCCGAACTAGCACCTGCTGCCATGGGCGTCGCGAACGCAGCGCACGCCCCCATAATCCAGAAAAGTGCAACGCGGATTGGTTCACGCGCGTATTGAGACTGCCCTACGCAGCAGCTCATGGTGGCCAGAGTCGAGGAATTGTTTCCGCCTAGCCGAATGTGGCGCAGATCTCAGCAGCACCTTCGTCACTGAGGAACTGCGCGTTACCTCGGGCGTAGGTAAAAATATTTGGCATTGAGATAAGAGCGCGGAAAGATAGGCATCGTGCAGAGATAGCGAGAAGGCGATGGCTTCGTCGAGATTCAGCCTGTCCGGGGGGCTTGTGGGTTGGCGTGTCGTCGTTGTAGAGTTGTCGCTGTGGCCTGCCGCACGCTGTCTGATGGGGGCGCCCACTGCGGAATTGTGGGGGAGTGCGGGAGGCGGAATCTTTCCACGCCGGCTCTGCTCAGGCACTTCGCCAACATGATTGGCCAGCGCGGATTCGGGGCGCGATAAGCATCATCCTGGCACAACCTTCCCCGCCGGATTGGTGACAGGGTCTGAGAATTGTCAGAAAGAAGTCGCAGCGACAGATTTGGACCAGTCTTCCATGGAGTTACGGCGCCTCTGCCACCCAGAAAAGAATCAGTGATATGCGCTAAGGCTGGATAGCAAAGGAACTTGTCTCGAAAAAGGGCCTAAGAAGGAAAATTATAGATAAGCATAGTCCAACTAAGCTTGACCGAGACAACATCAAAACCATGTATCACGTACCTTCTTAAATAAACTAAATTCAATTATTTCATGAAGCCTTGGGCTTGAGGCAAAAGCAAACTCAACATACACAGCAGAACAACAGTAGCAGGAACAGTGGATCTTATATTCTCCATCAAGGTCTCTCTAGACAAGCATTTTCGCCATGATTATCATCCGATCAACGCCATATAATCACACCACGCCAAGAACCCATCGCATCATCATAAAACCCAAGTTTTCCCAAGCCAACCGTCTACATTTACAAGTTCCCCTTCACGCAGCAGCTCTTGTTCTCCTTGTACACCTCGACCGACGCCAAGTTCTTGTTGCTGGGCACATCGATGCTCGGGTTAGCCTCGAAGAAGTCGGCGGGGCGCAAGTTGACCTGGAAGATGTCGACGGGCATGACGGGCCAGTCCTCAACGCGGGGGTTATGCGTGAGGCCGAAGACGGACCAAACGATGACGTCGTCGTTCTCGACGCTCTCCTGACGCTTGACGGCGTCACCCACGCCGTCGACCTCCTTGGTGCTCTGCAGCGTGAAGCGGCCGCCCGCGTACAGCTCGTCGTCCTTGTACTTGGTCACCCACACGTGGTGCTTGGCGAACTCGGCGCGCTTGCTCTGCACGCTGTCCGGGTCGGCGAGTAGTAGCTGCGTCGCCGGCGGCGTGAACTTGTAGCCAACCGGCTTGCCGCTGATGCGGTTCTTGCGGTTGGTGTTGACGATTTTGAAGACGCGGTTGTTTTGCGGTGCCGCGTCGGCGAATGAGGACGTCTTGATGGGCGTTTGGCGGACTTCGTAGAAGTTGCCACGCGGGTTGGTCTTGGGGTTCATGGGGACGGCGTGTGACTCTTCTTGGATGACTGTATTTTTGTGGCCGTCGATGGCAGGGTCGATACGCGCACAGAAAATGTGCTGGTGGTTCTGGGCGAGCGCACCGGGGTTCACGACATTGCCGTAGTCGCTCTGCTTGCCAGCGTCGATGTTGACGACCGAAACGATGCCAGTAGCGCGCGTCTCGATGACGATGCCGCCGGCTTGGTCGAACTTGAAGGCAAAAATATACTCGTAGTTGGCCAAAGTGATGATGAACTGAACAACCAGCTCGCGCATGCGAGTCACGACGGCGCGGCCAGTTCTCCAGTTGGTGTGCTTCCAGCCGATGCCATTGTCCTGCTCATGAAGGCAGACGACATTGGGATGAGGAGTGGCTTTGCCGTCACGGCCAATAACAACGGCGTCGAAGTATTTGATGACACCCAGGCAGTCGCAGCCAAGGGCAAGGTTGTTGGCGCAGTTGCCAGCACCGCCATCTCCAAAGTCGAAAGCCTGCTTCCTCTGGAAAGGGGGGCGAGCATCGGCGTAAGGGACTGTCATCTCGCTGATGCTCAGTCTGTACAGCACACTTCTGCCCTCGTAGTGCACATCATGGATAACAGCGCCCTCGCGCGGGTTGAATCCGACCCTGAACCGCCACTTCTGCCACTCAACCAAGCTCTCGTCGGTGATCTTGAAGGAAGGACCCTCGGGCTGCTGAACGTTCAGGGGCTTCAGGTCCTTGCGCGTTCCGCCAGGCAGGAGCTCTGGCACGTACTCGGACGTCTTGCAGTGGTCGACGATGTTGGGGCTGTTGGTCTTCTCGGTGAGGCCGTCGCCCTTGCCGCCTGTCGCCAGGCGGTCGATGCGGACGATCTCCTGCTTGTGAGCATCCATGACCGGAATGAGCGGCAGAGGGTAGGCGTAGAAGTTGGAGTCAGGGTTGCCGCTACGGGTGTCGTTTGCAAAAACCAACCCCTGGAAGTAGCGGCGGTTCTCATCTTCGGGGTCGAGGCCTCCATACGGCCACGGCTCGACGATAACCTCGAAACCCTCAGGAAGGTTGAACTCGGCAATGGCTTCCTGGAACTTGGGCGAGGCCTTGCAGACATCGACGAGCGTGTCGAACTCCTTCCTGTGCAAGTGTCAGTGTGTGGGTCTGGTGAGCGCTGCGGGTTACGTACAGCGTCAGGGCAGCGTGGTGCTGCTTGCCAATGACCTCGTGCCTGACGCGCGTGGCGCGGTTTACGTCGACGATGGACTCATGGTACTCAGGAATCCTGTCAGCGCCAATGACGTCGTACTGGACCTTGGCCAACCGCGGGGGGCGAGGAGTGGTAGGCGACAGGCGGCCAGAGTGCTCGAGCTCAAGGAACTTCTTCAGGTCGGCTTTGGCGGGCTCTTGCAGGAAGATCTCGCGGAAGCTGATGACGACGTCGGGGTGGGCTTTGACGACGACATCGTGAGCCCGGTTAGTCTCGTCGATGGAGAGGATCTGGAGAGGGTGGGGGACCATGGTGGCGGTACAGGACGAGGCGCGGAAGGAGGGGCGCAAAATGGGTATCACGGGAAATGAACAAGTGAAAAAGCCTAGCCTCACGAAGGCATTGGGACGGAGAGGGACCGATTTATAGAGGCACAGAGCAGTGCAGGTCAGGGCCGAATGCGGCAAGTCCAGCCAGCGGAGGCCGCGGACATGGTGCTCGCCATGGCCTGCCAGATGCTCGACCCCGCTGTTGGATTCCGCGTGGCCGCTCAGGGCGTCGATAGCAGCGTGCGCGCCGTCGTTCCGCCTGCGGGCGTAATCGGCTGTCGTTGGTTGCGGGGAAGCACGCGCCATCAGCGGCAGTCGCTTGGCCCTTTGCCGGCTGTACTTGCCGCCATAGGCTTAGCCGCTGTATTTCTCTGTGTCGTTCGAATCTGCCATATCTCCACTACTTCTTGCCGTGCCGGTTGCGCATTGCGGGTCTATCGTCTCTCAGCCGCCCGCCTTGCAACAAATGCGTCGGCCCGCGGCTCGGCCTCTTGTTCTTATCAGCACCGGCTGGTCGACGCACGGATGCATTTTGCAAGCGCGCAAGTCACAGCGACCCGGCACGCCCACACAAGTCCCATTACTCTCGTGCCACCACAAACGTCTTACTGAGATATCTTATCTAAACCTTAGAAGCCCTTTGTTCAATTCAATCCTGTAATGCCGTTCCCCTTCCAGCCGCCCACATCATTTACTCCCTCTCATCGCCACTTCTTCTCACCTCTCTTTCTCCTCCCAGTCCGTCATTCCGTCTTAAATATCTCCCTAAGCTCTCACACAGCCTATCCAGCACGAACTCGGCCTCGCTCATCCCCGCCATCATCGGGCTGTTCTCGCCAATCCAATCCCACTCCACCAGCCCTTCTTCCTCCTCTTCCCTCTCCTCCTCCTCCCTCCCTTCCGCCGTGAACCTTATGAGTTTGGTAAACTCTACCCACTCCTCGTAGCTGTACCGCTTCGGCCGAACCCTATCCACGTCCGCTTTCAAGTCGTTCGCCACGTTGCGGATGGCCCTGGCCAACCGCCGCGCGAGCCGAGCATCCGACTCCGTCTCCGGGTCCTCTGCCGCGAGGGACGCCACTGTTGGGGGACGGGGGGTGCGGGTGGCGACCGCGTCCTCGGTATCGTCATCATTGTCATGGTCGTCAGTATAATGAGGATCGGGATCCGTTGGTTCGAGGTCGCGGGATCGAGACGGGGGTGAAGTGTTGCTGTCCTCCTCTTCCCCTTCTTCTTCCTCGGCGCCTGTCGAGGGACCCAAGGGGAGCCCGCGTCTAAGGCGTCGGCGCGCGGCCGCTTGCTGCAGGAGGTTAAGGAGGCGCGGGTGTGACTGCAGGAAATCGTGCCAGATGCCGTCCTTGGGCAGGACGGTGACGTCGGCGAGCTTGGACGTGGCGTTTTTGAAGCCTGAGATGACGGTGTCGCCCTGGTAAGAGATCGTTTGTCAGCCCTGCTGCTCCCACCCTTTATTATTCCCCTGTCCCTCAGCCACCCTAAGTCCTCGATATCTCGGGGAGATTGAACCCGAGAGCCCCTGGAACAGAACTCACCATGTCCGAAATCAAAATCGTCATCGTCGGCACCGCGATCAGGCTCCACACAACGAAGAAGCTGCGGCCGGCGTTAGACTTGGGCGCCAGGTCGCCGTAGCCGACGGTCAGCAGCGAGACGTAGCAGAAATACAGCGCCTGGAAGTAGCTCAGGCCCTGCGCGTGGCGCTCGGCCTTCCAGAAAACAACGGCGCCCACACACCACAGGATGCCGAAGGACAGCACTGACAGCGTCAGCGCGTACCACCGCTTGAAGCGCGCCGTCGAGTGCTGGATCGACCGCATCGTATCGAACCGGTCTTTCTCCTCGCGCAGCAGCAACAGCCGCGGTTCGCGGTGGTGGTGGCGGTAATGGTACTGATGCCGGACAGTCGAAACGACGGCACTGGCGGCGCCCATCTTCTTTTCCTTCTTCCTTGCGCCATGTTGCTGCCGCGTCTCATCTGGCTCGTACTGCCCTCTTTCTCCCTCTCGTCCCCTGGGAGAGGCTGGGATACGTGTTGCGGCGGAGCGGTCGACCGGGTTGAACGGGCCGGAGATGACAGGCGGCGGTCGCGACGTCGAGCGCCGCAGCCGCTTCGCCGTCGCGCGTTGGCGCAGCTCAAACGAGGATGTGACGGTGCGGTCGAGCGTGCGGCTGCGCATCTTGTCGATGTGTTTGCGCACGACTTTCTCATGGCCGAGATCGGTGCTGAACTTGTAGATGCTGGACACGACGAGACCGAGCATGATGATGCCGCCGACGGAATAGGGGAAGACGAGGCCACGGGAGACGTCGTTCGACGGCACCATGTCGCCTGGTAAGAGCAATGGTAAGTCCATGTTACCAATGAGCTGAAAAATAACTGCTGTGCATACCAAATCCAACCGTGAGGATTGTTACGTCGCAGAAGTACAAGGCGTTGGCAAAAGTCCAGTTATCTTGCCCATGCAGAGTCTCGATTCGTGAGAATATTCCCCCGCCGCCTGCTAGCCAGACGAAGAACATCATCGTTTGAAGGATCAGCGTGCGTTGTGACTCGGTCAGGGTGAATGTTTGAGGGTAATGGCCTCGCCAATATCCGACCATGTTGACCATCAATATCATGGAGCAAATGCAGTAGAATACTGCTGCCATGACGGCATACCAGTAGCCTTGCGTGTAAGTTTGATTAGGACGATCGGGCGGGACATATATTTCCATGCATATTAGAATTGCTGTGAGCTGAGAGGGGTTAGCCGACGAATAAAAAGTTATGTTGTGTACTGTGAACCACATTTTAGCAATGGTAATACGTACCAGACCAGTAGCAATATACCAGAGAATGATTGTCAATGGTAAGGCGATGATATACCTGACCTTCTGTGTGAAGTTCATCAGCAGGAAGAAATTTCCCACAAAGCCGCAAATCAGAGATGCCACATTCAGCCAATACGTCCATTCCGGATCTTTGAACGGCACACCAACCAACTCTGGCAACACTTTCCCATCAACAACGAGATCCATCCTCCAGTAAGTGACCAGAGCCGCAATTGAGAGCACATTAGCTAGCGGACCGAGCGTGGCGGCAAGGAGTCTGCGTTGTTGGTGTTAGTTTTAGACAATTCATGTCAAGGTCATTTGAATACCCACGGAATCGCAGTACTTGCGAACCACCAGTCACTGCCAACGAAAGATCAGCACTCGGTCTCGTTTAGAAACATTCAGTCGTTAGAGATCAGCGTACTTTTTACTTCCGTCCTCCCTTCTCCTCTCCCAGAACCTGCCAAGATTGCGCCACGTCCACCTGTGCTTTTTCTTCTGTTTTTTCTTCTCTTTATTTTGCTTTTGCGCAATTTTCCGCTCAGATGGCGACAACACCGGTTCTTTCATCGTGATGTGCTGTGGTGTCGACATGCTGCCCAAGCTGTCCGGTTTCTCCGGCAGAGATGCAGCGGTGAGAGATGGATCCGTGGACGCCATCGTGTGGTGTTAAGGATGTTTCTCTTCTTCATCCAAGATCTTGTTTCTGTTAAGAATAGGAAACCATGTGGGATTGCAGTGACGTTGCAATCTAGTACTATCCCCGTACAGAGCGCGGCTGTGGCGTGCCATCGCCTGGTGGATAGGTTGGGGGATAACAAAAACCGGATCAACGCGGGTCGTGAACGTAGCCCGTGAGCAGTTCCTTTGTGGCGGAATTGGCGCGGATTAGTTGTGGCTATCAGTAGTTCGGAGCATCATCGCGGGACGCCGGCGGAAGTGGGAAGATGGCACCGTCGTTTGAATGTGAAAAAAGCGGAAGTGACATGGTGAAACAGATTGAAAAAGGCCGGTCGGCCGTAGCGACATTAGTACATGTCCATGTGGACACTCAAAAGACGCAAAAGGGGCGCCGCCATTGATGGGAGAGGTTGGTGCTTGTCGTGCAGGAATCCGAAAACAAGGCGTCCAAGTTTGCCGCGCGTGTGACGCTTTGAACAAGCCACGCGCCATACGACGCGGGGGAGATCTCCACCGTCCTCCTCAGATCTAGCTGCGTCATCAACCATGCGATCTCGAGTATAGGAGATCTTTTGCAGATGGGGGCTCGAGTGTTCTTTCTTGATTTTTTTCCTCGTGGATATAAAAGGTAAATAAGAATCATAATATAAAAGTATTTACACAACCTGGACCTCATTTCGTCCAACGACTCTGGCCAGTGGTGTACATAATCTTTTTAAGCGCACATTAGAACCAGGGCACCTCAACTTTCCCTGGTCCGGTGCTCAGATAGCAAAACAAGATCAACGAGTCCTTACATCGCTCACAACTACTGAGCCTTCAACTTCTCCGTAAGCTCAGGCACCTTCTCGAAGAGGTCGCCAACCAGGCCAACGTCCGCAACTTGGAAGATGGGCGCATCTGCGTCTTTGTTGATGGCAGCAATGACCTTGCTGTCCTTCATACCAGCCAGGTGCTGGATTGCGCCAGAAATACCAGCGCACAGGTAGAGCTGCGGCGCAACGTTCTTGCCTGTCTGGCCAACCTGCAGACTGTTGTCTGCAAAGCCACTGTCGACAGCGGCACGAGACGCACCGATGGCAGCGCCAAGTGCGTCAGCGAGCGGAGGCATCAGGCGGTCGAACTCCTCCTTCGACTTGAGGCCACGCCCACCGGAGACGACCTTGCTGGCCGTGGCTAGGTCGGGCCTGTCCGACTTTGCCAGATCCTCCGAAACCCACTCAGTAGGACTGTTCGCCTTGGGGTCAACACCTTCCTCGAGCTGCGCACTTCCACCTTCGGTCTCGCCCGCCGGGAAAGCAGTGCCGCGGACGGTTATGATCTTGATGGGGTCCGAGGACTGGACAGTGAGGATGGCGTTGCCAGCATAGATGGGGCGGACGAAGGCTGCACACGTCAGATTTGAGCCCGATTGGCAAACATCATCAATCAGGAAACCTACTGTCCTCGCTCTCGATGGCCGTAATGTCAGAGATCTGCGACACATCGAGCAGAGCGGCTATACGCGGCAGAAGGTTCTTGCCGAAGGCAGAGTGACCCGCCAGGATATGGGTGAAACCGCCCTTCTTGATATTTTCGACCAGCAGCGGGGCAAAGTTCTCCGGCAGACCCTTGTCGTATGCACCGTTGTCCACAAAGATGATCTTATCCAGGCCCTTCACTTTGGCCGCCTCGTCGGCAACGGCCTTGATGCTGCTTCCAGCAACGAATGCCGTGACAGAACCACCCAGCTTCTGTGCAGCCGTCACGGCGGCCAATGAACCGGGGTTGAGCTTGCCCTCGCGTTGCTCGAGAACGGCCAGGGTGGAGAGTAAACGCGCGACGAAGGACTGGTGGGGTAGCGAAATCGGGCGGACTGATCTGAGCTGGGTGCGCGCTTGGCGAAGCGCGGTGTTGCGTACGGTCGAGAACATGGCGGTGAGAGGCGTGCGTGGAGAGATGGGGGAGGGCCGGGGGAGGGGTGAGGAATTGGGAAGGAAGAGACGCACCGGCTTGTGAGAGCGTCAAGCTTGAGCTCCGAGAGTCGGCTTCAGTCCGAGGTAATCCACAAGAGCTTCTAGATGCCGCCTTTCCGTTTTGGCACTAGCGTCTTGGCACCGTCGCGGAGAGACCAGCGGCGCGCTGAAGAAGTTCACGTCCCAGGTCCTCCACGACGCGCATCACCCGCCATCGCCCTCGCGCCCTTCATCGCGCCCTATATTTTCCCTTTCGACGCGCCACCGCTGCGGTCGCGTCGCTCACTTCTACCTGACTGCCCCGCGTTTGCCCCGCTGTTTGCGCCGCCTCGCGCTTTCTCCGTCCCAACGTAGCTTCATCCCCAGGCCCATCGCGCCTGCCCAATTCTCGCCTGCATCGCAATGGCCGACGAGCTGCTTGGTGCCGACAACTCCCTCGCACCTACACAGGACGTTGACGCGCCTTCTGCTGCCGACGACGGTGCTGCTGACGCTCCGACCGCCGACTCTCACAACGAGCAACCCATAGGTATGTTGCGCAATATTGTCCACAGACTGCTGCCCGCCGGTCATCATGTCTGCTTCTGATGACGACGACCCCCCCACGTCAACTTTCGAGGACCTTTTCTCCTGGCCTCCCACGTCCGGCGAACCCTTCTATACCTTGCCTGCCACGTCCGGCGAACCATTCGATGCCTGGCCTCAAGAGCTCCATCCGCCCCCGCTCGCACTCAACGGCGAGTCCAGTCCCTTGAGCTCAGTGCCTTCCGACTTGTCGGATTTCGTCAACTGGGGTGAGCTGTGCCATTCCTCATGGATGCTCTTGTGCGCGCCAGCTTGGCCGCTTTCCCAACGACAGACGACATTGTTGCTAGACCTGCGAGCTTTTGGTACACTGGGCTGGTGAGCGATGGGGCTCTGCGAGGAATCACTCTTCAAATAGCACACCTCAAATGTTGGGAATGGCTGATGGCGCCGCTGCGGGGATTCTTGGATTTTTCACTTAACCAGTAGTCTTGACCATTCTTCTGAGCTCGTAACTAACGGAGAAGTGAACAGACGCCGATACAGCCATGGCAGACGGTGCTCAGGACACGGTGCAGAAGGACAACTCAACTCCTGCCCCGGTATCGGATAATCCCCTTGACGCGCCCGAAGGACCCAGACCTGACACTGAGGATGCCGACGCAGCGGAGGACGAGGAGATGGGTGGCATGGACGATACGAAGAAAGAAGCCACCAGTCCAGAGAAGGAAGCCGGGGACAACGCCGACGCTGCCGCAGATGACCAGCCTGCTCAGACCAAATCCGCATTGGAGAACCAAGCCCGTTCTCATCTCATTGCACAGACTCATGCCATTATCCTGCCGAGTTACAGCACCTGGTTCGACATGAACACGATCCACAACATCGAGCGCAAGGCTCTTCCCGAGTTCTTCAACAGCAGGAACCGTAGCAAGACGCCCGCCGTCTACAAGGATTACCGTGATTTCATGGTCAACACCTACCGCTTGAACCCTGCAGAGTACCTCACCGTGACCGCTTGTCGCCGCAACCTTGCTGGCGATGTTTGCGCAATCATGCGTGTGCACGCTTTCCTCGAGCAGTGGGGCCTGATCAACTATCAAGTCGACCCGGACACCAGGCCATCAAACATTGGTCCTCCTTTTACTGGCCACTTCAAGATTACGGCAGACACTCCTCGTGGTCTGCAACCTCATCAGCCTGCTCCCAAGTCTGTGGTGACCGTAGGCAAGCCCCTGACTGCCACGGAACGTCTCGCGAGCCAAACGCCTGCATCGAAGGAGGATCTCAACCTTGAAATCCGCCGCAATGCCTATGAGTCGAACGGAAAAGAAGTCACGCCCGCTGACACCAAGGAGAAACCCGCCAATGGTGAGGGATCAGCTACAAACGGAACCCAGCTAGCCGACAGCAAGTCTCTCGTGGATGCCCTAAAAGAGCCTGGTCGTCAGGTCAACTGCTTTTCGTGCGGCATCGACTGCACTCGCGTACATTATCACAACACAAAATCCGCCCCGCACTCTGCATCGGGCAAGACTGCTGCGATGCTTAAATACGATCTCTGCCCGAACTGCTTCTTGGAAGGTCGTTTCCCCTCTTCGAGCGCTGCATCCGACTACACCAAGATCGAGAATGACAAGTACTCGGGTATCCCTGACCGAAATGCGCCTTGGACGGATGGAGAGACTCTGCGCCTTCTGGAAGCATTGGAAATGTTTGATGAGGACTGGAACCAGGTCGCAGAATACGTTGGCAACCGGACAAGAGAAGAGTGTGTCCTCAAATTCCTCCAACTGGAAATCGAGGACCAGTATCTTGAGGAACAGGAAAATGCGAGCAAGACGGATCTCACTGGAGGCAACCTCGCACATCTGAGCAACGGCCGCGTCCCCTTCTCACAGGCCGACAATGCTGTTTTGTCTGTTATGGGCTTCCTCGCAGGCCTGGCAGACCCTGCCGTCACCGCTGCAGCAGCCGGTAAGAGCGTGGACGAGATGAAGCGCGCATTGAGGGAGAAGCTGGAGAAGGGCGATGCTCCTTCGGGAGAGTCCGACAAAGGCAAGGAGAAGGAAGCTTCTGCTGCACCCGCGGCTCCCGAGGCCAAAGTCAAGAACGAAGACAGTATGGACGTCGACGCGGGCTCACCGCAGGTAAGCGGCGCTGTGGCTACTCAAACTGATGTTAGCAAGCCGGCCAACCCCTACGCCACGGTTCCGCTCGCTTTGTCAGCGGCTCGTGCCGCGGCGCTGGCTTCGCATGAGGAGCGTAACATCTCCCGTCTGGTATCCAGTGCTGTCAACGTGGAGCTGCAGAAGATGCAGCTCAAGCTGCAACAATTCTCAGAGCTTGAGCAAGTCCTCTCGGCGGAACGTCGCGATCTTGAGCGCCGCCGACAGCAGCTCTTCCTCGACCGTCTCGGTTTCCAGAAGCGCATGCGTTCGGTGGAAGAAGCTTTCAAGCGCGCCGCTATCTCTGGCCCCCAAGATGGCCTGAAGATTGTGCAGGAAGCAGTGCACGGCGCCGACGCCTTCGGCGAGAAGCTTGGTGTGCAAAAAGTAGGATCGGATGATGAAAGAGAAGCCACGCCGCTGAAGGAGGGCGACGAAGGTTTCAAGAGCCACGAGATCTAAGCATTATTCACGTCGAGGATGAGAAGAATAAGGGCACGGTGGATGCATGAAGGATGACAACGGGCTTTGGAAAGCTTAGAAGGCGTTTTTATTTATCATCGTGATGATGGTCCGCTTGACTTAATATGGGTCAAAGGGGAAAACCGAGGCGCTGGTGGGATCCGAACTTTCAGTTCGACACATTTTTATTTTGTTCCATGGCAATCAGAAGCATGCCCTTTTTTCTCTAGCTAGCCGTCCCATGCATGCGTATGCAAAGAAAAGTATAATGGGACGCGGCTTCTTCGTGTGCTGTATTTTAGTAGTATCCCTCACGGAATGATAACATCTGCTTCCTATTGCGGCATTAGCGTGAAGGTTTATTACTAGCGTGCAGACCGAAGTTAAAGCACATGGCGAGTTTTGCTGGCCGAGACATTGCGTGAAGATGACTCGCGTGGATTCGGCCCTGAAGCATCCTGGATAGTTTCAGGCGGAAATTCATGGCGGATGCGTGCACAGCGGCCACCGTGCTCATCGGAGTGTTGAGAGACATGCGTACGCGCGCCGTTGCTCATGGTTCTGATGGTGGCCTGCGGCGCTCGGACGGTGGTCTGTGACTCTCGGCAAAACGACGTGATAGGCAAACCCAACAGCTTATCCTCACATCATTAAGAGTGCAGGATAGCTGCAGCCTTGAGAAAAGGCATTGCACACGCGCCCTGCGGACGTCTCTTCACTTCGCCTGTGTCGGATCATCGCCCGGGTCGGATCCTCTTCCCCCTTCTCCCCACCCCCCTCCCAATCAGCGCCCACGCATAATAAACGGGTTTCGTTGCTGCTGATCGGGTCGAGGGCAGATGCCGGTGGGTCGGTCTCGCCGTGTCGATCAAGCGCGCGCGGGCCGGCTGCTGCACACTCTGGGGGTCACGTTGAGATATGGATGGGTGACTCACAGGGCGGTTCGTGCGGAGAAATGAAACGGCCGTATACGGAAGGAGTTGGAGAGCGAAAAAAAAAAAAAAGTTGAAAG
>RHKH01000126.1:29962-52375 GCA_009829795.1 Lasiodiplodia gonubiensis
ACGGCAGAAGCCTCGAGTCGTCGATAGAGAGCACGTAGTTTACCTTGAAGCTATGGCGCAGGTGTTCAACTACTCGTCGTTCTCCTCCCCATCTTCTTCGTCATCGTCGTCATCGCTGTCGTCGTCGGCCCCCAGAAGACGGTTCCGTTCGAGCGTCTGCTCATGGTTCTCCACATACCCTTTCATCTGGCGTTTGGTGCTGAGTATCAGCTGTGCGACGATCCGGTCGCCGTCTTGATCATCCGGTCTTGCGTGTAGGGCACCGACCATCCTATCGGGCGCCGACGAGAAGTTTGAAGGAGCGGGAAGGAAAATGGCAAGCTCTCCGGTCCGAAGCTGATCCTTCTCAGCAGCAGCCTGCCACTCCTCCCAGCCCTCTTCCTCAAAGTTCTGCCAGGCAAGCCGCCTGTTGCGCAAGAACACCGTTCCAGGGCCCTTCAAGGCGGTGACGACGCACAGCGGAGAGGGATCCAGTACTCCAGCGGTAGTGTCCGCAACACTTGACTCTTCGACAAGCCACTCAGGAGGGTAGCCGTCGGCCCTGAATGGATCCGTAAAGACCCTTAGCTCGTAACCGACATACTCCTTATCCGGACCGATCCAGTTCTTGCGGACGTATTGGAGAAACTTCACCAGGGGCATCATGACATCGCCAGCCGTGTACTCCTTGAGCCAGTCGCCCAAAACCGAGGGCTCCGCGCTAGTGCTGCCATTATGGACGATCCTCGAAGTATTGGGGATCTTCAAGCCGGCCAAAGAAGCGAGCTGATCCAGGTCAGCCATGTAGTAGACGGTGCCGGCCCATTGCCCTTCCTTGATGACCGACATCTTAGTCGCATGGGCGTGTGCAGTGCCCTCGTCGCGGAAACGGAGGATGTCGTAAGAGTTGGACTTGTCGATCCTGTCGACCAAGGGCCTGTACTGCTTGATCTTCTTCTTCCTCTTGCTGCCAGAGTCGTCGGCCGGCTCGTCGCCCTCGTAGACGGTGACTTCCTCGAATTCGGTTGGCGGGCCGGATCCTTTGAAGGTCGAAGCCGGGATCAGAATCTTGTACGCCATCTTGGGTGCAGCTGACGTCGAGGAGCTGGTGTTGCTGTGGGTTTGTGTGGAAGATCTGGGAATCGGTAGGTTGAGGGAGGAATTGTCAAGAAAAGCGGCCAAGAAAAACCGGGACAGACTCTTCTGTTCGGAGGACTTCGAGGACTGTCAGAAGATCTGACAGCCTTGTGAAGGTTGTCAGGCCCAGATCTTGATGGTGAGGGTGTTGTTGTTGGTTGAAGCAGTAGAAGAAGAATCCTATAACGGAAACCAAGTCGGATATGGTCCGTGCGCAACACTCATGCCGGCAGGACGATTGGCCGCGCAGCCGTCCGATGTTGCGAAAATGCACCTAGGCAGAGCCTTCTTTCAACCTCACTCAAGCTCGGAGAGAGTTGTGAGTCCAGAAGTAGGCGTTCAGAAGGTTCAACGGCACACCATGCCTCTATCATGATGGGCAACATGAGTACTCGCAGTGACGAGCTTCGAGGTCTGCTCGATACGTAGCCGCTTGGATGTCATCACTTCTGGAATTCATCGTCTGAGTCCAGATTCCCGACGAAGCTGATAAAAAAATAATATATTTTAGTTGTCGAACGGAAAGAAACAACCGGTAGGGTGGGTAGACATACTATCACAAGCCTCGATAATGGCCAAGAGGAAGTGAGGATTGAGAAAATCCATGGCATGATTTGCGTCTTGTCATCCATTACCGACGGACCTTCTGCCGAGTCATTTCTGACATGGAAACACGGAATCTGTCTCTTCCAATGTTGCATTCCTCACCCTTGCTCGCGCTCGATTGAAATCTCAGGCAAGGGAGGGGCGGCGGACTGTAACGTACCACATCACTGGATCTACCTGGCAACGGCAAAATCCATCTTTCACCCTTAGTAGCATGCGCCCTACCGGCAGTACCGAAATCTACGCGTTCTCCCTCCAATCGCGCGCAAAGCTGAGTCGCATGATTCCTCTTACACTTATCTCACAGCAGAGTCTAGCTCACCGGCCAAAATTGCAGACGGAGCATCGCTAGCCTCAGATGGCATCTTTTCGGAAGCTGACATTCGGTCGCCGCAGCTCCACAGCCGCAAATTCGGAGGATGGCGGCGACGGCGATGGGGGTGGAGGTGGAGGTGGTGGTGGGGGAGAAGGAGAGCAAGTCGGCATGACGGTCCTGCACAACGTCAGAAGCCACGACGGCGGCAGGTACACGCGCTCGCGGTCCAACACCGGCAACAACAACCCTGGACACTCTTGCTGGACGCTTGATGGCGAAGTTGCGAGCGTCAGCTATAGCGAATCGGTCCCGCGCCTGCCCGAAGATTCGCGCATCGAGCTCATCGAGGGCAGCGGCGACCACCATGACGACCGCCGCAGTCTGCACAGCGCGCATTCCAAGTGGACGACGACCAGCAGCGGCGCAGCAAAGAGCCCTGCCCGCTTCACCACCGCCAGCACCAACGCTTCGTCGTCTTTGCGCAGCCGCCGGCGCCGTGGCGTCGCCGCCGAAGACAGGGACCGCGTCCGCCGCATCCACAGTGTCGCCAGCCGCTACTCGTCGCTGCCGCGCTACGTCGACGCGAACGGCAGCAGGAGTATTAAGAATCGCGACAGCAATGCCATCCACGTCAACCCCTTCCAGGCGGCGCCCGACTCCGAGCTCGATCCCCGCGGCCCGGCCTTCTCAGCTAAGGCGTGGGCGCAGGCCGTCCTGCATCTGCAGGCGGCCGAGCCGGACAAACAGCCGCCGCGCACCGCCGGCGTGGCCTTCGCGAATCTCGGCGTCAGCGGCGTTGCGGTCGACAGCGAGTACCAGCCCACTGTAGGGAATACCGTGCTGAGGGGTTTGGAGCGCGCGCGGGATGCATGCGAGTGGGTGTTTGGGTGTGGTGAAAGCAAAAGAGCAAAATGGAAGGAGATTCTGAAAGGGCTGGATGGCATTGTAGAAGCAGGAGAGATGATGCTTGTTCTGGGACCGCCCGGGAGCGGATGCTCGACGCTGTTGAAGACGCTGGCAGGTGAAACGCATGGGGTGAGCGTCGACGAAGGGAGCTATCTGAATTACCAAGGTGAGAGAGGACCATCTCACACAGCCCGCTTGATGTGAGGTGATGTTCTGACTTTTCGGCACAGGCATTTGCGCCGACCAGATGCACCACGACTTCCGCGGCGACGCCATTTACACGGCTGAGCAGGACGTGCACTTCCCATCGTTGACTGTCGGTGACACACTCCTCTTCGCGGCGCGCGCTCGCTCCCCGCGCTTCCTAGTCGGCGGGATTGACCATGATGGATGGGCGGAGCACATGCGCGACGTCGTCATGGCTATGTTCGGGATCGGGCACACGGTCGACACAAAGGTCGGCGACGAATTCGTGCGCGGTGTCAGCGGCGGCGAAAGAAAGCGGGTGACCATCGCCGAGGCCACGTTGAGCAGAGCCCCATTGCAATGTTGGGACAACAGCACCAGGGGACTGGACAGCGCAAATGCCCTGGAGTTCTGCAAGAACTTGAGGGTGCAGACGGAGTATCTGAGCGTCAGCGCGTGCGTGGCTATCTATCAGGCTAGCCAGAACGTATACGATGTAAGCGACCTCCAGCCCTGCATCGCGGCGGGATATACTGACGAGTTGAAAGATCTTTGATAAGGTGACGGTGTTGTATGATGGCCGGCAGATCTACTTTGGTCGATGTGAGGATGCAAAAGACTACTTTCTAGACCTGGGGTTTGAGTGTCCGCAGCGTCAGACCACGGCTGACTTCCTCACATCCATGACTAGTCCGCACGAGAGGGTTGTGCGGCAGGGCTACGAGAATCGTGTCCCGCGTACAGCGGACGAGTTCGCAGCGGTATGGAGGGCAAGCGATCAATACCACCGGCTCCTACAAGATATGAGGGAGTACAATGCAAAATACTCGTTCGGAGGGGAGTATCTGGAGAGGTTTGTGGAGTCGAAGAAGGCGCAACAAGCCAGGTTCGCGTAAGTAATCCGAGTAGATTACCATGGTGGGCTTGTGCTAACTATTGCATCGAAGACGAACAAGGTCTCCGTACACCCTGTCGTATGGTCAGCAAGTGCGGCTCTGTCTCTGGCGAGGCATCAAACGTTTGAAAGCCGACCCCAGCCTCACCATAAGCCAATTCTTTGCAAATGCGATCATGGCATTGATCATAGGAAGTGTTTTTTACAACCTGAAAGATGATTCGGACCATTTCTTCCAACGCGGCGCCGTTATATTCTTCGCGATCCTCTTGAATGCCTTTGGGAGCGCACTTGAGGTATGCTCGGTCGACAATTAAGCACCTGTGTGTTGTGATCAATGTGTTAACAAGCTGCAGATTCTGACTCTTTACGCTCAACGACCGATCGTCGAGAAGCATACGCGTTATGCGCTCTATCACCCCAGTGCTGAGGCATTTGCCAGCATGCTTACTGACATTCCATACAAGGTCGGCAATTGCATCATCTTCAATCTTGCCCTCTACTTCATGACGAATCTCCGCCGAGAGGTCTCGGCTTTCTTCTTCTTCCTTCTCGTCTCTTTCGCCCTCACTCTCGCCATGTCCATGCTCTTCCGCACTATTGCCTCAGTATCGCGCACCATCTCACAATCCATGGTCCCCGCAACCCTGCTCATCCTAGCCATCGTGATTTTCACCGGGTTCGCGATACCAATCCAGTACATGCGTGGGTGGTGCCGGTGGATCAACTGGGTCGATCCCGTAGCGTACGGGTTTGAGGCGTTGATGGTGAACGAATTCCACGATAGGCAATGGTCGTGCAAGAGCTTCGTTCCAGGTTATCCAGGTCTAGCGCCGAGCAACAAAGTCTGCGATGCGGTGGGTGCGGAGCCTGGAGCCGGTTACGTGGACGGGGACGCGTACTTGAGGACGGCTTTCCGGTACGAATATGCGCATCGTTGGAGGTAGGTCTTAACACCCTGAGCTATGAGATTTTCATCGCCGGATACTTACTGGGATCAGGGACTTTGGCGCCGTTGTCGGCTTCATCTTCCTGTTCATGTTGACGTATCTGATTGCGACCGAGTACATCAGCGCGAAGCGTTCGAAAGGCGAGGTACTGGTTTTCCGCCGTGGTTACGTACCGAACACTTCTACGCCAGACGACGTAGAGACTGTGGCGATAGGGCAGCGTGGCAGCATTGTTGGTGGCTCAGGTGCGGCAGGATCGATCACGAAGCAGACGTCCGTTTTCCACTGGCAGAATCTGTGTTACGACATCAAAACTGCCGGTGGACCAAAAAGGCTTCTCGACAATGTTGATGGTTGGATCAAGCCTGGGACGCTGACCGCGTTGATGGTAAGTCTCCTTTCTCTGAAGAGCTTTCTGCGAGAAAAAGACTAAGAGTGACGTTCAGGGCGTCTCGGGTGCCGGAAAGACTACGCTACTAGACACTCTTGCAGCGAGAACGACCATGGGAGTGGTTACAGGGGACGTGCTGCTCGATGGACGGCCGCGGAACATAGATTTCCAACGTTCAACCGGATACGTGCAGCAACAGGATCTGCATCTGGAGACCTCGACTGTGCGGGAAGCACTCAACTTCAGTGCTTTGTTACGGCAACCAGCCCGTGTTCCAAGGCAGGAGAAATTGGATTACGCGTGGGAAGTGATTAAGTTGCTGGAAATGGAGGAATACGCGGACGCGGTTGTCGGTGTCCCCGGGGAAGGTAAGGCTTTTATTAGAATATCTTTGAGGATTATGATCGAACTCTTGGACTCTAACGTACACAGGCTTGAATGTGGAGCAGCGTCGTCGGCTCACAATAGGAGTGGAGCTCGCCGCCAGGCCCGCCCTCCTCTTCCTCGACGAGCCTACCTCAGGCTTGGACTCGCAGACGTCGTGGGCCATCTGCGACCTCATCGAGAAGCTGACACAGGCTGGCCAGGCAGTACTGATTACCATCCATCAGCCTTCAGCCCAGCTGTTCGAGCGCTTCGACCGCTTGCTACTCCTGCATAATGGTGGAACGACCATCTACTTCGGTGACATTGGTGAACACTCACGTACTGTCATTGACTACTTTGAAAGCAGATGTGAGGAGCGCCAGAAATGTCCAGATCAAGCTAACCCAGCCGAATGGCTGTTGGAGGTCATCGGTGCGGCACCTGGATGCAGCTCGGATGTCGACTGGCCGCGGGCATGGAGAGACAGCCCGGAGTACGACGCTGTGTGCCGTGAGCTACTACGATTGAGGGAGAAAACGCCGGTTGCGAAGATTGAAGATGGCAATACGGTCAGTGGCGAGGTTGCGGAGTCCAGGGAATTCGCCGCTCCTTTCGGGGCACAGATGCGAGAAGTGACGAGGCGGGTATTCCAGCAGTACTGGCGGACACCGACATACATATACTCAAAGTTCTCGGTGTGCTTTTTTTCAGTAGGTATACCGGCCGTCTGCGTGCGGCAAAAGCCCACTCACAACTTTTTCACTGACATGTATTTAGTCCCTTTTCATTGGGCTCGTCTTCCTCAACTCACCGAACACGGTCCAAGGTCTCCAGAACCAGATGTTCGCCATCTTCATGCTCATCACCATCTTCGGCCAGCTCATTCAGCAGTTCATGCCGGTCTTCATCACCCAGCGCACCCTATACGAAGCGCGCGAGCGGCCGTCGAAGACGTACTCCTGGCCGACTTTTCTCCTAGCCAGCATGATTGCCGAGCTGCCGTACAGCACGTTCGCCTCCCTCCTCATCTACCCGCCCTTCTACTACCTGCTCGGCCTGCAGCACCGCAGTAGCACCATCACCACTGAGTTAGCAATGACTACGGCTACCACGGGCAGCGGCGGCGAACGAGCAGGTCTCATGTTCCTGCTGGTGTGGGTGACGCTGCTCTTCGCGAGCACGCTGGCGGCGGCGGTGGCTGCGTCGGCCGCGACGGCCGAGGCGGGCAGCAACCTGGCGCAGCTGCTGTTCAGCCTCAGCCTCATCTTCTGCGGGGTGCTGCCGCCGGCGCCGCTGCTGCCGCGCTTCTGGCGCTGGCTCAACCGCGTCTCGCCCTTCACCTACCTCGTCGCGGCCGCGCTGAGCGCCGCCGTCGGCGGCAAGGACGTGCGGTGCGCTGAGGACGAGGTTCTGAGGTTTGAGCTGCCTGGGGGGCCAAAAGGGTCGCTGTCGTGTGAGGCGTTTTTGAGGCCGTGGGTCGAGGCTGTGGGCGGCGGGTATGCCGTGCCGATGGACGACGACCGCATGTGCGGATATTGCAAGATGGGGAATGCGGATCAGTTTTTGGCCGGGGTCGGGGCCGACTTTGGCGATGCGTGGAGGAATTTTGGGTTGTTGTGGGTGTATGTCGTGTTCAATGTTTGTGCGGCTTTGGGACTGTATTGGCTGTGCAGGGTGCCCAAGAGCTGGGGTAAGAAAAGGGCGGGCTCTTAGGGCAGGGGCCGGGTTGTGATGGATTGTACGTGAAAGAGGAGAAGGAAAGGGGAAGAAGGGAGGGGATTATACTACTTTAGGTTTGAGATGGCCGTGGGAAGGGGGTCAAGCGTGCGGTAAGTTCGGTGGAGGTTAGGTTTGTTCTTTTTCTTTCTTATGAAGCAGCGGAAATGTGGCGTGAAGGTTACGGGAGTGGAGGTTCGGCGTCCTATTCCTGGGTGGATGGTTTCCTTACTGGCTGGTGCAGAAGTCAAGTACTTCGGAGCGCGTGACGGATAATAAGCAGTGGATGGCCGAGGTGGAGCAAGGCTGGCGATACCGTTTCTTTGATGTTGGCCTCGCTTTCCTGTCTTTTTTGTAGTGTACCATCCCCGCTCAATACTCTAATGTAATATTGATACTATCCAGCTTCCTTTTCTTGACCATTTTTATTCCCGCTTTCCGGTGTGCTCGACGGCACGCGCACCATAGGTGTCGGTCAGCAGCCGACCGGGTAGCATCAATTCAAGGTTATCGCCAGCGTTGGGGAGCCATATTTCGGGCGGGAGCGTTTATTCCTTCGGACATAGGCTGGCGTGTTCCGAGCCCCAATTTTGCGGTACACTTGTGGCGCCCTTGCGAGATTGAGTGGGACTGTTCGAAGGTCGTGTACATCATGTCGTGTCAAGTGGGTCCCGAAGGGTTAGGAAAACAACGTCTACATAAAGTGCATAGCTGGTCAGACGGTTATGTAATTGCGCATATCCGGATAACAGAGTGCGTTGGGTGTCCGTAGTGGTTTCGTGGCGCGGCTACCCGCCTTAGCCCAGGCCTCGACTACACGCCATGCTGACCACCACCATATGGAATGAGCACTATCACATCAGCAGATATTTGTACCGTTGTTGATGTATCGCGCGAGACTCCTGGCGCTATATTCCCTGGGCGAGTGCCTTCGGATGATTTGGGTCCCACACATACGCGCAATAATCACATGCCCTTTAGCTGCGCTACTACTGCTCCGACGGGAATTCCCTGCATCTTTGTGGCTCAAAGCTTTCTTTTTGTCCTCATGCTTCCGTCCATGATGGGCCGCGGATCTCTCGTGAGTCTGCATCAGCAGTTGTCCCTGCGCTTCGAGAACGTCACCCAGAGAAGTGGCGTGAATATCAGCAGTGAGCAGTTTGCAAAACTTTATGACTGCTTTTCGAGATTTAAAACTTGGGGCGAGCGGATCGGCGTCGGTGGCGGGGCGTTGGATGTATTAGAGAGGTTTGGGAACGGGTACAAAAGCAGCATTACCAAGTCGTTTGATGGCATATACATCAGGCTCAGGGTAATCGGTAACCTTATGAATGAGGGTGAGACAGCAAGCTCTGAAAGGTACGTATGCCCATCATTCATCCCGGTTGTTTTTCTCACACCAAACGCAGAGGCGACGAGGCCGATGCAACAGTCAATCATATCACAAAGGACATGGAGTCTCTGGAAGAGCAAGTCGCAGACATCCAGTCTTTTCTCGAAAGGTTATCGGCGCGAGACTCAATCCCTGAGTTGCGGAAAGCCTCATCGACTCTTGATCCCGACGGTCCTCAGATGCGATATGTCTCCAACAGCACTACACATACTGGCAATACCAACACCGACTCAACAGGCGGTTCATCAGCCCCCATTGCGCCTAAAGCTCCCCGAAACCACACCATCTCGAGCCCCATAGACAGAAAAGCCCTTCGAGTCCCAACAGATACTACGACCACTTCTTCAAACAAGACGCACGAAGCCTCGGAATGGGAGGAAGAGTGGGATCGTGGGTTCCGCATGGCAGCCGCATCAGCCACTGCGTCCCATGCCAGCTTCACCATGGCCAGCGACGACGAAAACGACGGCAATGACAAATCCACCGCAGCCTTCGCGAGTCGGAAGACGAACAGGTCATCTTCTAAAACCGCAGTGGACAAAGATGCGGTGCGCCCTCACGCAGCTACTACCACGTGGATGGAGGACACGTCGTCGACATTCAAAGGAGAAGACTCGGAAGGGCCGGCGAAAACGAAGACGCGGCAGTCGGCCGAGAGGAGCAGCCGTGACCAGGACAACGAGATATTTCGCAAACACGTCAGCTCGCGAATGCGGCTCCTGGAGAAGCAGAACAGGAGTCTGGCGCGGAAGATAGGAGAGCTTCAAGGCGGCGGGGTAAACGAGGGTGACAGGAAGGTCATAATCGAAAGATTTGTAAAGACAAAAGAGGAGGAAGCGACACGAGAAAGGTTGATCAGGGAGGTGGCCGTCGAAGAGTACAAAGAGCAACTGCGTGTGGACAGAGCGAAGGAACAGGAGTGCCGGAACATGCTGGTACATGAAGCAAGGCTGATCGAGGACCACGCGCAGCGGCAGATGACGGACATCTACCAGCAAACCGGCCTGCAGATCCGCGAGGCTGACCAACGCCATCGGGACGAGGTATTCCAAATCCAGCAACAACTGACCTCGGAGCTTCTCGTCATCGAAAGAAGGATACAAGAGCAGATATCGGCAAAAGTATGGAGCGCACCTGCCAGGCCAGCAGAAGATGTAGGAGATAAGGGAAAGGGCCGTCGCATATCATTCGGGCGAAAACAACAGACGAGTGCAGAACAACCAAGCGAACAAGGTGCGGCAACATGGAGGAAAACCAACCCTCAAACCCCGTTACGCAGGACGAGCGGATGCCCAGAGACAGCGAGCCAACACTCAGACACGTCACAGATTAGGCACGAAGCCCCGTTGTCAACATATTTTGCGACGGATATACATCCAGCTGAGCGGCAGCCGTCGGCAGACTACAGGCCAATCGCAGCATTTGCGCCCTCGGAATATAGATACGTCACCCAAAACACTCCAGAGACACCGAAAGACCACGCGAAGCAGCCGTCTTCCACTGCGAGCAGATTTCGCCGCCTAGCAAGAGCTCTGCGGCTAAGAACCGTAGACCGCAACGACATCAACGTTGTCAAGGTTCCCAAACGCGAGAAAGATAAAACCGAAGCTGGGAAAACCCGGCGTGTGTCGAAGGGAAGCTTCCTATCTCGGCGTCGGCGCACTCTATCAACACAAAATGCACAGCCAGAGCAACAGACAAGTTTCTACGCCGACATACCCAGCCCTATCCTTGAGCAGCCGGCAGAAGTTCAGCCAACGGCCCCCCGAACACCCTCAATCCCCCTCTCATACCATCCAACCGCGCACCAAGTGGAATCTCCACCGCAACAAACGTCATCCAACAGCGCAGTCTTCCCGCACCGCCCAACCTCCCCCCAGTCAGTACGCACACCACCCCACCATCCACCATTCTCATTCCAGCTCAACTTCCCATTCGGCATGAGAGAGAGCGCCGCACGGATGCGCCCACACCCGCCGTCTCAGCAGTCAGCCAAGACCACCAAGATACACAAGGACCAAATATCCCCGGACACATTGACGTACTATGGGGTGCCCTGGGAGTGGGATAGGGTGAGTCCTCTCATTGCTACGACTTCTGCCGCCTGCGCCTCTGGAGAACAACACAAACACCAGCGCCTCCGCCACCTTCGCCACTCCTTCAGCAGTTTCCACCCCAGCGACCACTTTCACACCCCCACCCCAACCTCAAGACACATCAGAGAAGGCCACAGCCGCAGATACAGGCGCCACTTTTCCTCCCCCTTCTCAGCCTCCTCCTCCCCCGCCCGATCCCCCGTTAGCAGCAAGCACAGCGACAAATACTGGCCCGCGCTGCCGCACTTGCCTCTACCGCCTCCGCCTCCTTCTCCACTTCCTACTCTACACCCTCCTCTCTACCCTTCTTCGCCTCCATCCCCTCCTTCGTCCCCTCCTCCTCCACCTCTTCCTTCCTCTCCCCCATTTCTCCCTTCTTCCCCTCCACCCCCTCCGCCTCCTCTCGTTCCTCGCCCGCGCGCAAACACTACTACTAATTGAGACCCTACCTACTGCATCTTCAAACACTAACGCGCGCTCCCATTTCCCCCGGGCGCCGCAAACGCTAGACCGAAAGGGATACCGTCGTCGTGCTGAAGGCGCTCGAGCCGTGGGAGACGGCCACACTCCTCGAACACACACGGCACGGGCGTCTGGATCGGAGTGGTGGTGGTAGCGGCGGTAGCAGTCGTGCGCAGTCTCCGCTGAGCAAAGGGGGGACGGAGAGGGGAAGGGAGAGAAGCAGGGGCGTTGGTGGTGATGCTGGAGGCGCGGAGGGAGAAAGAGGGGATGGTGGTGATTGTGGCGATGGGAAAGGTCACGGAGGACAAGGGCATCAGGAGGATGGGGCGAGCCGGTTCCTGCAGGAGGGCGGAGGGGAGCGCAGGGAAGACGGAGAGGGCGAGGGGGGAAAACGAAAGACTGAGGGTTGAGCTTGCAGTGGCTGCGTGATTGGAGCCTGTTTCCGCATTGTTTATGAACGCCGTCTCTATGTATGTGCAGCCAGCTCGTTGTGGGCTGATGGTTCGTCCGTATATACGGTTCAGCTGCACCTGACAGTTAATTACCCTAGAAGCCTTAATCCGTTTTCATTATAACTCTACGACGCTGGCAGTGACTGTATGCAAATTAGAATTATGCTTTGGTTCATTAGATGTGTCTGTTAGTAAAGTTATCAGCTAATATTTCAGATAACGGTAAGGTCTCCATGGCTTGAGCGGGGAAAGTGGGCATATGTCAATATTGCCTTGGTGGTCAAAATTGGGAATGCGTGTTTACAGTTATCATTACTGTAGTAACGATTTCTTTTACCCTTTCTCCCCGTCACCGACTGATTACGCGCTTTGATCTCGATCTCACAGCGGGTGTCTATTTGAGTATCCGCATGTGAATAAGTGAGGGGTGGATCGGAAACTGCAGTCGAGCTTGGCTCCCGGCAGGAGTCATCGCCCTGCATAGGATCAATAGATGCCTAGCCAAATTTAGAAAGGGTTGTAGGAGATATCTGTGGGATCGAGATAAAGGCCCACGCATTTGATATGACATTTCAGTCATCACAAACAAAAATGATGTATCACGTAAAGCTTCAAAGCCTGTGTGACGAACTTTTCTGATTCATGGAATGTCAATACTGGGACAAGTCACTTTTACCAAGGTTCGCAGACACAGGGCAACGCAAGCGATTATTCGTCTTTCTAATTTCTGAAACAGCAAAATGCGTGATAATATCGCCGGAACTGAAAGCGAGCTCCCTTTGGATGCTTTCCCGGCATGCTTTTTACAAGATGAGCAGCTAAATGCTGTGATCTTGAGCTTCAGTTGGTTGTCCGTAGGAAGCACGCTGGTGGTTCTGCAGTTGCTGGTCTGCTCGGAATTGCCTAGTTGGGATTTCGCTGTGATTTGCGAGAAGTCGTAGAGAGGATATAGATAAGGCTGAACAAAGACCAAACCACTGCATATGCAGGTAGCTTACACCACAACGGCTTGCATCGGCGATGCATGAGGAATGCAATGCCTGAAGAAAATTCCAACGAGTGTCGTTGGAATGCTATATGTGGGCACACAGAAATAACGTCTTGGGCAACCCGGCCCAGCAGACTGGGACAGTTGCGGAAAGCCGGCTCGCCACACCTTATCCGGCACGACGAATAGGAGACGTTCCGTGCCTGGCACGAGTGGCTCCGAAAATGGGGATTCTTCCATTCCTCGCCGTTATCCGACCAGGGCTCGGAGAAAAGAAGTTGCTTTCCCAGAAGCAAGGAGACGGCACACTTTCTTGGGACGACGCGAGCATGGGGTGACAGTTGGTCTGGTTTGGAAGGCCATTGGTCAAGAAAGGTACATGAGAAGCTCCATGAAGCTGTTACCGGCTGTGGATGAGAACTGCGGCCAGTTGCTCGGAGACATGAGGATAGCAGCGCAGCTTGTCATTCTTGGCGGCATACCGGTTTGGTGGTGCAATGCTTGGCATACATGCTGTGATGTGAGAGGTTCAAGACGGGCGCTGTCCCTGTGACTTTGCTACAATGTCGCAGTTCGGCTCTCTGCGCGCCGGCTGAATTGTTCTGTCGTTTCCGTCTCCGCTGCTTGTTATTGATGCAGCTCGGCTGTGCTCATCCAGCAGGTCCTGGTAGCCTCAACAGGCACTATTGTTCACGGTGATCCGACAATGAGCGCCCGAAAGCCCATCGATATTCTGATCTTCGGCACCGGTGGTGAGTAGTAGTTGACCATAGTTTCAAAGCTGTGCTAACGAGGAAACATAGCTGTGGGGTCCACAATTGGCTGGAGACTGGCCCAGAATGCGAATGCTAGACTCTCTGTCGTCTGTCGGTCTAACTACGACGCGGTTAAGCAAAAAGGAGTCCAGTTGACGACCAACATGTGGGGTAACGGCACATTCATTCCTTACCGTGTCGTTAGGTCTCCACGTGAGGCGTCTGATATGGCGTTTGACTACGTGGTCTGTGCCAACAAAGTCACTCCGTCCGATGGTCTCTCGTTCATCAAGGAACTGGCACCTGCGGTGTCAAAGAGGACCTCGTTGGTTTCGGCACAAAACGGCGTGGGTGTTGAGGCACCGCTGCGCCAGGCGTTTCGCAACAACACGATCCTATCTGCCATATGCTACATCAGTTGTCTGCAGCCGTCCCCGGGTATCATTCAGCAGGTCTCCAACATACGTCCACACGCCTTCCACGTTGGCACATACGACCCAAAAGAGGACGGAGGCTCCGATGAGACCAGGCTAGAGAAGTTTGTGGCGCTCGATGGCAGTTTCAAGCAGATTGGTGACACGCAGGTAGAGCGGTGGACAAAGCAGATATTCAATGGAGCGTGGAATCCGATGACGGCGATTTCTGGACTAGAAACGCACCCACTCCTTGAGTCACCATACCTGCAGACTGTGCAGCAGCTGGCGAACGAGATATACGAGGTTGCGGTGAAGCTGGGCATCTCACTGGCGAGCGACCTTCCAGCTAAGACGATAGAGTTTGCGAGAAACAGCGCTTCGCTGGCGCCATCGATGTTGCAAGATGTGCGGATGAGAAGGCCAATGGAGATAGAGTCGTTGTGCGGTAAGATTATCTCCTGTCGTTCACATGATCAGCCTAACATGTTTCCAGGAAACATCTGCAGGCAGGCAGACCAGATCGGGGTCCCGGTGCCAACGATCAAGCTGGTCTACCATATGCTGCTAGGGATGAACAGACAAATGTTTGAGTCGGCTCAGCCTTCGCCGATGCGGACACTGCCGGGGGTCAGGCGCGAGGGCAGTGTGCCGCATATCAGTGTCAGGCGCAGGGACAAGGAGTTGGGCGTTCGAAGAAGTCGAAGCAGCGGCATGCTAGCGTTGACGGGGCCTTGAGGGCTGGTTAACCGATAGAAGCTTTGTTTCGGGTTTCAGCACGGCCTGTGGCCTGCTGTTTTGCTCTTTTTGTATCTTTCCTTGAGGGGACGCAATGCTGCAGTGACCTGCGTGCTGCAGGCATCGCGTGAGGGTATTGCAGAAGCAGGGTAATTTCGTAGTAATGCTAAAGAAGTCAAGAAAACTCTGCGTGAAGGCATGTTGTGCAAGAAGGAAGTCGCGACGCGTCGTGGCGCGCCTCGGAATCGTGATGTTACCTTCCAAGTGCGGACCATGACTTACGTCATACTTACCCGTCACTCTCCCGTCACTCTCTCAGACCATCACCTAGACATCCATTGCCATCAGATGCCACTCCGAAGCCTTCCAGCGTCCCCAAGCTACGACTTCTCACTAGAGCGTATAGGTAAGATCAGAGACGGGCGCTGACTTGTTTGCACGTCATTACGGTCATTTCAGTTCAACGAACCACTCTTCATTCTGATGAAAACTAAAGCAGAAATACCTCTCTACAACACCATTCCATCCCTACTACGCCGGAGATCATGAAACTGAGATTAAAAGAGCACCATAAGAAGGATAGAAATGCTGCTAATCCAAAGGCACCTACCAATTTCCATCACACACCTCGCACCTCCAGCGCTTTGTTCAACGCAACCTGGAAAATATCAATATTCTCCGGTCTCAGGATGGTAAAATGCGTCCCTTGAACACGGTGATACCGCAATGGCCCTGCCGACTTTTCGCAGTCAACGTCGCTTTGCTTTGCCCCTGTCACGTGGTTCTTCCACTTCGCTAGCCAGTCGTGCCGCCATTGCTCATCCGAACACTTATACTGCGGCAATGGAGGCACCCAGAAGAGGTCATACTTCGATATCTTCCCGCTTGGCACGTACGATCGTGTGATCTCCTGCATGTTCTTGTTGATCCGCTGCCACGTTTCCACCTTTGGGATCGTCAGGTCAATGTTTTCCAGCGTCCCATCCGGGAAGCGTGCGAAGATTGCCTGCGTGAATTGGTCGTCTGGAATGTGATCCATCTCTTCCTCCCATTTCAACGCAGTCTCGAGGTCCAGGATCTGGAAGAAGTGCAGCAGGTCGATGATAAAGTTCCGCTGTTTTTCGCGCACCTGAATTCGCGTCAAATCCGCAGGGTTATCGATGCCGCCGCAGAATGCAACTTGCTCGCCTGCTGCTTCAAGTCTCTTGCCCAACTCAAAAGCAAGCATTCCGCCGAAGCACAGGCCCAGAAGCGAGTATGGTCCTTTCGGCTGATGCCGTTTGATGCCATCCATGTAAACGTCAAGCATCTCTTCTATCGTTTCGAATGGGGTCTCGTTCTTGTGGAACCCGCGTACGCGAAGCGCAAGGATGGGACGATCCGGAATGTACTTCAGCAACCCGAGCCAGGTCAGGAACTCGCCGCCTCCGGGATGGCACAAGATGAGCGGACTCTTCGATCCCGACGCAACGAGCGGTACGATGGGATCGTATTCGGTTGTGGTGGTCCCCAAAGAAAGAAGCATCATGTCAAGGTCGCCAATCGTCCGGCAGGACAGGAGGAGCGCCATCGAAATCGGATCTTCACACTCGAGAACTTTCTCGAGCGATGATTTGACACGGAGATACCCGAGACTGTCGATGTTCAGTTCTGCGATTGGTATATCGAGGTGCAAGTCCGAGGTCTTCAGCCCAGTCTCTTCACACAGAACGCCGGCCAAAACCTTTTGCAGTGGCGTACTCAGCTCAGCGCCTCGACAAGAGTCAGACCGAGGTGCACGCTCTGGCAGCATGAACTCGTCAAAGTGACCGGCTTCAAAAGACTTCTTCAGCTTTGCGCGAGACAATTTCCCAATCGTAGACTTGGGCAGCTTTTGCTTCGGCAGAGGAATGACTTGCACAGGACGCTTGCGGCAGAAGCGAATGCAAGCCTCGTTGATTTGGGCAATCGTCTCCCGGAGTGCAGGCGAATCCTCGACAGCGTCGTTGATCGGGTTGAAGAGGATGACAATATCCTCGCTATCGGCTTTTGCATCCTGAACCCAGATGGAAAAAGATGCGGTATAGCTCTTGGTCAGGCCAGAGATGTCTGCCGTCTCAATTGCATGCTCCAGCTCGAAAGATGAGTACTTCTGGCCGTTGATGACGAGGATCTCCTTTGAGCGGCCGACGATGCACAGGTTTCCTTGGTCGTCAAGCATCCCGAGATCGCCCGTGTCGAACCAACCATCTTTGGTCTTGCAAGCGCTCGTGGCCAACTCGTTGTTGTAGTACCGCTTGAATATGAGAGCTCCTCGAATCTGAATGGCACCCGTCCCTCCCCGCCGGACGTGTTTGCCCCTCTCATCTACGAGACGGAGCTCGTGTTGGGGCAGGTGTTTTCCAGCAGATGCAAAGAGGTATTTCCGCTTCACGTCGTATGCTGGGGACTCCAGGTTGTAGAAGACCGCCGAACAAGTCTGCGATTTTCTCAGTTAGTTGAAATACACCCCACTGAAAGGACTTTTCTTACCTCACTGAGGCCGTAGCTCGCCTTGATGCTGCACTTCGGTGCGCCATACTCTGTCAGCACCCTCTCCGCCGCGTCTACCGTAGCTGTCTTGTTCGCTTCACCACCGCACATAATCACAGACAGCTCACTGAAGTCCAGCTTCATATTCTTCCTCTCAAATTCGTCCATCTCCTTAATAGCTCGTGTCGCAGCGGCGATGAAGAAGTTCGGGGCAAAGGTGTAAGCGATGCGATGATCACTGAGCGCTTTCCAGAATCGGACAGGTTTCCTCACGAAGTCAATCGCTGGGACCATGACCTGGTTTGCACCAGCGTATAACGCATGCAAATGGTTTTCGCAAAGCGCTGCACTATGGTCAAAGCCTGAGCGATATTTGTTAGTCGGACTGATCCCGGAATACCTGTCTGGATATGGTCACTTACTGACCCAAGACATGAATGTCTGGGTTGAATTCGTGTAATGGAAACCGCTTTTGAGCTTGCTGGAACACACAAGCTGCGTATGCGTGTACTCAACCCCCTTCGCGAATCCTGTACTTCCGCTGGTGAACAAGATGGCTGCGAGCTCATCTTCATGACCCCGTCCTTCATCTACTGCTTCCATTCCAAACCCCTCTTCCACCTTGGTTGTAACAATCGACTGCACGGTGATTGTAGTGATTAAGGCGATCGGCCTGAAGAGTCGGCTGAGCTGTTTGGTGGTGAGGACAGTTGGGCCGTTGAAGAGGTGGTTGAGATTGTCGAGTTCCCCAGCGAGCGTCACTTCATTGCTGGATAACGGGGAGAGGAGAGCAGGCACGCCGCCAGCTGCCACAACCGACCAGAACCATACGACATTGTCGCGGTGTGTTGTGAAGTACAGGACGATATGTTTCTGCGACGTGACGGCACCGTGTGCCCGAAGTTTGGCGGCGTTCGTCTAATTCTATCAGTACCTTTCCAAGCCTCTCGAATATGCTGCCCACTCACCGTCACTTCCCTCAGAAGCTCTGCGTATGTCACGAAATCAGAGCGCTGATTCCATCCTTGGTCCTTGAACGCAATACCGTGGTTTGGCCACAGCCTCGCAGCTCTTTCCAGTAGACCAAGCAGCGTCTTTGGATCTTCGCCGATATTCCTTGCCGCCCAACCCTTGGTATCCCGAAAGGTAGGTGCAAGGTATGAGTAGAGTTGAAACAGCAGCGAGGTAAGCATCTTGGTGGTAATGGTTCCCCTCGGTAGTCGACGGGCTCTCGTTGGAAAGATTGACTGTTCGCCAGAGCAGCCGCCATATATCTACTTGTCCCAATGATCCTCTCAAGGGGCCATATTGAAACTTCCATCGTAGCAAGGTTTCTATTTCTGGTATTTTGCCCAGCCAGAGTCGGTATGCCGCGACTTTGTCGCATTCCCTCCGTGTCACATCATTTCGCTGGAGCTGCCACACACATTGCTGTATTAAGCGAATGTTTGTTGGATTATAGTACATGTGATAGTTCGAATTGTCTTTAGCATTCCACAGCCGGTCCGGGTTGCCGTCTGCCTGCGGAATGATGAGAAGTGTGGGTAGCCTGAAGATCCGAAACGGCGGCACGCGAAAAGCAAGGGATATGTCAAAATTCGCAAGCCTGGCCATGGTGTGATGGTACAGCGCAGGCTGATAACACGTTCAGCTGGTAAGATAAGGCTGTGTGTCAAAAGCCAAACGGCTTGTGCGACGGGACACTGCCGATAAGCTGACAGGCACAGCGGCCGCTCCTATGTCTCTGCTATTGATAGCGTCAGGCAGCAGGTTTCTCTCTACCTACGCGTTGTTCAGCCTCGCGTCCTCCGCCCCCGTGGGAGCTGTCTGGCGCGCAGGGTCGTTGACGTAGCAATGCAAGGTATCCGTACACGCTTTCCGGGATGCGGGGGCCGAAATGAAGAAGGGACCCAATGCCGTACCTTTATTTCAACGTGCTAATTACCTAAAGGCATGGCCAGGGTCGGAGGGGTCCAAAGAGCGTGCAACGCTAAATTGCCGGATTCGGAAAGGCGTCGCCCTAGTTGTTTATCGCATCTGCCGCAGATAATGGCTTATGCAGACGTCTTCGGCCTGGTAGCTATCTTTAGGGAATCAAATGGGTCGTTCCGAGGGGCTGTACCACTGCTCTGTGGAGCGCATATGCCTTAGATTAATTGTTTTGGACTTCTATGACCTGGAATCTGGCGGTGATGAAGCTCCATCGTCGTTACAACATCGGTAGCCGGTTGCAGTTCCGGTTCCCTCAAGGAATGCCTGCGGGAAACCTTAGAAAACATTTTCTCTTCCAGCTGTTATGTGACATAAATATTGCGAACGCAGGATGTTGCATTGACGACGTCAAAACTTATGCCGTAAGTGCAATAAATATTTTGTAACTAAGAACATACTTGGTTATACTTCCTCACTTCATCGAAGCACTCCTAGTCCCTTATCCCACCTGGGTGCTTGTCAATTTGTTTTACAATCTCGTCATGTGGGTGTAGAAACTTGTTGATTGTCTACGCAAACGCCACTCATATACAATGACGATGAAAGACCTGCAGGCCATAGCTCATAACAGTTCTTACTGCAATTGTGGCCTTTGCAGGAAATCTGGAAAATACTTGCAGGTTGAAGATCTCCTTGGCTTACCTTGCTTGAGCTACTTTCGATAGTCGCATGGCAACCTATCTTTGTAACTCCGCGGGTTTGGAGTAAGCTTGAGAAAGTAAGAAAGACAGCTCTGACTGTAGTCGAATCGTAGAGGAACGCGGTGGTGTTTTAAAAGTTACTGTAGAATGATGACAATGCAGACAGTAGATCTTTGAGGGAATTCTCACGCACTTGGTGGCTGGGTGAAGTTGTGAATTGCGAATTTGGAAGGGAGGAGAGCAGAAGCGTAGCTGAGCAGGTGTGCGTGGAAACCACTACGCAGATAGGGAAAATGAAACGGACGGGAGCTATGTAAGAGATGGTTGATCTCCTATAAGACATCTTCTTCCTGAAGAATGATCCTAGCAGCAGGTGAGCGGCGTACTGATACCAAGTGAAGCAATAGCAGATGGTGCCCGCGATTTGAACTGAAAATCTGCACCGGTGGCAAGTGTCGTTGGGAGGTGAGTCATGGAAGAAGCTCGTGGCTATTGCTATATTTCTTTCCATGCCGGAGCAATCCGCTGGTTAGCGCGTCGCTCTTGCTTTTATGGGAAAGTGAGTGGACGACCTCGCTTACTAACGTGTAACGTGATATCCACATCTACGACTCTGTTCCGACCCTCTCACTCTCACTCCAGTTACCGCAGTCTGTGAGCCGTCACCCAGTGTCCAACGGCCGCGCACTATGATTCCTATCTGGGTCCCGGCCGATTCAGGCGACGAAGTCGCCAACCGCCTGCGCGCCTCTTGTGTCTCGTTTCTGGGTAAGGCGAACGATGAATGCATCCTCCCGTTCAACAGCCAGCACCCTTGCGACATGAGCGCGCTACGTGTTTATAAGTGTCTCGTCGACCGCCCCTTCAAGGTAAGGCTCTCGACTAGTAGCGCTCTTCCACAGATGCCACTGACAAGAAGGACCAGGATACCGACGTCGTCCAGAGGTACGTCTGGTACAAGGCTGTTCCGGCCTGGGCGAGCAGCGACTTCTGGACTGTGCGCATCGACCACTTCATTGCACCTTTGTGAGCGTCGAACAGCTTCTATCCCCCAAAGAAAAGCCAGCCGACTAATCCAGACCGAGCAGCGCGTTTCCAATTCTTAACAATGTCATGGAGGCTGAGCATGGCAGCGACAAGATGCCCGTCACCTTCTTCACTACCAAGACCACCCTTCCGGGTGGCATGTACATCTACCACCGCTTCATTCACGAGAACGGCCTCATCCAGAGGCGCAACCTTCTCGGCTTCCTCGACCCGACTGCAACCGCTGACATCAACGCCACGCGTCCGTTGCTGCGCGATGCCTTCCACTTGCCGCCCGAGATGTGGGCTCAGGACCAGAGCCAAGGTACTTCAGCCAACGGCATGCTGTACGGCGACGCCTGGCTGAAGGCTTCCAAGATCAGCTCTTCCGCTGTGCGCTTCCAAGGCAACTTCGTTAAGAGTGACGAGTTGGAGGACCCCTTCGGCAGCCCTGTGGTCGGCTCGCGAAGCGGCGGCGGCAACAGCGGAAATCTCAAGTACAACAGCGCTGGTACCAGCCACGATGGCAACAAGAATCAGTTCAGTCCCACGTACACCTCGAATGTCGAGTCTGGCCAGATGAAGTTTTGCTCGAGCAGCTCGCCGGAGCTAACAGCAAGGTCGTCCGCGCGCAGAGTCAGGAACTTGGAGAGCTGAAGGAGAAGATGCTGAAGAAGGACCCGTCCGGCTGAGTCACTGTACAAAGGCACGGCTCGGAGAAGCTTAGATTTGTCTAGAACTGTATCTGGGTTTTCGAGCTACGGCTACAATAATAGAATGCAGAACTACGACAGCTTACTGCCGATGTAGCTGGAAGTTCAGTAAAGAATTCATGAGACTATTCCTTTTCATGTGATCTTTCCACCATTTTGTTTCTTGGGCTCTTGTCGTTCAGATCTATGTGTCGATGCATAATCGCACAATCAGCAACTAAAGCAGAGTAATGTTGGCTAAAAGAAAGTGTGGTGGTATTCTTTGATGTGACTAGATGGATTGAATATACTTCTCTGAAATAGCCTAAGAATTGAGTCATAAGAAATTCACATACATGTGCGCGCACTCGTGACTGATTCAGCTGTTTCGTTTTCTTCTCTTTCTTCCTTCCTTCCTTTTCGGCGCCTGATGCTCTCTCGGAATCAGGGTCCAAGAAGTGCATATAAGGCGTGTCATCTCTTCGACTTGGGCCTCATTCTTCCTTACCCTCACCTTCAACCACTGCTCCCTTTAGCCTCACCTCACAAGCATGGCCAATGAACTATTTAAAAAGACAGCAGAAATCTCAATTTACCCCAAAGGAGGGTGGAGCCTCTGGAAAGAAGAGCAAGACAACATGGAGTCACTCTGGCATGATGTCCGCGCCGCGGCCTTGCGGTTGGGCTTCATAAAGGGTACCGATCTGAAAGCCTTCCAATCAATGCCAAGGAAGCCATTCGGTGTCAAAGTCAGGGACTTCGTGCGCAAGCTCCTACACCCTTTTTTTTTTTTTTTTTTTTAAACG
>RHKH01000126.1:52526-84911 GCA_009829795.1 Lasiodiplodia gonubiensis
ATGGCTGGTTGCCTACCCTCTTCTGACTGCAGATGATGAAACCTGGGTTGCACGGTTGGACGTATTTTACTTCTTCACAGATGTGGGATCTTCAACCTAGTAAGCTGCACTCTCTCACTGTCGGTGGATGCAGTTGCTGATTCAAAATTCGCACGCACTAGCGAGTACATCAAAAACCCTGTGCTGACTATCCAGCATTATGACGAGGAACACGACGCCTGGGACCACACCTCACTAGCATACGACCGGAAGTCCAACAGCCTCAGACTCACACCGGAGAACCATCGAGATGAGATCGACCTCGTCCGGCATACGTCCATTGACATCGACAAATATAAGCACAAAGATATATTCCCCCGGAGGCTCACTTCTAAGGAGAAAGCTGAGGCTGAAAAGGCAGATTTGATGAGGACCATTGCTAGCAACCTTCAGGAGGGGCAGACAACTTGCAAGAAGACAGCATCCGAGGTGTCTGGAGGAGCACAAAGGAAACGACCAATAATTCCTGAAGACTCCGAAGACGAGCATGACCCCCATCCGTCTGGTTCATCCTCATCCGGCCATAAGGCAGTTGCGACGACAGCGGCGAACGCTAGTCCAGAAGTCAGCTCAGCTCCTGGTGACGGGAGCAGCGAGCGCAACGGACAGCAGGGTGGAGACGGAGCGCTGGAGAAAGCGCTGCGGAAGAAAATCAAGACGTTAGAGGGCATGGTGCGCGATCAGGGAGCTGAGATTACGGAGCTTAAGCTGCGACTGGCCGATAGATACTAGGCGAATTTGCAGGGTGTATGGCGATCAGAATGGGGCGGAAGGCGGGGCAGATTGTATGTACATGCCGCACAAACAAATACTGAGGCTCGGTCCAATCCCCTGAGCTGCGTTCTTAGGTGATGTGCAGTGGCGGTGCGTGATGGACGTCTCGAAGGCAGGGGCGGGCCGACGTCGGGCTAGGCCCAACCGGTCATGACCTCACCTTCCCGCTTCCACGACCACCGCGAGGACGCCGTGCCTATCTTCAGCTCCAAGCCGAATTTCCAGCGCCCGCCCGACCCTCGACTCCTCGCTGCCCCGCAGACCAGCATGTGCGTCGGCCCGCACGCCGAGTGAGCCCGTTGCGCCTGTGAGCCGTGGCTGCCTGGCCACCTGCTTCCTCCGCCTCGACGCTTCCGCCCGCCATCCTCCGCCCTCCGCCCGCAATCGCCCTGGCTTGCACTCGTCCTAGACCGCGCTCAAACGCCACGACACCCCCGCCATCATGTCGACCACCGAGGAGGTTGCCCTCTCCGACACCAGCCGTTCCTTTCGACGCGCCAGCAACAACGAGTACGCCTTCCGCGTTCCCACCCCGCCGCGCATCATCATCCCACCGCCCGCTGTGAACAGCCAGGAATCCACCAATGCCATCCGCGTTGTCTCGGTCTCGACAATCGACGCCCGCGGCCCGGACCTGAGTTTTCTGGCCGCCGTCAATGGCGGCGAGCTCACTGCCCAGAACGCTGGCCTGGAGTGGACCTACGAGAAGCGCCGTGATGCACAGCTGGTGACTCCGTACCTGTATCTGGGTCCGCCGCCTGTTGCCCTCGCCTCTCCTTTGTCAGCTAACCCCTCTGTTTGCAGGCCCTCACAGCACCGCTAAGAATCGAGACTTCCTCAGCAAGACCAACATCACCATGTTGCTGGCCGTCAAACAGGCCGGCATGCCCGTCAATGCTGCCGCCCGCATCGCCAACGAGATGGGAATCGCCTTCCACACCGTAGACATCCGCACCCCGCAAGACTTGATCGCCTCGTTCCCCCTGGCCTCCGACCTGATCAACGTCCATCTTGCCGATGTCAACGCCCGTATACACGGTGGCGGCTGTGGTTTGCAGCACGGAAAAGTCCTTGTGTTCTGTGAATCAGGAAATGAGAAATCAGCGGCGGTTGTGGTGGCGTGGATCATGGAGATGCTGAACCTGGATTTCCTCAAGGCAATGCAGTTTGTTCAAGGCCAGCGCTTCTGCGTCAACTTCGATGACCACCTAAAGACTGTCTTACAATCGTACGGAGATATACTGTCCGCAAAGCGCTCCGTCGCCCTCGACTGTGCCGCTCGGCCGCCGCAACATTCCTTCTCGGTACAAAGCAACTCCAAACGCACGCTAGACACGACATATGACGAGGATATGGATGTGGACACTGTAGACGATGCCGATGTCCTGCGATTCGAGGGCCGGACACATGTTCCGTTTGAGAGTATCGACTGAGACCGGATAGAACATCATCTTGAGCATGCATTTCCCCTCCCGGGCTGTGTTTTGTCTTCTCTGCTCTCTGTTGGCAGGATTTACACCCCGAGCTCGCTTTACATATTCCTGACGGGCCGGTTCTTATGATGTTAACAGCCATAATCCTCTTCTGTATGTCTGCACTAGCTTTTTACAGCATACGTGCGCGCTGACCTTGAGCTCGCCAGTGGACCACACAAATAGGGAAGAAATGGAGGATCAACAGGTGGCATGATACCCGGCGGGCGGCGTTCGTGCACTCGAATTCATGGTGGGACTTTGAAATGAGCATTTGCAATTCAGTCAACGTCTCTCTTCTTGTTTTGTGTTGTGCCTGAACAACCTTCATGATTTGGCATATCTTTTGGGAGGAGCATTGTGTCTTCTAATCTTCGTGAACATTCCTCTCGGTGCTAATGTCGCTTGCGCTAGGTTCGGCTTCTGGCGTTAGTACATACAATGAGACCATCAAGCTGCGTCGAAACTCCGCTTTAGAAGGTTCCTTGAACTCCAGCATTGGCACAACCACAATCAAATTCCAATTATGCGCATGGGCATCTGCTCACGGTCCACAGTTTTCGAAAGAGTGGCGTTCGAGTTGCACGGACCATCGAATCCGTTTCCCATGTTGCTGAAATCTTTGTCTTCCAATATCCAAACCAAGTGAGCCTTCTTGTGTTAGCCACTTCACATTACGGAAGCGAGCCAGGCTCAGTGAGCGTTTCAGCCTCGAACAAGCCGTTCCAAGGGTCCACCTGCCATATATGGTGAATGCCTATATCCATAAGTGCCCTTTGACGAGCATCAGAAGCCCAAACGCGCACGCCAAGTCAGCTGGCACGTACGCCACCCCGACTATTTCTTACCGGCCTCCTCCAAGGACGGCGCTTCCGACCCACTTTCCAAGGCACCGGTTCCTCGTACGGAAGGCTCACCTGGAGCCGTAGCTACGCAAACTGCTCTTCACCCGCAGCCCGTCGCCTCACTTCAACGACCCATTCCCAAACCCCGTCAACCACCACGGCTATTGCCATGCCGCAGCTCCCTCATGGCGATGGAACTAAGGGATAAAAGTCAGCGCCGCGCGCCCCGCCGCTTCGAAGAAGAACTGGATCGGATCTACGCGCCCGAGGTGCCCGAGCAACCCGTCATTCGCCCTGCCAGCAGGCCAGCTCGCCCAATCTTCCATGCGACCTCGAAACCGTTCAACCCGCACCTGCGTCCAGCGGCTTTTCCTACCTTACCACCCGACAACAGGCAATTAAGCTTTCAAAGCAATGGAGCCCAAGACGACCAGAACGGCGCGATGGATTCGACGGGCCCGGACATGAGTGGCGAAGATGATTCACTTATCGTGAAACTGAAACCCCACAAAGATGCGCTAGGCTCATTCTTCGTTTCATTGAGAGATTTGGTGAAGCGAGAGGACTCTCGTGAAGCGACAGCTTGGTCAGCGAAACGGGAGCTGCGCAGTACCACCGACATCGATAATGGTCGAGCTTTCATGAAGGACGATATTAGCTGCGGAATGTCACCTGGAGAGCAGTATGATACTCACCTAACACTCGCCTCTATGGAGGATGATATGGACAACCCTGAGACGGCCCAGTCTACAAAGGTGCGTAATGTCTGATGATCCCTTTCGTCAGCTCTCTAGGGTCCTTCACTAACTACCATTGATAGATAGACCTTTCGGGGCTTCATCCCATGGTGCGCTGCACCATCTTAATGAACATGTACATTGATGCCCTCAAAGAAGGCTTTCAAAATCCCCTGTTCCCCATCCAGCGCCTTCTCGACATGCCTGAAGAGAGCATCATGCAGGCGCTCAACGATGTCAAGAAGGCTTATATTGATGACGAATATCCGGATTGCATGTTATCGCTGGCCATGGGCAAGCATATTGTACAAGCACGCCGCTTCCTTGTGCAGCAGAATTGGCCGTGGCGCTTCCTCGACCCTGTAGATCTGGCAGAGTATACGCCAGACCCGGCGATGCAATTGCAGCACGCACATGCACCGGAGGGAGTGCAAAACATGCCAGCAGCAGATCTTATCTTCTTTGGCAGACGGAAAGAAGTGCAGCCCAAAGATCTGGGCGGAACTTTGCTCGCTCCAAGGAACGTCGTAGCAAACGAGCATGCGCGGGACATGACGAGAAACGCTTCAGGGAGGGCGAGAGTGACCATCTCGTTTGATTCGCAGGAGCATTCCCAACGCCGTATGCTTAGGCTCGAAGAAATGGCCTTTGCGGAAGGCGCCGCTCAGCAAGAGCTGCAGCGGCTGCGACTTCGCGAGCGGCGGGGGCAGTCGCTTCCCAGTGGGGAACAGGAGGCGTCATCGTCCTCGACATCTGAGAAGTACTTCCAACCCCAACTTGTCTACTCTCCTTCAATGCCAAAGTCCAACATTTTCACTTTTCCAGTAACAGCGCTCAATAAGAGCCTATCACCACCAGCTTCGCCCAGGTCCGCAGCCTCAGCCTCGCCGCGCGAGATGTTGTTCCCCACCACTCCGTCCTCGCCACCAGCCTCAGATCTTCCTTCCACCATCTACGGAGCCCCATGCGTCAAGTGCTCAGAGGCAGAGGTGCTGAAGATGCTTGGAGCTGCCACTACCGCAGCCATCTCCCACGGCACCGCCTGCTCTCCCAGCCCGACGAGGGGAGGAGAAGCAAGTGATACGCCTGCTGCTCGCTCGATGCTGCCCGACGATGACGAGATGGAGGAGCAGAGCCACATCATCCCCGTTCGGCCTATACGACCGAGCCAACAGCTGATCACTCAAACACCACCATCGACGCCGACGACGATGGAGATAGAGCCCAGCTCTCCTTCTCTGCAGCGGCAACAGCGACAGATCATGCGCCGACGCAGCCGGCCCGCCCTTAGAATGCAGTCGTCTTCGGCATCCGCCATGCTGTTGCTATTCGAGCGGAACTACCACCGGCGGATCCAGGAGCAGCAGGCCGCGCAGGCGTTCGTGCAGGTCGGATCGCTGCGAGACGTGTTGACGCCGCGAGAGGATCCGGAGCAGGACCAGCAAGACGGATACTCTTCAACAACAACAGAGTCGACTGCTGCTACCACCGTTGCCACTTCTCCAGCAGACCACTACTCTTTCTCGCCAAACATGACTCCTCAACCCAGCAGCCCTCGAACCCCTTCCTCCCGTACCGACTCTGCGCCCGGCTCACGCTTCAACTTTTCTTTCTCCAGACCCCTGCCGTCGTCCGCAGCACCCGCCGTGGCCACGCCTCCGTCAAGCGTTCCCGTGGCCCCGATGATGTCTACCCAGACCGCCATCGCCACAGACAGCAGCAATGGCCATAGTGGTGTCGCCACTCGTCCGCTGCCGCATCCGTTGCCGAACATCGGACAGAGGAGACACATCACCGCCGCCACCACTGGCAACCGTCCTCACAACGGCGGCATCCGCGCACAGCTAGCCTTGCCGAGCAGCGCGGACAGCCCTGGAAACAGCAGCAACAGCATTGGCAACATCAGCAGCAGCCCCCGCGATGCCATCCGTGCGCAGCTGGCGCTACCGAACAGCGTGAGGAAGAAAAGCGCCGATAAGATCGAGCATCTGCCACCGTCGCCGTCGCCGCTCGGCTCGCCGCTCGGCACGCATCTGGCTGCTGCTCATACGCCGGACAGGAGTGCGGACGTGGTCAGCGAGATCGTGATCATCGATGACGAAGGAAAGAAGCAGAAGGTGATTGTGGTGGATGGAGGACAGGAGGATAGGGGTGTCCCTTTCGGAATGTTCATGGAGGGACTTGTTGAATGCGCTGAAAGTGATTGAGCGCAAGCGCGGTTGGCAGCCTGGAGATGTTTAAAGGAAATAGTTAAGGGGAAGACCAAAAAAAAGGGTTTCTGAAGGGAGGGTTCTAGGCGAGAATGGTCTGAATTGTGGGAATGGGAAGGTGGAAGCCATGCGGGATAAGCCAAAGATTTGTGGTATGGTTTGCATGCTATCGGTCCAAGTTCCGACGTCTGGGACCCCTGGTTCATGATCAATAGGTGAAGGGTAATTGGCTGTAGGGTTACCTAAGCATTTCAGTCCCCAATGGGATATGAAAACTAGACGGCAGCTTTACGCTAGGTGCGCCATAGGTACGCCGCTGGCAGAAATACAAAGAGCACATCGGTAGCTTCGAGTGTGGATTGCAAGTGATACCCTGTCATGATATGTGGTTGAGATGATCCTCGGACGATCCACTGTATAGCGACCAAGCTTCGTCATGGGAGGATTTAGCTGTCTTTTCCTTTTTTGAGACATGAGAACAGGAGACGATAAACAACACGAGATAAAGCACCGCCATCGTGCCTGCCTGCAGCAACTCGCCAAACGCTTCTTCACCAACCACGAAACCCCCACGAGAAAGGTAAAAGAAGAAGAGAAAGTAGCCTGTGCTTCCCCCTCGACCACGCTCCTCTACTCACTCGAAAACCATACGTCACTCACTCACCGAATACGAATACCTGACTACTTACTCGTCCCGCATCTGTTCCAAACCCTGCATCTACGCGATAGTACACAGCTGTTGCTACTGCACACCGCCAACCACACCGCACCCGAAGGGAAGAGAAAAAAAAAGCAAAAAACCAGTAAGCTACGCCGCCGCAACAAAAAAGATCGTGGTCCGGGCTGCTTTGATACGAGTTGAGGAGGGAGGGGGGCCGACGCCCTTAGCGAGGGGGCGCGCGGCGCAGCACGCGGTCCCTCTCCTTTATCAGTGCCGCCGCCTCTCTCAATATGAATCCTTTTCGATCTCCATCCGTGCGTGCGCGCGAGCCCGGCCAATGCTTTGCTCCTTCCTTTCCCCGAGAGGGGTTCAGTAGCTTATTAGACCCTTGGCAAGGCCTTGTTTCCGTCTGTGTTCATGTCCTTCACCATTTTTTTCTCTTCCTTCTCTTCCGCTCGATGTGCGCAAGAGGCCAGAAAAAAAGCAACGCGTTCAAGATGAAAGTCGAACAAGTGGAAGGCACTTACCGTTTGAACGGGGGCGTAGATTGGCCTCGGCCGAGGGACTGCGCGAGAGCCGTGGAGACTGTAGGTGTATGAAGCACGGTGTTAATACATGGTGAGCGCGACGAGAGTAATTTATTCAACAACGCAGACTTGAGGTCGCGCTGTTCAAGACACCTTGACAGGGGGCAACTGCAACAACCTGCGAAGTGTCCAACAGTCCAACAACAGCAACGACACCTGAGCTTTCTACCATCAATTACGCCGCAAAACCCAGGCATCCGGAGTTGAGGCAGAAAAGAAAGGCCGAGCCGCAAAGCACGCTCTCTAATCTAAATTGCTCTATGCGCATCTCTCTTGACGCACATTCCCGCTCAACCAGTCATAATCAAACCGATCTTGCGGCCCAAGCTCCCGTGCTGCATCTTCGCTTGGCTGGCCCAGGCGCAGCGCCTTCCCAATCATGCGGAGTGTCAACCAAGAGCTGTAAAGCGAGAAATAACTTTTGCGATATGGGCTATGGAGGAGGCGAATATTATGATGGGGTGAAGAGGGGGTAGATATTAGTGATGCCATCTTATAAGATCAGGTAAATAAAGCAAAAGTAGCTGGCCGGTCAGTCGGATGTCTCCCGAGACCCGGATCACCGCCGGCCGCCTAGAAGCTGATCATCATCATGCGTCGCCCATCTAGGCGCGCTTCGTGAAGGCCAGATGGCAGTCGTCCTACAACCAAAGGCGTTAGCGCAGATTCGTGGCGGTGTGCCTGGGACGGGCACGTACCTTGGGGAAGATCGTCGCGAAGACCTTGATCTCCTCGCTCAGCGGCGTGACCTTGTGCGTCCAATCCAGCTCCATTGAAGCCTTGCCAATCATCGCAATCAGGTTGTTAATGGCATACACTTGGCCAAGGCAGTAGTGCGGACCAGTGCCGAAAACAAGCCAGTTCTTCGTCTGCTTCTCCGCATCGCCAGTGATCCAGCGGTCGGGTTGGAACGAGTCAGGGTTCGGGTAGGCCTCGGCGTCGTGCAGAGCAAGATACGTGGTCGGGATAACCATGGAGCCTGCAGCACGGTCAGCTTGGTGGAGCGGTACACGTCAAGATCGACTTACCCTTGGGGACCGTGTAGTTCTCAGAGATCTTGAACGCCTTCTTCGCCAAGTAGGGAACCATGATGACGGGGGGCCTGTAGCGGAGAATCTCCTTGACAACAGCGCGAGTGTAGGTCATCTGGTCCATCAGTTCCATAGTGAAGGGCTTGGTCTTGTCGCCATCGCGCAGGCGGAGCTGCTCCTCGCGGATCTTGTCCAGGTGGTCGGGCCTGTCAGCCATGATCTGGAAGAGCCAGGTGGCGGCGCTGCTGGTGGCATCCTGCGAGGCGAAAAGGAAGGTGAAGATGGTCATGGAAATCTCAAGATCGGTGAACATGCGAATAACCTGGGCCGGCTTCTCAACCTCAATGCCCTTCTCCTTCTTCTTGGTGTAGTCCTCGGACTCGTACATGGCCTTGACCCAGCAGTCGAGAATGCAATCGGGCTCGCCGCCAGCAGCCATGCGGACCTTGCTCTTGGCGGCGGCCTTGGCGAACTCGTCGAGAACCATGTCGGCCGCCTTCTTGCCGCGCCAGGTGTTGGTGAAGGGGATGATGATGGGGAAGTTGACGAGCTCGAGGGCCTCGGTGATGTAGTAGTAGTCATCGGCAATCTTCTTGACGGACGCATCGGCGATGTAGTGGCCAACGAAGGTGCGGAGCGAGACGGCGGTGATGAACTCGCGGAAGTAGTGCATGAACGGCACAGGCTTGCCCTCAGCCTCGGCCGTGATTTCCAGGGCCTTGGCGAAGTACTTCTCGTAGATCTCCTCCTGACCAGGCAGGTAGATGGACAGGGCCTGGCGGGTAAATAGGCCGTTGAGACCCTTGCGGTAGTCGACGTGAGCCTTGCCGTCAAGGAAGACCCAGTTCTCCGGGCGGAGCAGCTTGTAGGCGATGTCGACGACGCAGGGCTTAACGAAGGTGGGCGAGTTGAAGACTTTGCGCGCCATGTCGCGGGTCGACGCGATGACGACGAATCTGCAGCGTGTCAGCTCGGAGGGCGACGCGGGCGGAACACGAGCGGGAGCGGTACTTGTGGAAGACGGAAACGCAGCTGAGCTCGCCGCTCATCCATTTTGCGTGGTACTCCTCGAACTTGGGGTTCATTGACTGGAGGAAGGGGCCGATGAAGGGCATCTTCCACGCGGGACCCGCGATGGAGCCCTTGCTCAAGATGTAACTGACTGTTCCAAGTCGTCAGCGGGTGCGCAAGCAGGCGACCTGGGGAAGCACGCACTCTGGTCGTAGACGACCAGCATGGCGAAAAGCGTGACGATGACGGACCACGCGCTCACGCCCTCGAGCATGCGGCCGAGGACGCCGGCGATGGGTGTGCCACGCAGCTCCGGAGCGAATTGGGCATCGGCGGAGGGCGAAGCGAAGCTGGCATTGACGGCCTCCATGGCTGGGCGGACAGCGCTCTCGGGACGCTGGCGGTGAGGAGGCGAGTGTCGTGAATAAGGGAGCAGGAGTAGGTAGGAGTTAATGAGCAATGAGCGGCGGACGCGGTCGCAGAAGTACCTAATAATCGCGCCACGCGGATGTCAAAAATCCCGACGCCGCCCGGGCGTAGTCCGCCAGGCACAAGCGTGTGATAGGGCCACAGCTAATCTCCCAGACGGGCAGGGGCAGATCCCATCCAAGCCACTGGCCTCAGCATCACGAGAGTATACCCTGTCCCGCCCCGTCTTGCCCCATCGTGCCCCATCGTGCCCTGCGGCTCTGCTGTGACCGCGTGGTGCTGCGCTGACCCGTCTTGCTGTGTGTGCTTGACGTGCCGGAAGAATGCGCCGTTTCCCCGCACCTCTGCACCGCTTCTTGTACGACGCGGGCCTCCTTCCAGCTTCGAACGAGCCTCCGCCCTGCTGGGCGCCCCGCCGCCACTAGCCCGCAGCCTGATAACGACACCGCAGAGCTTCAAAGCTAAAATACAAGCCCATCCCCAGTCCCGCCGCGGCTCAACAACGTCGTTAGCGGCCCGCCGCCTGGCCTCTGCGTCACTCACTACTCATGCCGCATGGCCCTGTACCACTGGCTTTTTAGACTCAGCCTCCATTCCTTGGGCCAGATGGCTAAGACATGCCCTGCGCCCGATTGCCGTGCAAGGAAGGAGCAGTGCCCTCTTCCCAGTTGCAGATCATGATAAGCTCTCAACGACGTGTGTTTGTTCCACGCCGTTGTAACTTTAGGCTCAGACCCCGTTTGCTTTGTCGTACAAATTGACCGCGCCATGCCAGTCTCCGCTGTCTCCGTCTGATCCCACTCCTTGAACATGAGGGCGTTGATCCGCTCCGCGCTGACCTCAGCGTTTGTTCTCGGCGGTTTTGTCTTGTCCTCGTGCATTCCGGACCCTCCGAGCAGCTTGCTTGCAGATCCAGCCATCCTGCAACACTCGGCAGTCACGGAAGCGCTCAAAGAAGTCGAACGCAACCTTTCAAGCCTGTTCACTGGCAGTACACGCGACGGCTTTAGCTTCGCTATTGTGAGCCACCTCCAGCAGCCCATCGGCCAATGGCCTGGTCTTCCCACACTTTACAGTGCTCGTCTTGACAGTGCGTACCAGGTCCATACTTCTAGTCCCGAAAAAGCCTTTGCCTTCAATCATGGGGTGCTTAAGATGAATGAGACGTCTACCAACAGCAGCATTCTGGGTACACAAGTCGACAGTGACTCGATCTTCCGGGTTGCCTCGATATCAAAGAACATAGCTGCCTTATCAGCATTGATTGTGGAGAACGAAAGCAAGACTGACGCCGCTTTCCCTGCCTTAACCCCCGACTCGCCTGTTCGGCAGGCGCTTCCGGATTTTGGATTACCGGAGACGGACTGGCAGAACGGTGGCAGTGAAATCACTCTGTCAATGCTCGCAACCCACAGCTCAGGCCTGCCTAGAGAGGGTTATCTCACAGGCTTTAACATGGTAATCGGGCTTGCTAGGGCCGATGCAGAGACTATCGGTGCTGATTGGGCGGAAATAACCCCTAGTCAAGTCATCGAGTCCGTTAAGCAACGCAATCTGATGTTTGCTCCTGGACAGCGAGCCGCATGTAAGCCACTTATTTGCCACAATCAGTTTGTTCATAGCACGCTTAACATTGTATAGATTCAAATGCCGGCATCTGTATCCTCGCTTGTAAGTTTTGGACAAGAGACCGATTGTTCATGTGCCAGCTGACTCCCGTTGGGCAGACGCCGTTGCAAATTATCACAACCTACTTGCGGGCACAAATCATACTTGGACAGAGTACGCCACGAAAAGTATTCTAGAAAATCTGAACATGACGCATTCGTTTTTTGGTGCAATTCCGGAAGATTTGCTTCCAAATGTTGGGGTCCCTGGTGGACCCAACTGGGTGGACTTAGTGATCGGACCCGGTTACGACCCAGCCGGCGGCATGTGGGTGAGTCTGCCTGACCTAGATTGTACACCCCCCTCGCGCGGCCGGTGGCTAGCGCGAATCTGTTTTTTGGACATGTCATGGGTAGCTGAAGCTATCGTCCGGACGAGAACGTGGAATAAAAAATTCTACATACACGTCCGGACGATAGCTTCAGCAGGAAAGAGCTGCGGCATGGTTATACCTGGAGCCTTAATTCTTCACGCTAGCCATCGGCTGCGAGAGGGGACTGTAGGTCCCTGAGCACTAACCAGCGCCACTCGATCTGCAGAGCTCTGCAAACGACCTGACCAAGTACTTGCACCACGTCTGGCTCACACCCACACCCCAACTGATCACCCCGACCCAGCGCCGCGTCTCCCTGCAACCCCGCCTCACCCTCCAGGACGGCAAGCAGCAAGTCGGCTTCGGGTGGGAGATCGCCGTGGCCGGCACCTCGGGTCCGCCATCGAACCAGACCAAGACGTACGACATCTACGGCAAGTCGGGCGACGCCGGCGGCTTCCACAGCTGGCTCGACGTCGTCCCCAACCTCGGCTACGGCATCGTCGTGCTCTCGCAGGAGAGCCAACCCGCGGATGCCGACTACGTGCGCGTGAGCCCGACCACCGTCCGCGACCGCGTGCACGCCATTCTGCTGCCGGCCTTCGCTGAGGCGGCAGCGAGCACTCTAGCGCAGCGGTATGCGGGTAGGTACGCCCGTGCGCGTGATGGTGGTGCCATCGCGGACGAGGTCGGTGGGGGCAGCAGCAACGTAAACACGAACGCGAGCGAGTCGTCGGCGTCATTCGCACGCCTGGAGGTCGATGGCGGCGCCCTGTTCGTGCGCGAGCTGTGCGTCAACGGCACCAGCGCGTGGGAGGGCTTGGACCGGCTGGGCTGGACGCCTGCCAGCCAGTCTCGCTTTTTCTCGACGCCGGCCGGCGTGAGCTTGCATCCGGCCGAGGGAGCGGGCGAGGCGGCCGAGTTCGGCGCTGGAGCCCAGGTTTGGCGGATCATCCCAGAGTTGGATACGTGCGACTGGTTCGACTTCGATGGGTAAGTCTGCTGTCTCATTTGTTGCAGACGATCTTCTTTTGAATATTTCTTTTCTTCTTTTGGGGAAGTACACAGTAGAAACAACAAAATGAGGACCCTGATGAAGGCTACCGCTGACATGCTGCCGTAAACCAGATACACTGACCAAAACGGATGGCCGCTGAGCAAAATCGTGCTTGTCGAGACGGAGCGGGGCGTTGAGCTGCATTATCCGCCATATGATATCGTGCTTACGAGGCAGTAACTTCTCAGAGCAGCTCTTAAATAGACATCACGGAAGAGATCGAAACTTTTAGGACGGTATGAACCACATCTCCCTAGCGGGATGGATGCTAGAATGTGGTTTGGGGGAGGAGTACCTCGGTCTTGTGCCTCTGTTTGCTGAGTTGCTTAGAAGGCACCGTGAATATCAGCAGACCGATATCCCAGAAATTTGAGAAATCGTATGGTTTCCTTTGACTACTTATTTTAAACGTTGACTTAATCTTTCGCAAATGATCGATTATGTTTATTTATTTTCACACAAACATTCCGTTTCGATTGCCGTTACTGTGTACTTTCGTGTAAAGCTGTCAGCTTGGTGATGCTGATGCTCTCCGCCCTAACTCCAAAAGAAGACATTGCTCCAGGGAATACGCCATTCTTCGCCCAGCTCAACCTTTGGCCAACGCAGTCATGCGATCCCAACCTCGCTCCTTTCAGCCTCATATATCCCCCGGTGATTGGGAATGTCTGACAGAGGTAGAGCCCCTCCGCCTAAGCTTCGGTGGATGCCGTTTTGGACTTCCTCGTCCAGGAGACTCAGCTCCGACTGTGGACTCAGGCCCGAATGTGGACTCTGACTGTCCTGATTTGGTAGCGACGGGTGAGATCGGGGTATTTCCCGCATCCATGTCGCCGACACGGTTTCCACTGCTGTTGTTGGCGCCGTTGATACCATTTGCGGCATTGAGTTTAGAAACTTTAGGCGGAAAGCCGGGGTTTCGCGGGGTGGTTGACTGGTGATGATCGGTTTTGAAGGGGTCTTCTGGTGGGGTTCTGGGGGGCGAGGGTGGCGAGTCGGGTCGCAAGCGGGACTTTTCGGTCGCCCAGTCTGCGCCTGAACTGGTAGTTATTGATCTGTTACCTTCTGCCACGCGGGAGCCCACCAATGACACAAGTGTGATTTCCGCCGTGTTGCAATAGACCATCCGCCCATGGGCATGGGAGACTCCCACAGGAAAATCGGAGGTGCGGGAAGCCACGATCGAACCCATCTTAGGGAGTCGTCCAAGCCACCGGGTGTGAATGGAAGCTGTTGCAACGCGGGAACGAGGATACCACGGATTCAAATGAGCTTGTAGTTACCTTCTTTACCTTTCCCTTTGATGTAGCAATTGGGCCCATGCTCATGGTCGTGATACAGGCAATCATCACCTTCGGTGGGATCATCGAACAAAAAGCCGCCGGAGCCTGATTTGATGGCATTAACAAGGTCCACAGCGAAATCGGGGCTGGCGGCAAAGCAATGACGATATCCTTCGGCATTTCTGTCACTGTCCGGGTCCATGATCTGGCGGGCAGCAATGCGAGTCATCAAGTCGCGAAATGGAGAGCCCTGTGGACTGTTCTGATATATTTCGCTGATCTCGTCCGCGTCCGGCACCAGTCGCGCCTCGTTCAGGCCTTTTCGGTACTGGTCGATGGCCATGTTCTTCAGGTGGGGCATATCGAAACGCTCGCAGAGCATGAACAGCCTGTGGCAAGCAACAGCGTAGTCGTACTTGCTCTCAGCACCCGTCACATTGCTCACGTCGTCGAGCTTGCCCTGATAGAGCCACTTGACAAACAACTCGAAGCCCTTGGGGTCGTCCTCGGACAGCTCCAGCTTGTTCCCGGCCTGGTTCTTGGTGGCGTCGTCGGTCTGCAGTTCGGAGGCGAGGTAGTCAGAGTGGTAGGACAGCAGGTTGCGATGGATAGACCATTGACGTTTGCCGTCACCGGCACCGACCACTACTTCGACAAGCGGTCCGGAGAGGAGCCTGGCGCGCTCATTCTTAGCATGGGCTTGCACGCGCAGACGGTGCGAATTGATGCGGTAGGGCAGGGCGGGCCGTGGCCGTGGCGGGGCATCATCGCAGCCGGGCTGGGCAGGAAAGTTGCTGTCGGGCAGCGATGGAGCAAGGACATACTCTGCGTAGGCGTGTGCTGGCGTATTGGCGACGTCGCCGGCGGAGGTCATGGTGCGCAAGCGGCGGCGCTGCGGACGCGGGTAGGCGAAGTCGCGGACGAAGACGACGCTGGGGCTCTCGGCCCAGTGCATGCGACCGGCTTGAAGGCACAAACGCGGTGCGAAACATGGGCTGCGCGGACTTGGCGGCGCAGGCGCATGGCGTTGCAGTGCGCGACTCGAACGGCAGCTTGTGAAGCAGGGAAGCGGGCTGACGGCAGCGGCGTGGTTGGCTGGGGCCCTTGCCGCTGCGATCGGCGAACGGGCCACCGGTCCGTCGCGGTCGCGTCCGCGCGCGACGCGTCTCCAGTCACTCTCCACAAAAGCATCCGCGCAGTCCAGCGCTCTTCACATCGGCCAATGGTCCCGCCAGAGCTTCCAGATTTTCCCTCCTCTTTCGACCCGGCCCTCTTCCTGCACTCCGAAGTGCCCGATCTGCCGTCTAGCTCACACACCGACGAGCTCGAGGCACTGCACCTTCAAACCCGTGAAACCACCGAAGCCAAAACACGCCAGGGAATCGTTATTCAGCACCGTGCTTGGAGGGTGCCCGACGTCTTTCGCACCGACGAGGATCACGAGCCTGGTGCGAGCTCCTGTTCTCCTGGTTCTCGCCCTCGCTCTTGTCTGACGGTGTGCAGAAACACCCATCAAGAAGCAGCAACCACTGCAACACATTCCGTTCTCCATCGCAGCGACCTCGAGCCCACGCGCTCCGCCCTCATCGCCTCCGCTTTCCGCCATGCCGTTCCTGTCGTCTTCACCGTCATACCCACAGAGCTCTGGGCCCGTAGACTCGCCGCGGAAAAGGCGAAGAACCGATGGTTACAGCGGCGCGTTTTACGATGAGTCTGCTGAGAAAGAGAACGTCGGTGTGGACAGGCTTTTCCAGGATGACTCTGACTCTGACGATGATTTCGCGGCGTTTGAAGCGGCACACAACAAACGGAAGGTTTCAGCGCTCGACGCACCTGGGTCAGCCTCTACCGAGCAGGCGCTTCGCAACATATTGAGTGAGGATGCTTCCACTGAGACGGACCTACCGCTTTCGCAGCCGATAGTCGTCTCCAGAACCCGTGAAAAGTCAATGTTTACTGTTAGGACGTGCTCCGGCGAGGGCTTCAATGTCGCTACGCGGCGTCCGACACCGGCCGTATCGTATGAACAACTTATCGCGTCTCGGTCCAACGCAGAGCCCGGAAGGGCAAGAAAGAACTACTATGGAATTGACATCCATGCTCTGATGGACGAGGCGAGCCGAGCAGTAGTCGAGGATAAGGCACGGCGCGAGAACATGGACCTGGACGGGCCTGTACAGACGGTGGAGGATCCTTCGGGAGGTAGAAATCGCAAGCGCAGCCTTTTGTGGACGGAGAAATACCGTGCAAGAAAGTTTACTGACCTTGTCGGTGACGAGAGAACGCATCGGCTGGTCTTAAAGTGGCTGAAGGCTTGGGACCCGATAGTTTTCCCCGGCTCCAGTCGTCCGAGACAAAAGTCGGCCAGATTTTCCGATCAGGTTGGCACCGAAAACGAATATGCACATCGTAAGATCCTTCTCCTGACTGGACCTCCGGGCCTCGGCAAGACGACATTGGCGCATGTGTGCGCACGCCAAGCGGGATATGAAGTCCAAGAGATCAACGCCAGCGATGAAAGGAGCAAAGATATTGTTAGGGGCCGTATTAAGGATATGGTCGGCACAGAAAACGTCCGCGGTATAGACGCACAGACTGTGACTGGCGCTAAGGTCCGAAAGGCTGGAAAACCAGTCTGTGTTGTGGTTGACGAAGTGGATGGTGTGGTTGGCGGCGGTGCAGGAGGTGAGGGCGGCTTTATCAAAGCTCTCATCGATCTCGTCAACCTGGATCAGAAAAACTCTGGACCGAAAGAAAATGCCCCCTCGCATGGGACACGGAAGAAGGTTGACAAGTTTCGCCTTTTGAGACCGCTCATTTTGATCTGCAACGATGTGTATCACCCATCGTTGCGTCCGCTTCGCCAAGCTTCAATAGCGGAGATCATACACATTCGTAAGCCGCCGGTAAACATGGTTGTACCCCGTTTGCATTCCATCTTTGAGAAGGAAGGTATACCGGCCGACTCTGACGGCGTTCGACGTCTGTGCGAAGCCACGTGGGGTATTAGTAGCCGTAGGGACGGTGGGGGTGGAGGCACTGGAGAAGGTGACGTCCGCGGAGTCATGGTAGTCGGAGAATGGGTGGCTAGGAAGCTTTTGGCTGAGACAAACGGTGATGGGCGGCTTACCCGGAAATGGATCGAAGACAACGTGCTCAACGATCTTTCTCAGGGCGAGGGGGCTGCGAGGGGTCTCGGCCGAGGGGGCGCCAAAGAGATCGTCGAGCGGGTGTTCAAAGAGGGCGCCGGGTTTCCTAAATCGGCTGCCGCGGCACAAGCAGAGGCTACTAACATTGAAAGCACCAGGCCGATCGGTGTCGCCGAAGCGACCAAACGGTTCGCAATGGACCGACTGAGAGAGATGGTAAACACAGCTGGCGACACTGACCGCATCGTCACAGGTAAGACTTTCGAAGTAAATATATATGATTGCCACTAACACCCATGACAGACTGTTTCACCACTTACGCAGAGCAGCCATTTCAAGATGATACGTTCCTCAGCAAACCCAATAGTGCATACGAATGGTTGCACTTCCACGACTCCATTTCCCATTCGGTACACACTGGGCAAGAATGGGAATTAGCGAAGTATCTTTCTCTTCCGGTTCTGGCTTTCCATGGCCTTTTCGCATCTTCAATTCGGCCATCGCTTGGAAATACTTCTACATTCAGGAAAGGTCGCGGTGCTGCAGAAAATGCCATGGAACCCGAGGCTGAACCTACGCCGTTTTCTGGCCCCAGTGCGCCATACCGAGCAAGTGAGCAGATGCGAGCCAATCTTGCGTCCCTGACGAGCCTGCAATCCAGCCTTTCCCTTCCTTTGGCCCGGCTGTATCGCTCTCCCGCGGAGGTTTCCACTGAGCTCATCCCGTATGCGCTTCGGATGCTCTCACCCGACGTTAAACCCGTCATCATCAATACATCAACGGCGGCTACAGGTGCGGACAGGTCAAAACCGTCAGCGACGGCTTCAGTACGGAAAGCGTCCGAAAAGGCGCTTGTCATGCGGGCCGTCAACGCCATGGCAGCCGTCGGTGTGCGGTTCGAGAAGAGTCGAGTCGACTTTGGCCTGGATGCGCGACAAACAGGACATGGCGGATGGATCTTCCGCATGGAGCCTCCGCTAGATGCTTTAGGCAGGTATGAAACGATGAGCAGTGAGGGTGGCAAGGACGAGAAGGTACGGTACGCCGTGCGCCAGATCATGGATGTGGAGTTCAGGAAAGAGAGTCTCAGGCTCGAGGCAGAAGCTAGGAAACGGAGGGGCGGTGCTATGGAGCTAGACGCCGGGACGTTGGGTGAAGAGGTAGACGTCAGGGAAGTTGCTGCGGCTGCAGAAGAGAAGATCGTGGTCAAGAAAGATTTCTTTGGTAGAACGATCACGGAGGCGGTGCCACTGACGCCTGTGGAGAAGGAAAAGAGAAGGAAAGCGAGAGAAGAGAAATCCGCGGACGAGGACGTATGGGTGAGCTTTCATGAAGGGTTTTCAAAGGCTGTTCGCAAACCGATCACCTTGTCAGAGCTCCTGGGTGGACTGTAGATGATGTGGGAGTAGGATGTAATGGAATAGGGATGACTATTCAAGATAATTCACGGGTGACGACAACAACTTATCAAAGCTTTCGAGATTCAGCGATTGATTTTCTGGTCGATTTCTAGGCCTTTGCGGATTACATACGGCAATAAAACGAATCTCAATTGGAGCCAAGTTGATTCTTGGACACATTAAGTACCAGCACATCTGACTAATTCCTTCATGATGCATCCTCAATCGTCTATTACTTTCCACTGATGTTTATGGGCTTCATTCTATCATACCTCATGAGTACGTGTAGGAAATCTCCGTCGCAATTACAACTTACTGCTCTCACCCCCCTTCGCAATCTCGATGACCAGCTTTCCAAATTGACTACCCTTCTTCATATCCTCAAATAACCCATCAATATCCTCAATGTTGTCGATGCCGGACACAACACGCGAAATGACGGGCTTGAGTTTCTTCTCCTTGACAAAGTCGACCATCTGCTTGAACTCAAGACGAGAGCCCATCGTTGAGCCCTTGAGCTCGATGTTCTTGAGGACAGCGCTCATGAGGAAGGGCATCTTAGGGCTAATGGTCATGCCGTAGGACACAATAACGCCACCGTTCTGTTATCTCTCGTCAGCAGCAGCTTCTTCCGCACCCGAAGGGTTTCGAGATTCACTCACCTTCAGCAACTTCACCCCCTTCTCCACGACATCGCCACCGGCACCATCAATAATCGCATCCAGTTTTCCACGTTCCCCGATCAGCCCCTGCAGCTTCTTCTCCCATCCTTCCTCCTTATAGTTCACACCGCCCGCCGCACCCAACTTCTTCGCCTTTTCGAGCTTTTCCTCACTCCCGCTGGTCACAAACACCCTGGCTCCCAACTCACTCGCAAACTGCAATGCCATCAACGCCACGCCCCCACCGATCCCGGTCACAAGCACATTCTTCCCCTCGCCCACATTCTCTTTCCCCGCCTTCGTCACGACTGCCCGCCACGCCGTCAAGCCCGTCAGCGGCAACGCCGCGGCCTCGACGTCGCTCAGATGCGGCGGCGCCTCCTCCAGCTCGGCGGCGTCGACGCACAGCTCCTCGCACAGGGTGCCGACGGGGTTCGTCTTGGTGCCGCCTAGGATGGCGTAGCCCCTGGGGTCCTCGGGCCCGGCCGGGTCCGCCTTCCAGCCGGTGCCCGGGTTGAGCAGGGCGCGCTTGCCCACCCAGCGCTGCGCGCCCGCGTCGGCGCCGGCGGCCGTCGCGACGCCGACGCCGTCGGCCAGCAGCGGCACGCCGAAGGTCGTGCCCGGGTACAGGTGCTGCCGGATGAAGAGGTCGCGGTGGTTGAGGGCCGCCGCCGAGACGCGCAGCGTGACGTGCGTCGCCGACGTGGGCGTCGCCGCCGGCACGCTGAGCTTGTCCAGCGGGTAGTAGACGGAGCCGGGCTTGCCGTCGATTTTGCGGATTGCGATGGCGGTAGGCATTGTTGTGACGTCTTTTCTTTCTTCTTCTTTTTTCCCTGTGGTTCTTACTGGTATAGTGGTGTGAATGCGGGGTGCGATTGGTGGTTGAGAATTGGGGAGCCCGGAGCACTAGAGGAATCGAAGAAGAGGTTGTTTGTGAGCTGGTCCGATTGGGAAAACAACCTAGGTTGTTATATGGGCTTAGAAGAGTAATCTAGATGATTAATAATTGAAGTCCCGGATCGTGGGGAGTTAGTCTGTGGGGGGTTTGGTGAATGCATTCCCGAACCCCACTATCGATCTTACCCTGGACACGGCACACGCGGGCTGCCGAGTCGGAGCCGAGGTAAAGTACCATAGCTCTGGCGCCTGTACCGGGGCACCGGTTGATGTCAAGATATTGTCATTACCTTGCTGTGGTCTAATCAGACAACCATAATTTGCGCTACAGTGGGTGTCAGTAGATCGGAAGTCTCTGTACCACACCAACTACGCTATACTTCTCGTTTATGGGTGATTGAAGCGAATCTCCGAGCTATATGTGAGTACATGCATGCATACAGACATCGGATTCAGGTTTCAACGTAAGCAGGATGCTAAATTCTCGGTACGGACTTTCTAGAATAGTTCAATTCTTCCATCACGAACTATGTCAGTTATTATTGTAGTTGTCAACGTTTCTACTTATCTATAGCTCCCAGTCTCCCAATACCTCCTGGAGAACCGACTTCGACTTCTTGCGTAATGGTCCGAAGTACTCGCGAAAAGTCTCCTCCAGATCATCTTCGTTCAAGTGCATGTGCTCGCCGGTAATGTTCTTGAAGATCAATGCACCCTTCTCATCGAGCTTCTTAAGGCCAATCCAATCCTCTTTGTAAATCTTCCTATCCTGGATCCTTGTTACCTCCTCCGACGTAGCATTGACCTCGGAAAACCAGCCTGTTTCTTTGGGTATGACAGTGGTGTCATCGGTAAATACGAACATGACGAACTTCTCCAGGGTGGACAGGTTCTTCTTGTAGGTCTGGTTCTTAAGCTCGCGCTCGTTGTTGATGTCGGCGAGGAAGTTGGAGTGCTCAAGGTAGTTGTCGGAGCCGAGGCCGGTGGACTCGTTGAGCTCGCGGTAGTACTGGGCGGGCACGACGCGGTTCTGGACGAAGGAGCTCCAGGCGCTGGAGCGCAGCAGGCCCATAGCGCCCTTGCACAGCCAGTCGGTGGGACCGCAGGCCTGGAACTTTGCGATGCCGTTGTGCTGGCTGCCGAAGGTGACGAGGCTGCGCACGGGCGGGTTGTTGCAGCGCTCGATGTAGCCGCGCAGGAACTGACCGCCTTGCGAGAAGCCGAGGGCGTCGATGGCGGGCGCCGACGACAGGATGGGGTGGGCGGCCAGGTCGGCGCACACCTGGGCCAGTTGCACCGTCACGTTGCCGAAAAAGGTGGCGGTGCGGTCGCTGCCAGCGTCGTTGTCTAGCCGCACGTTGTAGACGAAGGTGCCCGGGTGCACCTTCTCAGCCAGCTCGCCCACCTCCTGCAGGCCCTCAGCCAGGTAGTTGTCACCCAGACCGTGCCATATTACCAGCGGGAGGGGGTCGGAGTTCGTCGAGGGGAGGGCGGCCGCTGATGAGAGGAGGGCGAGGAATGCGGTGAGAGTAGTCGGGTGCATGGTGGCTAGCTGCGGATGCCTAGGTAGCTGCGATGCCGGAGCTGCAGGCCCCAAGTAGAGGTGTTGCAAGTGACGGCAGTGTGAGGAATAGCTCAGGAGGATATTTCGGTTGATCGAGAGGCTGAAGCAGCCAGAAATAGCTCAACGCGATGTTGTTGTCTTGCCAGAGTGAGTGCTGAATGCAGCTTGCGACGGGGAAGTTGGAGCTCCGAGATGACGCGCAAAGCCCGAATAGGACTAGCGCAAAGCTTATCGATTATAGCCCTGACACAAGCCAGACAACCGTCTCACATGTCGGGCGAAGCATGCACTGCCTTCGTCGCAGCCAGTCTATCGTCGCGATTCTCCATACGCGTGAAGGATTCTTGGGTCGACAGCTGTTTCTTTTGCAGTGGCGATTGACTGTGTCCAGACCCCTGCACCCAGCAAGTCTTATTGGCAAAGGAACAGTCGACAGCGAATATGGCTCCGATCTGCACGTCTAGGGCGTGAAGACGTTTGGAGAAAAGGAGCCGTCCCCTGCAATAGTCGGTGGCATTGGACATTTGTAGCGGAGGTTCGTCCGCAGCAGTCCACAATTATGTCGGTATTACATATCCGCAGTGAGGTTTAAACGGTCGAGACTCGAGGATTGTCTCAGCCTTTACGTGAGAACCGTGGTTGCCACCGCATTTGGCTTGCCGCCGCATTTGGCTATTATAGGGGATGAAGAGTAGGCGTGGCTGTGCGTCGACGGGTGAAAATTTGACACCCAATCACATCGCCGTGCACACGAGTCGCAGGAGCATGAAGCAAAATTTCGCATGCGGCGGTGACGGGCCGCGTGTGAGTGTGGAGCCCGACTCCAGGGCCTTCGTGCTGTGGCTTGTTGGGTGGTGTGGCGCTGAAGGCCTATAGTAAGTAGCTGCAGCTTCCCGACGCCGCGGCGCCGTCTATCCAGACTGCAGCGGGCGAGTTGCACAAGACTGCTGGGCATGGCCATGGGGCGGATCAGCTCAGGCGGGATCGATCTGGGTCGCGGCGCTAGCCGCAGCACCGGCCGCGCTGATCCTGCGCGAGCTCTGGCGACCAATGATGTTAGGAGCGGAGGGCCGGGAGGCCAGATGTTTAAGGCAGTGGTGTGGCGCCTGATCCTCCGCGCCCGCTCAGCTGCATCGCTCCCTTTGCTTTTATTCCCGGGCGGACCTTCTCCAGGCGCAGCTGTCCCCAGAGTCTCACACCCATGCAGCGCGCGCGGAGATCCTCACGGTGACAGGAGGAGCCATGGCCACGTCGGCGGATGCGGCTCAACCCGCCGCCTTTCCCGCTGACCTCGCGCCCACGCCCCACGCGATGGACCAGCAACACCAAGCAGACATCAAGCCTGACCTGACCCCGACCGAGTCGCCCAACAGCGAGTCCGCCGACCAGCCCTCGCGCAAGAAGCAGAAGCGCAACAAGCCCACCCTGAGCTGCGACTGCTGCGTCGAGCGCAAGACCAAGGTCCGCCCCGCCAACGCCGCCCCAGTGCCACGCCCGCGTGCTGACGACTTTCCAGTGCGACCGCGGCCGCCCACAGTGTCTGGCCTGCATCAAGCGCCAGTCCGAGTGCCGCTATTCCGAGGTCGCCAATCTCATTGCCTCCGCCGAGTAGGTCGCTTTCGCCCTCGCTTCGTGACTCGCCCGCTGACTGCTCCCCCCCAAAGACGCAATGGCGGCCGTGCCACCAGCAAGGCCCGCAAGAAGGCCATGGAACAAGCCCAGCTGGGCGTCGTGACGCCCTCGGCGTCGTCGTCAGAGGTAAGCTCGTGCCGCTCTGTACCGTCTCCCAGCGCGCCGTCTCCCAGTGTGCCCAAGCCTCCAGCCAAGTGCGAAGATGATCACGTGCTCATGGGTGTTGCAAGCATGCCTCGAGCCGGCCGCTCTCCCATTTCCTATTTCCTTATACGCTTCGCTCCTTCGAGGCTGTCATGCATCAGGATTATGGATTCTGGATCTACTCCCATCATCCGGCAAATGATCTGCTGGGGCTGACCGAACTGCATGAGCATCAGGGTTGCCCCCGCCCGCAACAGTATCGCAGCCAGTCGACCTCCTCGACTTCCTCATCAGTTCATCAGCTCCTGTCCAATGTGCCTTACACTAAACACACTCCGTCTCTGGTATTCGGTCTGGGCTCCGAGCACCCTTTCTCAAACTACTGGTACCACCTCTCCCTGCCCGTCCTGTCCGCGCTGAGCTGACTCCTATCTCTAGGACTATGCGTGGTGGCCTGCAAGAAGTCATAGGCGTGCTGCCCCGCAGGGAACAAGCAGACATCTTAGTAGCAAAGTACTTCGAGGCTGTCGACCCCGTCTACCCCATGATCCACCGGCCCAAATTCGAGGCCGACTACGAGCGCTTCTGGTCGCTGTCCCACGAAGACAAATGCCAGGCAGACTCGGCTCTTCTAGGACTGCACTTCGTCGTGTACGCCATGGGCACGCAGTTCATTCAGATGCCCGACTTGCAGGAGCGCGCCCAGATAGCCGAATTCTACGTGTCGGCAGCGCACCAGGCTCTTCGAATATCCGGATATCTTAGCCGTATATCTCTCCGGACGATCCAGGCAATGGTGCTCATCAACTATTTCCTCATGAACAACAACCACGCGTCGGACGCATGGTCTTTTGGAGGAGTCCTGATGCGTCAAGCATACGCGATGGGTCTCAACCGGGACCCTGAACTTATCGTGCCACGAGCGTCAGCTCTCGAAAAGCAGCAGCGGCGAAAGGTGTGGCAAGCGGTGTTGTTCCAGGATACTTTCCTCACAGTCTTGCTGAAGCTGCCGCCGACCGCCACGATTTCAGACGTGCACGTCGACTCTTTGACGGATGAACCAGAAGGAGAACACGAGACTGGAAGCAACGCCCGGAATACACCGGAATCACTGCCGAACCCGATGCGGATAAGTAACATTGCACCGCCGCCGACTAGCCTGCTCCCACACGAGCTGGCAGACCGCGAGTACATTCGCACCATGTGGAGGCTTGCAAACCTAGTGCAGCGCAACATCTGCATACCAAGATCGCTGAGCCGGCCACTGACGAACTCGCCTCGCGAGAAGAGCAATTTGCTTACGTCCTTCCGGTCTTTGCATGCCAACATTCCAGCCAGCATGTCGCATGAAATCACCGAAGCGTTCGTTGCGTCAAACCAGCGCCTGGCGAAGCAGATGTTGTTTTTCCGCAGCAACTACCATCACTGCGTCATGCTCTTGCTGGCTGACGAGAACGAGGCTTGCGGTGTCAAATGCGACGTTCGCGGAGCGTTGGAGTCGGCAAGGCATGCCATTAGCTCATTCTTCGATCTCTGGGAGCATCTGAGGATTGATGCGGGAGTGTGGTGGGTGTTTCAACACCGCGCATTCGAAGAAGCGGTATGGAATTCCTGGTCCAAAACATGGAATCAACTGGCTAACGAACTTCTTTAGCTCATGATGGCACGCCTCCTCGTAATCCAACAACAAGAGGACTCACCGTATCAACGGCAGACCAAAGCGCCGATCGAAGAGCCGCTGCTGGTGGCGGCCAAACACGATATCCGCAGGGTGATTGAGATCTTGGATCTCGTAGGCAGCGGGGCGCCGGAAATGCAAAAAACGAGGACCGAGGTGCTCCGAACCGCCTTCGAGGACATTGCATGGTAACAATACGTGTCCCTACCTTCAAGCTTGTTTTTCTCGTCTCGACTTTCACCACACCGGCATAGGGTCGGGGAATATCTGGCAGGCTCGGTCAGCATATGGCGTTGTGGGATGTGAAGAACATTTGCATCTCTTGGTTTATTTTTCTTCACGCCCTGTACATATTGCTGTTCATACATAACATGACGAATTGCAAATTGACTGGTATCTCTGCACGAGTTTGGCGCTCTTTATTTCCATTACCTATTAACAACCCGCTTCTGTTGCCTAATGCAGCAAACAGATCTCGCCCCAGATTCCGCACGGTCAGAAGTGCGCGACGTTATCAATTTCACAGCCCAAGCCGTCGGCGGCGGGGACTCGCGTCGTAAGCATGGTTGCCAAGGCTGGGCATTCTAGAAACACGTTCCCTTCCGCCGCGATAACTGCGTGCCAAGCGGTTCAGGCGTCACCGGCGGCGAGCATGGATTCTTTTGCTTCACGCCAACAAGAGCCTCGAGTCCGAGCTGTACGACCCCGGGATGCAGTGATGCCGCAGTCGCGCCGCGCGGGGTTTGGGCGTGAGTGCCGCCAGGGACTGAGGAAAACAAAACAAGGCCGGATCCAGCACCCACACCTTCCGAGCGCGCACGACAACCGCAACCACAGTCGCACGAGATGGCGTGCTCGCCGGAGAGGAGTCAGCCCTACCCTCGAGCAGGAGGGTGGGCGAAGCTTGACGGGCTTGGAAAGGCTCTCTGCCAAGAGCCAATCGCCGAGTCCAAGCACGCCATTGCGCTATCGCCGCTTCTCAGGTGGATGTCCGCCAAGTGCCCAGAAACTCGCTGTGAGGTAACATCATTTGTCTGCTATTCGCCCACGGCCAGGCCTTTATAGGTCCTTTGCGCGGCCTTCGACAGAATTCCGAACCCATCTTTTCCTCCCAGCAGCCTTTCGCCCACAATGGCCGACTTCGACGGGCAGAAGAAGACCGACGATGTCTATGTCGACACCGAGGCGCGCTCCGACGAGCAGGCGCACAACGGCGTCGAGACTACCGGCCTCAAGCGCGCTCTCAAGTCCCGCCACTTGCAGATGATTGCCATCGGAGGTGAGCATTCTTTCTTCTCAGAAGCACCCAGACAACTGACGCACTCGCTCAGGCATCATCGGTCCCGGTCTTCTCGTTGGTTCTGGAAATGCTCTTCGCCTCGCCGGTCCAGCCGGTATTCTCATCAGCTTCTCGCTGGTCGGAATTATCGTCTTTTTCGTTATGTAAGAGAATCGTCTTCCCCACGGGGAACGATTCACTAAGCAGACTAACGTCCCCACAGGCAATCTCTTGGAGAAATGGCCACGCTGATTCCCGTTTCCGGCTCCTTCACCGACTATGCTGGCCGCTTCATCGATCCTGCGCTTTCCTTTGCCTTGGGCTGGGCCTACTGGTACTTGTGGGTTACCGTAAGTGGTCCGGTCTCCTGATTTTTTTTTCCGGCGTCTGTGCTCACTAGCGCTGGGTAGGTTCTGGCGAACGAGTATAATGCCATCTCGCTGGTTGTCATGTACTGGACGGATGTCGTACCACAATGGGCATGGATCCTGATCTTCTGGGCTCTTTTCATCTCCTTGAGCATGCTGGGCGTTCTAGCATACGGAGAGGTTGAATACTGGTTGTCGTTGTAAGTTCTCCTGTCTGCAAAGAGTGTGCCATTATACTAAAGCTTCGTAGGATCAAGGTTATCTCGATCTCCATCTTCTTCATTATCGCCATCTGTATTTCTTCCGGTGGTATTGGTCCCCAGAAGATCGGTTTCAAGTACTGGGAGGAACCAGGTGCCTTTGCCGATGGCATCAATGGCGTTGCAAGGACATTCGTCATCGCTGGCACTCTGTACGCTGGCACGGAAATGTGAGTCGGCTCCATCTCTGCTGTGCAGCAGAAGACTAACTGCCCCAGGGTCGGTATCACTGCTGGTGAATCAGCCAACCCCCGCAAGGCCGTTCCCCGCGCCATCAACCAGGTCTTCTGGCGTATCCTCATCTTCTACATCGGCATGATGTTCTTCATCGGCATCCTCATCCCCTATAACGACTCGCGCTTGATCGGCAAGGGCTCCAAGACGGCGTCCTCCCCGTTGACCATCTCTCTCGCCGACGCCAACATCGCCCCCGCCGCCCACCTGATCAATGGCTTGATCGTCATTTCCGTCATCTCGGCCGGCAACTCGGCGCTGTACGTCGCATCGAGGACCATGGTTCACATGGCCCAGTCAAGCATGGCGCCTAAGTTCCTGGGCAAGACGAACAAGGCAGGTGTGCCGTGGGCCGCGCTGCTCTTCTCCAACCTGTGGGCCTGCATCTCCTTCCTCTCGCAGTCGTCCAACGCCGGTGTCCTGTACGAGGCGCTGATCACGCTGTCCGGCGTCGCGACCTTCATCGTCTGGGCCGTCATCGAGTGGGTCCACATCCGCTTCCGCCAGGCCATGAAGGCGCAGGGACAGAGCATCGAAGAGTTGCCCTTCAAGGCGTTGTGGTATCCATACGGCACGTACGCATGCTTGGCCGTCAACGTCTTCCTGATCTTCTTCCAAGGTGAGCTGCAGAAATCCGTCGGGTGTAGTCAAGTGTTTCTAACGTTCGCTGCTAGGTTACACCGCTTTCCTAAAACCCTTCAGCGCGCAAGACTTCGTCATCAATTACATTTTGCTACCCGTGTTTGTTTTGCTCGTTGTTTTTTGGAAGTTCTGGCACAAGACGAAGTTCGTGAAGCTGGAAGAGATGGACATCTACACGGGCCGTCGCGACGACTTTGAAGTGGAGACGGAGGTGGAGGAGGTGAAGCAGAGGTCGCTGTGGTACAAGATTAGGAATCTCTTCGTAGGGTGAGGTGATCGTCGATGTGGTGTGTTTAGACGCTGATACGCAATGTTAACAATCGCTCGCGCGCAACTTATGCCGCTTGCTTCTCTTCTTTCAACTTTCTCCCATGCTTCCAGAAACGCTTCTACCCTGGCTGAACCCGCGCGACAATCCGACGCAATCGCAAGCAATGGACGAGAGCAGCATGGAATCTCCCATCGCCCGGACCGCATCTCTTTCACTTGGCGATGACGCCCGGCCAGACTCACCCAGCTCATCATCCTCGCAGCCGCAACGTCCGGCGCACAGCTGTAACAAGTCACCCGCAGGTTCGTTGTCCTCATCTCCCGTCGACACCAACGGCGATGACACGGACACAGTCGCTGCAACGGACCGCCTCCGCACCGCCTTCTTCCGCGCCGCCGTCTTTTTACAGGAAGCGTACTACATCTGGCGCGAGCACACGTACGACCATTCCCTCGTCCCGACAGTGGTAGGCGGCGATGACGACAACAGCAACGATGGCAGCGCAGACCCGACGGCGAAGAAGCAGAAGAAGACGAAAAAGAAGATGCAGATCCATCTCGTTCACGACAAGGGAATGGAGGTGTACGATGAGCCTTGGGAGCTGTGCGAGATGTCGCTGTTCGATTTCCCGCATGACAAAGCGGCGAGCGAGGTGGCGAGGGAGGCGCTGCTGGCGAGCTGCATGTGCGAGGACGCGGCGGTGGTGATGGCGAGGATGATTGAGAGAGTGTTGGGGCGTACGTTTCGCTCATCTTTTTGTTGTTCTTCGTCGTCTATATGTTTTTCCCCCATGTTTAATTAACTATGTCCTCCTCCGCGTTGACGGTTGGCTGACTGGCCCTTCGTCATGGGAAAAACAGCCTTTCCCGCAACAATATCCGAAATCTCCGTCCAAACGGTCGACGACCCGCCGCTCACCATGCACCTCATCGAGGACAACCCTTCTTCCTCCCGCCACGGCAAACCGGATCCCGCGATCCTGAACCACTACGCCCACTACGTCCTGCTAGCTCTCCCGAATGGTCGCACCGAGGAGTACGCCTTTGACCTGACCTCGGCACAATACGGCTGGGGGCCTTCCTACTCTTCTTCTTCTTCTTCCTCGACGGAAATATCCTGGTCAGCCTCGAATCCGCCCTGCCCCCTCGTCCCCTGGCAAACCTACGCCACCACCCGCATCCGGATGCTTTGGTTCGACGTGCCCGCCTATTCCCTCCGCACGCTCGACGACGCGTACGTCGTGCTCGGTCTCCGCGTCGGCGGTGGCCTTCATGGCAGCGGCGGCGTGACAACCGCCGCCGCCACGTCATCATCGCCCTTACCTCCTCCTTCCTCGTCCCCGTCGTCCGAGTCATCATCGTCATCTCTCTTCCCTTGGCCATCGCTGACGAACGAAGAGAAACGCGACATCATCTGGTGGTCCCTCAACCGCCACTGGGACACCATGTTCGCCGATTGGGAGGAAGACCGCGGCCGTCTGGCCGAATGGGCCTGTTCGCCCGCTGCGGTCGACGACGGGGACGCCGTCTGGCAGGCGGAGCGGCGCGATGCGTTGGAGTGGTTGGCGTGCGGGGCGAGCGGGCTGAAGAAGGGCGTCCGCGAAGCCGTGGAGGCGTACGGAGGCGTGGTCGGTGCCGAGGAGGCGGACGAGGTGAGGTCGAGGGTGCGGGAATGGGCTAGGGAGTGGTGGCCCGGGCTGGAGGAGGTCATGGAGCGCGGGTTCGAGAAGGGGTGGCGTGGGTTGAGGGATGGATTTTGGGCGTTTCGCCAGGAGGATGAGAGGAAGAGGCTGGAGTTTGACTGATCGAGCTTGAGTGTGCGGCGGGTCGTGGCAAGGTGGAGGTATCATGTGGTATGGTTTGGCGCTTTGGGTGCCGCCTTCAACCACATTTTACGAGGCTGGGTTGGTTGGAAGTCAGCATCTCGAGACGAATTATGCGCAGCTGGTGCAGCGGAAATAGCTTGGCGGAGATACTAAGCGTAGTTCTAAGAACATTTCCCACTGACGTGTCTCGTACAAGGAGCTGTGGGTAAGCGTTGATGACGACGACAGTGGAGGACGGTGCTTGACTATTTGGGAGACACCAGGAAACGAAAAGAGAACCATAGCGAGAAAAATAATGGCTTCTAAACTATTTAGGTCAAGCCTAACTATCATAACTCAAGCTTCGGCGACCCGGTGATAACCAACGAGCGTAAGTTATATTCGATAGTCAATTTTTCTTAAGCTATACTACTGATAACCTTACTGCCATAAGCTGGAAACAAAGAATCTATTCAAGGTGCTATAAGATATATTCTCCGGAGTAAGTGACACGATGTATTCCGCAAATCTGGAGGTATCCTTTGGAGCCTTTTGTATTCTACAGTCTCTACGTGTTTCAAAAACTTTGCAGCTCAGCTATTCGTTCCTATAATAGCTAAATTCTGAATTGCTGCCAGTCCATATAAGGAGGTTATGTTGGTTGAAATCCATGGGGCTTCGTCGACTGAGCTTGGTGGACCATCACTGCCAATCCTTTGAGTAGTCCACGGCGCATCCGCCCTGTATCCATCGCTGGACAAGAGCTCGTTCCAAGCACGCGAGGCTAAAGATGGCTCATCAAGCTCTCGGGAAATGTATGCAGTTAGTCGCGAGTGGCCTTGCTTTAACTGCAGGTTCCCAAAACTGACTCCGAACCGCTCGATCTGCTCGTCGGCTGAAGCGTTGAAATAGCGGCAGTAACATAGCCAAGCTTCTTTGAAGCCCGGAGGTGTATCTGCTGCTAGTGAATCTAGGATATCGGCACAAATCTCGAACAGCCCAAACATGGCTGAGAGGTGGGATACTTTCACAACGCCTTTGTTTTCTGGATCTTCGATCGGTGGGAGGATCTCTCCTGTGAGTAGATTGTAAGTCACCTGGCCAGTAACAAAGCCATTGGCCAGGGAAGCAATCCCGCTCGATGTGGAGAGCAATCTACTTTTTGCTTCCTCCCACAGGGGGCCGCGTCTCTCCCATTCGATGAACCACGCAGCGGCAAGCGCAGACCAGTCGGTTCCCAGAGAGATGGTAAGTGCCTTTGGGTTAGGCCGATATGTGGCCCTATCTTTCCTAACCTTACGGTATGGATCCAAGGTGAGGAAAGCCTTCTCCGTTTCTAGCGTTTCTTCCATCAGGTCGCCAATCCTCTCGTCGCCCCCAGAGAGGTAATAGAAGAACCTTCGGTACAGCGCATTGGAGATGCGGGCCTGCTTGCAGCTATCACTCCAATGCTGTACGCCATGCCGCGTCCCAAGGCCTTTATACTTGCCCAGGTGGTACACGTCGACCTCTCCGGTGTGCCTGGTCAGCGCCTCGGCCATGCGGTATACGTCGGCCCTGCCGGTGCGTAGGAAATACAGCCAGAGCCATAGATCTGGGGACAGCTCAGAGTTGTCCCAAGCATAACCGCCCACGTCATATCTCCAGGTCCGCCGGTCTGCATCATAAGTGTGCATAATGTCTCCGTGATCCCAGAAGCCGTACCATCTCCGCTGCTTTACCTGTCCCTTGTAAAAGTTGAACAGGAAGTCCAGTTTGAAATCCAGATCTTTCTGAAAGCTGCTAGATTCCGACTCCTGAGAGGCCGGAGACCAGTACGTCCCCAAAGCACCGGTCTCGCGAATCCGTTTAGAATACGCAACCAGCACTGGCGGCTCTCGCACGCACCTCGTAAACGCCGCCAGCTCATCCTCACTCGGTGTCCCCTCTGTCGCCAACAGGCACAACTCGCTCGTCCTCGCCACGCCCTCGGGGCTCCCCATGCCCTCCTCCCAATCTTCATACGTCACCCGCATCGCCTCCAACTGCTCGTCGTACCCACTCTCCCCAAAGCTCCCGCGCCACGGCCTCAGATCCATCGGGCCGCCGTCCGGCGACCACAACCAAGCCGTAAGCTCGCCCTCCCCATCACCCCCATCCGCACCCGCAGCAGTAACGCCAGCCCCAACATCCAACCCCGCCGGCCACCTCTCCCAAAACCACCTCACCCCAACCGCAACCCCGCCCCTCCCCGCCGCGCCGACGTACGCCACGCCTCCCGCCTTCCGGCCATCCGAATCCGCTC
>RHKH01000126.1:85001-98993 GCA_009829795.1 Lasiodiplodia gonubiensis
GCCCGCGGCGGCACGCCTACCCACGCCCTCCCCTCGCCCTTCCGCTTGCGCACCGCGCACGCATCCGGGCCCGGCTGCGCCAGCCGCCACTGCCGCCACACGGGCACCCACCGCAGCATTCCTTCGTCGCCGTCACCGTCACCACCAATCCAGTTTTCCGGTAGCGGCACCGGCACCGGCGCTCCGGCCACCTGCGCCGCGCGCACCGCCGCGCCCGGGTCCTGCCAGAGACCCGTCAGGCCCTGCGCGGCCTCGGCGAGCAGCGTGGCGCCCGAGGCGCTGGTCAGGCGCACGTGCTGGTCGTAGGGAGCGGCTGGGGCGAGGGGCACGGAGAGGCGCAGGGCGAGGCCGCGGATGTGTTGTTCGTGGTGGTGGTTGTGGTGGTGGTGGTGCGACGGGACGGGGTTGTGGTCGAGGGTGTGGGTGAGGGCGAGGCGGAGGAGGGGGGAGGAGGCGTGGAGGTGGATGCGGAGGGTGAAGGGGAGGAGGAGGGTTGGTTGTTGTTGTTGTTGGGAGGATGGGGGAGGGGCGTGGTGGCCGGTTATTTTGATGGTGGTGCGGATGGGGCCGGCGCGTTCGAGAGTGGTGGAGGTGATGTTGCTGGTGAGTTTGTGGTGGGTGATCGGTTCGGAAGGGAGATCGCCGTCGAGGATGGAAGATTGAGTGAGTAGCACGAAGTGGCCGTTGGTGCTGACGGTGCGACCGGCGTTGTTGACGATGCGGGATATGAGAATGCGTCCGCTTTTGGGGAAGGTGGCGGTGATCACCCCGGTTGAGACGGTGATGGAGTTGTCGGAGTCTTGGATGCTAATGCCTCTCGGTGGCTCTTGAGATCGCCCACTTTCACCACTTGTTGTGGCATGGACGACGTATCCATCTTTTGGTACCTCGCCGGCAGGAATTGCATGTGCGGTCCATTTGATCGAGTCATCGGGCCAGTAGGCGGTAACCCAAGATTGAAGGGGAACATTTTTGCCACTGCGGGTACTGCAGGTGTATGTGGTATCACATGATTTGTATTTTCCTCTTTCCCAAGGCAATCCGAATGTTGTTCCATACTGGTACTGATCGGGCGGCTCTAGCCACCTTACAAGACTCGATTCGGAGGACATGACGCTGGAGATGGTGAGTCAAAGTTTGGAGATATTTGGCGTTGAATGGGGTATACTTGTGTCCGTCGACAATGATTATCGATTTCCCGATAGTTCGGCTGTCTTTTACCCGTTGTTGCTCGGTTGCGGGGTTGCGCGTTTGAGGGGCTCAATGGCATCACCCTCTCGCTTCCGGCAATGATCTGCCATTTCCTTCTTACTCACCAAGCAACGACCCAAGAAAGGCTTGGTGGTGCCAACTGTTCCTGTAATGCTGCCTGAAATCACGGATTTATCCGCTTGTATATGGGAAATCAAGAAGTGTCTCCGGCAGACGTCGTCGCAATGGCCATGCGCCACGCCCCGGTCTTCGGTGAAAGTATCGAGCGTTATCTGTACGTACATGGCGTGGTATTTGACGTGATCAACGTTGCATCTGAAAGTTCGTGAGGTGCCGGAGGGTCGTACCATGCAGGATAAAATAGATATGAAACTGATGCAAAGCGGTCTTCCAGTGACTTGGCCGCGATACCAGTTCGAGCCTCAGCAAAATGGCGCCTTCAGCAGAAAAAGACTCTGCGGAAATAACAAGGGATGATGGCGCATCGACGCCAACGCAAAAGGACCCCGGCCATATCAACACCGACGAGATTGACGACCTCGCTGAACCCGATGACCCTGACTCGGCCTCCCGCTGGCCTTGGGAAAGGAAGAATCGCAAACCGGTTGACCTCGATGCCACGGCCACCAAGCGAAGCGTTTTCGATGATCCGGTTCTGGCACCTTTCTACATGCCCCGGGCTGACCACGAGAACATCCACCGTTTCTCCATCCCCTTCCGCTGGACCTTCAGAGAAGAGCGGTCAGTCCGGCGGAAGACCGACGTGCGCATATTCCTCTGGATCCTGGTCATGTTCTTCGCCCTCAACATCGATCGCGGGAACCTGTCTAATGCGGTGGCGGACAACCTGCTAGACGACATCAACATCAGCACCAACGACTACAACAACGCGCAGAACATGTACCGGATCGGCTTCCTGGTCAGCGAGATCCCGTCGCAGATGATCGGCAAGTGGCTGGGGCCGGACAGGTGGATCCCATGCCAGATCGTTCTCTGGAGCCTGGCATCGGGCGGGCAGTTCTGGATGACAGGGCGGGCAAGCTTTTTCGCGTGCCGCTTCCTGATCGGCCTATGCATGGGGGGATTCATCCCAGACGCCGTGCTGTACCTGTCGTACTTCTACACCAAGGCCGAGATGCCGATGCGGCTGGCCTTCTTCTGGTTCGTCGACTCCATGTCGGGCGTCGTGGCATCCTTCATTGCGTACGGCGTGCTGCACATGCGCGGCGTGCATGGCCGTGAGGGCTGGCGCTGGCTGTTCCTCGTTGAGGCCGTGATCAGCATGGCCATAGGACTACTCAGCTTCCTCTTCCTGGTCCCAGGTCCGACGCAGACGCGAACATGGTGGAATCCTCGCGGCTACTTTTCCGAGCGTGAGGAGCGCGTCATCGTCAACCGGGTGCTGCGCGACGATCCGTCCAAGGGCGACATGCACAACCGGCAGGCCCTCACGCTGGGCATGTTGTGGCGCAGCCTGCGCGACTACGACCTCTGGCCCGTCTACGCCATCGGCATCCTGTTCGAGATCCCCGCCGCGCCGCCCAAGGCCTACCTGAGCCTGACGCTCAAGCAGATCGGCTTCAACACCTTCGAGACGACGCTGCTCGGCATCCCCGTCACCGTCTACGCAGCCCTCAACATGCTGTTCATCACGTGGCTGACGGAGCGCGTCGGCCAGATCGCCCTGCTGGGGCTGCTTGCCCAGCTGTGGATCCTGCCGCTGCTGGTCATCGAGTACACGTCAGCCGGCTCGCTGTCACACTGGGGCCAGTACGTCGTGCTGCTGTTCCTTCTGGGCCAGCCTTCGGTGCACGCCGCCCAGGTCGGCTGGTGCTCGCGCCTCAGCAACGCCGTGCGCACCCGCGCCGTCAGCGCCGCCCTGTACAACATTACCGTGCAGCTGTCCGGCATCGCCTCGTCCAACATCTACCGCGCCGACGACAAGCCGCTGTACAGGCGCGGCAACAGGGACCTCATCGGCATCACCATCGGGACCATCGCAGCGTATGCCTTCGCCAAGGCCTACTACTTGTGGCGGAATAAGACAAAGAGAGCGAAGTGGAATGCAATGACCATAGAGCAGCAGCAGAATTACTTGGCGAACACGACGGATCTGGGGAACAAGCGGTTGGATTTCATGTTCGAGAGCTAGAAGATAGAGTCACTAGTATGGGATCGCCTTGTTCTCCTTGAACCAGAGTTGCTCCCCCTCGGTGCCTGTGGGCGGCGGGACCAAGCCTTGTATCTTCCATAGCTCGCGATCCGTCTCTAGCCCGTGGTATTCCCAGTCGTAACCTTTGTCGGCGATGTGCGGCTTTAGAGTGGCATCGACCTGTGGACATTGTCAGTCAATACCTACGGGCCAAAGATGAAAGGAATGCAGACCAATGAAAGCCAGCCACTCTTGCGTTCGTCCCCCAGCCTGCGGGCGATGTTCTCAAACACGATGCGAATGAAGGGAGCTGCAGCTTTGTCATTCGAGACTCCTCCGACATATAACTTCTCTGCTGGCACAGCGTTGAAGATTATGATGACGTAGAATGCCGGGAGGCCGAAGCCGGTATAGAGCTTGGTGATGTCGGCAGAAAGAGCGTCACGCTCCTCCTTGGTAGTGAAGGTGTTGTCCGGGTGGAAGATGCGCCACAGAGGCATGTTGAGGTATTGAAGCGAGTCAAACTGCGTTGTGGAGTGCTTTCTGGCAACACCATCTTTGCTGCTTTATATATTCTATAGCGAATAGTCCAACTCTGCGTAACATGGCCTTCCTTTCCATCAGCTCCGATCATGTGCTGAAGACCACGTTGGGACTAGCGCGCTAGCTGCAGTCGTTCAGTAATCATCGTGTCCCACTGGAACGGATCATCATGAGGCGGTCAAAGCTGAAAAGTGATCAACCGAGGAGCACTGCCCCGCGATCTGTGGTCGCTCTGTCTTTGTGGGTGAGACAGGTGGGGATGACAAGCAGTGAGCATGATGAATGAACGCTATTGGAGAGAATGGAAGAACGGGCAAAGGCAGTAGCGTAAATGGCCATCCACATAAGAGCCCGCTGCCAGTCGGATATAATCCTACCAGTACATGCAGGAGCTGAATAGTAAACATTTCATGCAGACGTTGGAAGTTGCGGGTAGGGACAGGACGTGGCGCCGGCTAATGAGTGAATAGTAATCAGAAAAAGTCGTGAGACAGGGGACCCGACAGCCAATGAGAGCGAATACGCTCTCTCAAGCTCCACCAACTGGTAGAGTACGCGGGGAAGAAAGGTCGATGAGAGTGAAGACGGAAGAAGATCCTGGGGAGCCGACGTCTCACTTCGACAGAGTGGGGAAATAGCACCAGAGGTGAGCCAACTTCACCGTCGTAGGTATCCACAGCTAGCACGGATTACTGAACTTTAGCCGAGGAGTGAGAGCGAAGGAATGAGTGGATGGATTTGGTGCGATGGTGGTGAAGGCGACGGTTGGTGTTGAGTGGTCAGTGCGGGGTCTGGGCTGCAGGGCTGCTCGCTTGCGCCGCCATGCCGGGCCTAGCGCCGCGCACGGGAATAGGTCGGACCGGCTTAGCGATTTCCATCGCGGTTTATGTTCACACGGCTTTTCAATTTTCGCATCGACGACGACGGCGACTCGCAACCCATAACCCACCCACCCACGACAAATCCTCCATCTTCAACTCTACAGCCATGGGCGGTGTCACGGTCAGGGACGTTGAGGCGTCCAAGTTCATCAATGCCTACGGTATGCGCGCTTGCATTCTTGCGCCGCCAGAGCCCTCGCTAACCACTGCTGCAGCCGACTTCTTGAAGCGCCAGGGCCGTCTTCCCATCCCAGGTCCGTGATTGCGTCCAGGTTGAATCCCGTAACTGGGGGATGACAATGGCGGAAAAGCTAACAAGAGCCTCTCCATCTACAGCCTGGACTGATATCGCGAAGACTTCGCACGTAAGTTGCTCTCCTTATTAAAGTCTGTGCGCACTTCGCTAACAAACAACAGGCCAAGGAGCTCCCTCCCCAGAGCATCGACTGGTACGAATCGCGCGCGTTCTAGGTCCCGAACTTCCGCATACTTACATCCGCAAAGGTACTACATCCGCGCTGCCGCTGTCGCCCGCCACATCTACCTCCGCAAGACCGTCGGTGTCGGCCGTCTCCGCAAGGTTCACGGTGGCACCAAGAACCGTGGCTCGCGCCCCAGCCACCACGTCGACGCCTCCGGCTCCGTCGACCGCAAGGTCCTCCAGTCCCTCGAGAAGATTGGTGTCCTTGAGCAGGACGAGGAGAAGGGTGGCCGCCGCATCACCCAGTCCGGCCAGCGTGACTTGGACCGCATTGCCATGAGCACCGTCGAGGCCGAGGAGGATGACGAGTAAACTTGTTATTCCGTGGGTAAAAATGGGGTAAATAACGGGCATGGGATATCGGAGTTGCAAGGATACGCGCTCTTGAACTCCAGGGCACTTCGCGTCTGGATGGAGGATGAAAGGGTACGGGCAATATTCGGAGTGATTCCCAGCCAAAATCAAAACTTTTCATCCATTCAACACTTCGCCAGCTGAATTTCTTTTCCGGAGTTATAATGTTAAAATTTGTCGTCCCGTGCACTTGCTTCTAAAGAAATCATTCGCAAGATTGGAAATTTGTGGTAATTCTGACAATGATATCCAGTTCCAGAAAAAGATTTTGATACAATACCACTTATGAATTCCTCGATTTACATGTACGCTGCCCCCAGCCTTTGGACCAGAGAAAGACGATGCATCCACTGTCGATTGAGTTTGCCGAGGACGTCTGCGCTGGAATATCAGTGGTCCTAGCCTGTATTCAATGCTAAAGTATTTCGGACTTACACATTGGAATGCATGTAGCAACGATGCACAAGGACACGATACCGTAGATCTTGAAGATCTGTGCCGGGCCATCTTCCGCAACCCAGGAATTGACAAAGGTGGAGAAGCCGTAGAAAAGGAGATTCTTTGCTGTCATCTGGAGGATGAAGATCTCTGTGGCCTGCTCCTTATACGAATCACTTCTATGTGTCAGCGGTACTATCCACCTAGCAGGGTACTAAAACCTTTTGAGCTTACAGAATGTATAGTGATGCCGAGCTGGACGTCACCGTGATCCCGCAGCATGTGCAGCCGTGGCAGAATGCTCCGAGGTAATATCCCGTTGGCGTAGGATTTTCCATGTCCCACATGAAGACGAAGTAGCCTATCCCTAACAGCACTGCGGCAATCACTTGAACGGGGATGCGGAATTCGGGCTCGTAGATGCCCTTGTTCCATCTGGCAAATGTTCGAGATGAGCTATCGCACAGCTTTCCCGATCCAATACCGCCGATGAGTCCTCCGAGAAGTCCTGTGTGTTTGTGTCAGCCGAGTTGGTGGAATTGGTGGATAGGGCCATTACCGCCGACGTAAAAGTATCCATTTCCCTCCGGTGTAAGGTTGTATGGCGGTACGGACCAGATTTGTGCGAGTACGTATGAGAGGCTGACGTAGAATGCCTACACGATTGAGCATAAATCTGTCTGGGTGGGTTTGAAGAGATCTTACCACGATGATGCCAGCGTCCAGAATTGTCTGTGCATAAAATGAGCTCATCGGCTGGCGTTTATCGGAGAGAGGACTCACCCAGAACACTGCCGGATTCAAGAGTACCACTAACGGCGCAATTACAAGCTTGAACGGAGACTCGTCTGTGAAGCTTCCGTTATAAAGTGCTAAATCCTGCAGGTATGATCTCTTCGATGTCATGGCCACATCAACGCTCTCTATGCGCTTTACGTCTTCGCTGCGTTTATCCTGGCTTTGCTCGGTGTTTGCATATGCGTCTGGGCTGTACGTGCCGCTTCGATCTCGGCGGCGGAACTGGGTCTCAGGAACCAGAAAGAAGACTATCAGTGCCCCGACAATGGCGAAGGGCAAATGCACGATAAACATATATCGCCATCCCAGCCGTGAAGTTATGGGACCGCCGACGATGGCGACGAGGGATGCCATGCATGTCAGACAGAGGACCATGATGCCTGTGCGAACGCCGCGCTCGTGGACGAAGTAGCTGTCGACCGTTAGCGACTTCGCTGTGGAAGCCATCCAGATACGCGTCTTCTTACATGTCACCCAACATCGCTACCGAGAGACTCTCGAATGCGGTAGTGCCGAAGCCTTGGACCAATCTTCCCGCAAGAAGGGTGTGGTAGTTTTCATGCGCTGCGATGCAGATGCCGGTGCCGATGACGCCCATTACAGCCGCGAAGATGAACTGTGGTCGCTTGCCATACTTGCGCGCAAGTGCTGAGACAACGGGACTTCGGCTATGAGTGCGTTATTCACTTGAAGCCAGATTTTCGACTTACCCGAAGCAGCCAACGAGCAACAACTGGTATCCTGAGAGCTCGGCAACTTCGTCCAGGGTCACCCCCAAGATGGTTGAGAGTACGACGGTGGCGGGAGCCAGCATTGGAGCTGGTACAGCGGCGAAAATGATGGTACCGAGGAACACTGACGCATATGCAACATCTTTCTTCCACAGAGGCCAGTTCTGCTCCAGTTAGCTTGCCGCAGGCGATCCTCCAGACAAGAGTCCCCACCAATGGATCGTTTGGATCGTCTGATGGTTGCGGGACCAAGACGATGTGTGCGTTCTGCACAGTCAGCGAATGATAATGGATGAAGACTGATCGAACGTACCTTGCCAGTGCCATGTTTGAGTTGCTGCGAAGTGTCTGTGGTCCCTTCGTCGATGAGAGAGACTGTGCCCGGCACTTCCTCAACAGACGTATTCACAATACCGAGAGGCATTTCGGGATGAAAGAGAAAGTTCAAGAATCCCCGACCAGTTCAGGCCACAACTCATCGTCTCCAATGGCGTTCAGGTCGTGTTTTACTTTGGAAATACCCCGCATTATCCAGGGCATTGTATAACGTCGGATCTATTCTGCCGACCCTATTAATGCCACCCATTCTTACTCCACATACTTATGCGTCTGCAGTGGGGTACGAACGAAGAAGGCAGCGCCTTGCAGCTTTAAAGCTGGGCGACCTTGGGCGACACGCTCGGCATTCCCAACCAGCCATGCAATCTTTAACAAAAGGGATTTTCACAGACAGCCATGCCTGGGACCGATTGTTCATTTACACCTACCCATCGGTGCAGCTCTTCAATCGAGCATGCGTTGTGTGAAAAGAGGCCCAGGGTCCGATGTTCAATACCAGGCTCGGGCCGTAGATGAGGCGGATTCGGCCCCGACCGGCTCGGGTCGTGTATCGCGACAACTGAGCAGTCGAACGACCAGTACGAACGCAGGCCACTATTCCAGATTCGGCCCGCTTGACAGCTCAAGTTCTCTCAGCGGTTCGGGGTCGCGCCACAGCGTCGAAGGAATTTTCCCGGTCCACGTCATAAACTTACGAAACAGGGGCAGGAAACTTGCTGCGTTTCCACTCGCTTCCTTCCAACCAAATGATTGGCTGATAAGCATCCGCCCCGCCTCGGCCTCTTCCCCGGATAAGCAACAAACTTCAAGGCTTTTCCAGAAAGTCGACGGCTAGAACGTCGAGAAGAAAACTTGCAAGTCACCATGTGGGCCTGTGGACAAGGATCGCCCTCACGCCAGCGCCCTACATACATAGGGCTGCGTCGCACCTATCGCATGGCTCTGCATGCTTCTTGTACACGTTCTGTGAATAGTGCCTCACCATCTACCTACCAAAAAAAAGAAAGAAAAAAAAAGAGTTGTGAAATCGCTCGACCGCCATGCCTTCCTCCACCACATCCAAGCCGCCCATCCTTCCAACCTTCCAGCCACATCCGAAGCGCCAAAACACCACCAGCTCCACAACCACCCGGACAACAATCGGCGCAACGCCCACGCCCAGCAGACACAACAGCAGCAGCAACACCACCCGCCGCCCGCACCCGCACCACCAGCGCCAGCTATCCCAACAATCCATCACGCGCAAACCGGTCCCACCACCGAAACGCGCGCCCTCAACACTCGCGCGGCCGTCGTTCAAGCGCGCGCCGACGACGCAGACGCAGTACGTCGACCTGCTCGTGCGGCTGGACGAGATCCCGCGCTGGCACAACATCGTGTGCGCCTTCTGCTCGTGGCTGCTGCTGGCCGGCTACCTCGTCTTCCCGGCCACCTTCACCAAGGTGCAGGCGCGCGTCGAGACCGAGGTGGGGGACGGGAACAAGAACGATGTCGTGACCGTGTTCGTGGCCGGCGCCGTCAAGAACGTCGGGCTGCTGTGGGTGGCCGGCGCGTGCTGCGTCTTTGGCGCCGCCGGGCTGGCGTGGCTGTGGGTCCGGCATTGGTGGCATTACATCTGGTTGAACAATCGCGTGTTTTTGTAAGTTCCGTTTTACTTTCTTTTTCTTTTTGGTCGCGCGTGTTTTGCTGTCTCCTCTCGTTGGTTTGAGTTTATCGCGGAAGACTGATTCTTAATGCGTTTTTGCAGGCCTGGGACGGTGAATTCGGTGGCAGGTCTTGTCTCGACGCTCGTCAACATCTATTCTGCGCAGGACGGCAAGCTGAGCATCACTGCGAAAGTGACGGTCGGTGTTACGGCTGGATGCGCATTGGTCTTTGGCACTTTGTTCGTCGTTCATCAACTGCTGCTGATGCGAGTGAAGAAGAAGCACGAGCGTCAGATCGAGGCAGATGAGAAGCGCGAGAGGCAGTTCAACGGCGAAGAGAGTGTGGGCGCTTTCGAGAAGTTGAAAAGAAAGGCGCAAGAACCGGCCGTCATGCCCGGGACTGCCGTTTGAGCATGGGGCTTGGAGTGGCTCACGGGATTAGCGCGGACGAGGTTCCTGTTACGGGTAGCCGATACCACTAGCTACCATAGTGTTTGTTAAGAGTAGCGGCGTATCAGGGTGTGATTGGTAACTTGGTGGGCGGTGTTCTTTTCTGTTCTATACCCTGCCATAGCTGGACTATTGGCTACTGTTGAGTTGCATAGTAAACTTCTCTTAGCGCAAAGGTTCGAATGAATCAAGCTTCAACATATACTCCATTCTACATTCACTAAAACTTCCCGAAGGAGTTAGCTTCCGAGAGTCTCCTACAACTTCGTTCGTAGTTGCGATTGCCCCACCCTCTGCCCCACTAAAGAATAGAGATGAATGACCAGGCCATCCTGGTTGCTCTTCACTATATGATAAGGAACCGAACGGTATAGATGAAAACGTCTTTCGTCGATAGAATCAGAATACTGATTCAAAGCACGAGTGCTGTCTGCACTCATGACAGACAAGAATGCACTGTTCTAGAGGCAGGTAACGGACTTAACTCCGCCGCCTGAACGCAATGTGCACCTGTTGACTACAGCTACCCCATGTAATGCGTTTTCAGGGGCGTTATTCACCCGCTTGACAGCCGCTTTGTGAGTTGCCGCTTTCCACCTTGTCTATAGCCCTAGAAAAATGAAAGTGATATCAGAGTCCTAAAGCTGACACAGCTGGGGCATGGGTAAGTTTTGGCTAATGGCTTCGGCCTCGGAGCATTACTTACCGGTGTTCAATATGCCCCACCAGATCACCCCGCACACTTCGGAAACGCTACTACTTTGAAAGCATGCAAGCGAACCCCAATAACCACCCGAACCTTCTTTTCCTTGATTTCTCTGCGCTTAGGCAGCAACCAACATCTCACATGATCACTACGCGCTCGCTTGGTAGCATCCCCAATCATTCCAATGTAACCTGGGGCTCTCTGCGCCCGGCGTAGCTTCTGCCTGTATTCAGTAAAGGGAAGGTGTTCACACTCCCACCGGAGGGTGACGTCATCAAGTGGTGGGGAATGGTGCATTGTTTGTATCCCTTATCTAAATCGCATTGTGAAGCTGTGGCCACCTTGGTGGTACAAACATGATAGCAACTTACTGAATATGGCAGTGGCTGTATATCGACATTCTACATTGGACGCCGGAACAGACCGCAACATTGTTGCGAAAAGTTTAGAAAAGCGAAGATACGAGTTGTCAGGCCGCCAAGAAGCCCACCGCGAGCAAAAGAATAGCGTGGGGCAAAACCGAACCACCGACCTCGTCTTCCTCTCCCCACACCATGATTCTCCACAAATCGCCAAGCCATCCAGACGGCTCGAATGCCAAAGCGGGCCACGCGGCACGCCGCCTACGCAAGATTCCGGAGGGATAAAAGTATGCGACGAGGCAAAATCTTGAAGTGTTTCTTAGCGAGTCGTACTGGTGAGTCGGCTCAACCGCGGACATTGAAACTGTTCCTGAGACGACTCAAGCAAATCACCCGACAACCCGGGTACGGCGTCCTACGCATCGGCCAAAAATATCACGTTTAGGCCATGCTTAAAGTCCCTGAATGGCAACGGTCGACCCCGGTAGGGATAGCATACGAGCCCCGCCAACGCTCGCTCTGCTCGTACGGGTCAGCGGTCCGCCGGATCCACACCTCGATCATGCATGTTTCTGGTTTCTCGAAACAAATGCCCAGAGGATGAGCAGTATAAAGTTCCCGCAGAGTCCGGCTGCCGTAGGATCTACCTGCCCTCCTATTTTGCAAACTCAAACGCAAACCTCAGCAAGATGTGGGACCGCAAATACTTTGGCCTCGCCGCGGCAGGCCTCAGCCTCCTGGCCTCGCAGGCCGCCGCCCAGGTCCTCAGCACGTCGAGCCGCTGGATCGTCGACTCGAGCGGGGCGCGCGTGAAGCTCCGCTGCGCCAACTGGGCGGGCCACATGGAGACCAAGATCCCGGAGGGCCTGCAGAGCCAATCGGCCGCCTACATCGCCAAGTGGATCGCGGACAACGGATTCAACTGCGTGCGCCTCACCTACTCGATTGACATGGCCACCAATCCGTCCGAGGCCGTGTCCGATGCCTTTACTGCCGCAGGCGAGTCTGCGGGCATCGCCGCCGCCGACATGACGGCCCTTTACGATTCGGTCGTCAGCAAGAACTCCTGGATCGAGTCGGCCACGACGCAGTCGACCTTCGCCCGTGTCATAGACGAGCTGGCCGCCAACAACGTCATGGTCGTGCTGGACAACCACGTCTCGCATGCGTCGTGGTGCTGCGGCAGCGACGACGGTAACGGCTGGTGGGATGCTGCCGAAGGGTACAACGATGCCACTTCGAGGTATTTCAACACGACGGCGTGGCTGGCCGGGCTGGCTGCCATGGCCGAATTCTCGTCCGCGCACCCCAACGTCGTCGGCATGGCGCTGCGCAACGAGCTGCGCGCCGGCTCTGGCCAGGACGCCGACGGCGCCCACGCCGACTGGTACAAGTTCGTCGGGCAGGGCCTGAACTCCATCCACGGCGCCAACGCGGACCTGCTCATGGTCGTCGGCGGCCCCTCGTACGCGACCGACATGTCCTTCCTGTACGACAACCCGCTCGACCGCTCCGCCTTCCCGGACAAGGTGGTGTGGGAGTTCCACAACTACCAGTGGTCGTGGTCGTACAGCGACTGCGCCGACCACCAGAGCAAGCTGGGCTCCAAGACGGGCTTCCTGCTGTCCGAGGGCCAGGACTACACCGGCCCGCTCTGGCTCAGCGAGTTCGGCTGGAACCTCGACACCCCGTCCGCCGACGAGATCGCCTACTACACCTGCCTCGTCGACTACATGACCGGCAACGACGCCGACTGGGCCTTCTGGGCCCTGCAGGGCAGCTACTACATCCGCGACGGCCAGACCAACTTCGAGGAGACCTTTGGCCTGGTGAACAAGGATTGGAGTGCTTGGAGGAACACCAGCTTCCCGGACATCCTGGGCAAGATGTTCGATGTTACCCAGGGGCCTTGAGCTAGGGGTTGACTTGGAAGAATTTTGAAATGCGAATTGATCTTTCAGACTGCAAGTTGCGCATGATTGGCTGATCAGTGAATGGTGTGCAGTGTGACCCATCTCTTTGTCATCTGTCAAGCTCCGACTCGCCGACCGGCATAATTGAAAACACCGCTTTGCACACAGGTAACAAAGCTGTGTGGGCGCTAAAGAAACGTGTGGCTGCATTCTTCCTCCCGAATATTGCGCAACGACGTTCCGCCTACGCGCGATGCCCATAAGCAGCGCGCCCCTGGATATAGGAGTTTTCGGCCTTTTCAGGTAGTTCCTGTGTCCGCGATGGGACTAGAATTTGCTCTAAGCGAGAAAGCAATGCCTAGTGCTTACGTTACGTCGCAGAATGGAGCTGCACGGGGATAGGAGTACATACAATTGTATGGACAGCTTAACGCCGGGATTAAATCCGGTCTTACTGAACTCCATCCTCACAGGATTGCGGGGCAGATAGTTGCACCGCGTCTTGTGAACCGTCTGAGATCCTAATAAGAAGTCGGGAGATATATAAGCTTTGCTGACCTGGCATAGAATAGCATCTCTGCTACACAAGCCCCTCAATTCTCCCGGCGCATACCACCATTGCAGGTTCACCAGACCTTGAGCCTTACAATTTCCAAATCCAGCAGAATGACTGCACAACCCAGCAACCAGGCCGCTTGGCTCACTGCCGAGAAGGCATACCCGCTCGAAGTCAAGGAGGCGGCCTTTCCCGTGCCCGTCGGCGACGAAATCGTCATCAAAGTCGGCGCCATAGCCATCAACCCCGTCGAGTACGTCCAACCCCTTCCACATAAATCAAAAACACACCAAACTAACAAATCACAAAGCTACGCCCTGCAAGAGACTGCGTTCTACCCCATCCCCTACCCCTGGATTCTCGGCGTAAGTTTAACTGCCACTCTCTCCTTCCTCTCAACCCTTCTTCCCGTTTCCTCCCTTCCCCCCCC
>RHKH01000317.1:0-12639 GCA_009829795.1 Lasiodiplodia gonubiensis
CGTCGGTGGCGAGGACGAAGGCGACGCGGGTGCCGACGTTGGCGATGGCGGCGCAGGTGGCGGCGAGCGGCGTGCGCGGCGCCGTCGCGTACAGCGTCGCGACGGCGTCGTTGAGCAGCAGCAGCAGGCGGCCCAGAAAGTACTTGTGCGTCGCCAGCGCCGCCGCCGCCGCCGGCGAGTGTAGGTACGCCGCGAACATGCGCAGCAGCGTCAGGCGGAAGGTCCACAGCGCGGGTTGCGAGGGGATCATGATGCACGGCGTGTCCTGCAGGAGGGACGTCAGGTGGTCGGTCGTCGTGACGGCCCGGGGTTTGTCGAGGTTGGCGCGGTCGGGTGGAAGGTCCGCGGGGTCGAAGTCGGGGATGGGGCCGAAGGTTGTGGGGGTGATGCTCGTGGCGAGGAGCTGGACGGTGAGCGAGAGGGTGGAAAGCAGTGGGGATTTTAAAAGAGCTCTGATGAAGTCGCGGGAGACGAGAGACCAGAACCGCGTCGTGGCTTCGATGTCATGTACGCAGCTTCGAGAAACGGTAATCATGAGGCGAAGACACTCGTGGAGGTCGATGTGTTGCTTGAGTTCAGGATTGTCTAGAGATGTCCAGACAACGAGGTTTGCCGAAGACTGAGCCAATGGCACGATCTCCTCGGCCAAAGACGCCGTCTGCTCAAGCGACTCGAATGAGAGAACGAATTGTAGGGTGTCCAGGATGACATGCAAAGGTTGATACTGAGAAAATCAGCTCTAGATCTGGCAATACGGGTTGAAGTGTAGCTTACATAACTCTCCTGCGCACAGCGGTCCCATAGCGATAAGAGAACTCTACAAAAGTGGATTGAGAAATCGCTTGATTCGTCGTGATACAAAGATATCCCGTCATAAACGACGGAGGAGAGGAGACGATCGGGTAACGATGGGAAAGCAAATTCGGTAAACGCTTCAAAAGTTCTCACCCGCAAACCCGTCGGCCGGTGATTCATAAGCCTTTTAAGGAGCTACAAAATTAGCAGGGCTTCAAACATTGGAGAGGAAACCTCACCTTGAACTTCTTGTCGTTTCTGCTGATGTTCGCAAGAAGATCATCTTCAGGTTCGGCATCCAGCATTACGACAACTCCATCCTCTTCCGGCATTTGAGGCTGCTGGGGCTCCGCGAGCGGGAGGGGCTTAGCCGGACTTGCTTCAAGAGCATTTCGTTTCCGTTTCGCGCCTTGTTTGGGAGTTCCATTTCTTGACTTGTCTCGCGATTTGCTGGGCGACACCTCCATGACACCGCCCTCATCGAAGCCATCTCCGAACTCAGCTCTCCGAGTCCTCTTAGGCGTAGTCTCCTGGGCCTTTCCAGCATTGCCATTGACAGTACCATCTTTCAGATTCCGCCGAGACTTTGCCTTGCCAGTCTCCGCCTTCAAGTCCTGCTCCAGGAATTTGTACTCGCTCTTGGCCTTGTCCAGTTCCCGCCTCAGCACTGCGCTCTGTGCCTCGAGAGCGGCGACCCTTTCGGTGTTGGCCTTTTGCTTGGACATAAGCGAGTTCATATGTTCCTTGTCGGCCTTCTGTAGCTTTACGCGCAAAATGGCAGCCTCGCCGGCCCTCCTCTGAGCCTCAGACTGAGCTTCATTCTTCGCGCGGGTGACATTGTCGATCTCACTTCGAAGCTGCGACTGTCAGCAGTGGATTCACACAAATGCGCGATTCCGTTATACCTCGTCAATTTTGGTTCTCAATTCATCTATGCTGGCGTCGGCGCAGTCTAGTGACTGTTGTACAGAGGGCGCAGCAAGGTCGTAGTTGCTGTTCCTTGCATGTCTGTTCAGGCGATGCTCGTAGAAGGGCTCGCGCTGGTCGGCGGCCAGGTCCTGGGCGGTCCGTCGCGTGATGGCATGGTTGCGGATAGGATTTCCTCCGAAGCGCTCGGTGACGTTAGTTTGGGGCAATTTGGCGCGGAGAGGCTGGCCGTCCAGCTCTATGGCGTCGGCGTCAGGAAAGTCATAATCGGATGGCGGCGGATCTGGCTGCGGCGGGGCTTGGTGCTCGTACGTATCCGCGGCAGACGGCGCGTTGGAGAGACGGCGGTGCTGGGTCGAGGCAAGCGCCTGGGTTTCTATCTCGCGGAAAGTTTCCTCGGGCAGGCCGTCGAGGTCGTCGGCCGAGCCGAAGTCGTCGTCGTCGAGGGCCATGCCATTGACGGGCGCGGACGAGTAGCGGCGCAGGTAATTGAGCAGGCGTGGCGGCGGCGCGTCGCGGAGATGATAGGCGGCCGGGGTTGGGCGGCCTTCACATGTGGGCCTGGCTGCCAGGTGCTTTGCAGCCTTGGCGCGTCGTTGACGTAGATCAGCAGCCTCCGCAGCGCTCCCTCATTCCCTCGCCTCGCCATCCGCCCTCAAAACCTGCATCGCTCGCCAGAGCCCCGCGCCCAGCTGCTCGTCGTCCAGACGCGCGCTGCAAATCCACCTACCATCGCCTCTGCTAGCGACCGCACCGCCCTGCTCCGTGCTCCGCCCAAGCGCGAAAACGTTGAGGACTGCGCCAGCTCCCATTTCTGCCTGCCAGCCCCCATTCGACACGGACTGATACCGTCGGAAGCTTGCGAAAGAGCCGGGGCAAATCTGTGGTTGTGAGCACAGCCGTGACCCCGTCGCAACCATGACAAAGCCGAGGAAGGACGTCAAGTTCCAACACCGCGGCAGCGGCAGCAGCGGCAAGGGCAGGAGAATGTCCATGTCTGAGCTCAGCGAGCCGCACTCCGAGCCCGGCAGCCCTACGAGGAATGGCGCTGTTGCGAAGCCAGAGGTTGGTATACCACCATGCGCCGTGAGGTACCGGCGGCTAACAGGCAACAGGAACCGCCCAAGTCGGACTACGAGAAGAAGAAGGAAACCTTCATTACCCGTACCATCTGGACGCTGGTCATGATCGCCACCTTTTTCTGGGCCATGTTCGCCGGACACATCTACATCATCATAATCGTGACTGCGGTCCAGATAATTTCCTTCAAGGAGGTCATCGCCATTTCCAACGTACCTAGCCGCGCCCGGAGCTTGAGGTTTACGAAGAGCTTGAACTGGTATTTCTTGGGTACGACAATGTACTTTCTGTACGGAGAGAGTGTCATTTACTACTTCAAGCACATTATCCTTGTCGACAAGATCCTCCTCCCGTTTGCTACCCACCACCGCTTTATCAGCTTCATGCTCTACGTCACTGGTAAGTACCACGAGCGCTCAGTCTGTGGCATTCGTTTACTGACCGTCGACTTAGGCTTCGTGTTCTTTGTCGGATCGCTCCAGAAGGGACATTACAAGTTCCAGTTCACTCAGTTCGCCTGGACTCACATGGCCTTGTATCTCATTGTTGTCCAAGCACACTTCATCATGAACAACATCTTCGAGGGCATGATCTGGTTCTTCTTGCCCGTCTCCCTGGTCATCACGAATGACATCTTTGCCTACATTTGCGGTATTACCTTCGGCCGAACCCAGCTTATCAAGATCTCGCCCAAAAAGACGGTTGAAGGCTTCCTGGGTGCATGGGTTTTCACCATCTTGTTTGGCGTGCTCCTGACGAACATCCTGATGCGCTACAAGTACTTTATTTGCCCCGTCAACGTAAGTCCCCATCTTCATGCCTCTTTTAATCTCGCCTAACCAAGAGCCAGGACCTCGGAGCAAACGTCTTCACCGGCCTGGAGTGTGATGTCAACCCTGTTTTTATCCCCCACACCTACCGCCTGCCTTTCATCCCTCCCAACTGGACCCACCTCCCTACCAAGGTCTTCGTCGCGCCTATGCAGTTTCACATTCTCGTCTTCGCAACCTTCGCTTCCCTTATCGCTCCGTTTGGCGGCTTCTTCGCGTCGGGCCTCAAGCGCACGTTCAAGATCAAGGACTTCGGTGATTCGATTCCTGGACACGGGGGCATGACGGATCGCATGGACTGCCAATTCATCATGGGTTTCTTCGCCTTCATGTACTACTCGAGCTTCATCGCCGTGTACAAGACGAGCGTCGGCGGTGTCATCGAGCAGGCCATTACCGGGCTCACTCCGGAGCAACAGATGGAAGTAGTGAAGGGCTTGAGCAAGCATCTTGTGAACCAGGGTGTTATTCCCTCTACCGTAAGTCATACGCGAGCCGCCTTTCCAAAAGCCCCTTGTCTAACCATTAACCTAGGTTCTCGAGTATCTTTCGGACGAGCTCAAGCGGAGATGAACAGAGGCTTGATTGAAGGATCAGCTCTTTCTTCCTAGGCTTTTTGCACCACGTCGCGACCCGCATATCCGAGACGCTAATATCCCTGAGTTGTCGGTGCGGGTCTCCAACGCCCTTGCTTTAGCAACGGCTGTGTGGAGCCCTTTTGTGTGTAATCATACTTACCTCTTTCCTTCTCCTTTGACCGACGATGTTGAAGTTGGGGTTGGCTGTCTTGGCGCATGGTGGCCCTACATCACAACCTTCATCTACCTCCACCTATCACAGACCGAGCGTTTTTCTGATCCCATTGCGGCTGCAAAAGCACAAGGTTCTTAGGCGACGGCGTGCCTACAGTTTTACAGTTTGAGGCACCGTAATTTTAGGCGGACAAGCATGTCCTGGCGGGCATGACGCCGCAACAAAGGTAGCGGTGCGTGGAAGTAGTAGAAGGACGGCAGTGTGGATGGGCGAAGAGCCCGATTGAGGGTGGAAACTTCCGTAGGGAAAGTGCTGTTTAGAACAATCCAATACCCATTTATTTCTCAAAAACCGCCTACCCCCTTTAGATATAGTTTTGGATTCCCGGCTCTAAGTGACGTGAGGTCAAGAAAACAGGGTCCTGTCTGCGCTCGGTGTTTGAGGCGGCGCCAGCGCGAAGCGAATCGTAGCGGATCCCCGTATGACGAAAGATTGAAGCTTATCCTGACCACATCAAGAGAGTGTCAAAAGCATTGGCCTTTCAGCGTTCCTCATCTGTTGTGCCTGTAATCAAAGAATTAGAATGGTCGCGTTTCAAGACACGATAGTTCTCAAGATGGGGCGTCAGGTGTTTGTTCAGCGGCATGAGAGCGGCAGTGTCCGGAGTCGAGCCTTCCTCGTTGATGTGGCAAGCTCTTGCACCTTCCATTTGGGGCAGCCACCCAGATTGACTTGGCTGTTTGCTTCTTTTCCACGCTTCCACCAACGCGCGCACCTATTCACCGCCGTCCTGTGGATTCCACGCCATCATTATTGCCCAATCATCGCGCCGTCTGCGCCTTTCAAGAGCATCCTAGGTAGCGGCCTCCACGAATGTGTAGGGCGCTGCACGAAGATCGCTCTTGATACCGTCGGCAGGTGAGGTAGCCCGAACGTGCCAGGAACAAGCAGGCTGAGCACGCACGTTTCTTTTCCTACTTGCCTCACCTGAGCAATGCTGACAGCTACGGAAGACTGAGTCAAAGTCGAGGTTACCTTAGTTCAGTTTTGGACCGGAGCGTTCTTCTCGTCTTCACCTTCCTTCAGCTTCGCCTGGGCAGCGCCTTCTTGGATTGAGCAAGTATGGATTCTACGCTGCAACCTCATCGGCGCCATGCGCTGCGTTTGAATGTGTTGATTACATGAACAGGGCGCAGATATTACGACTAGCTCGCCAATCGACGTTAAGAACAATATGGACGCAGGTGAGGGTGAGCCGGACGCGCAAAGTGTAAGTGAACGCCGCCTGTCTGGGCTCGACGTCATATACTATGAAGCACTGATCCAACACAGCCAGCCACCAGCAACAATAGCATGCCCGGTCGTATCAGCGACCAGCTGCCTTCCACCATTGTCCCTTTCACTGCTATTCATGATGGCACTATTGTGCGCGCGAAAAATTCTACATCATTCCCCGTCTATGCGACTTCCGACCGCACCCTCGCCGCTACAAATCTAGCCGACGCTCTGCTTTCATCTTCTAAGCGCCGCCTTTTTGGTCAATCCCTGCCCCCCTCGATCCAGGCTAACTCATCTGCAACTCCAAACATGTCTGCTGGATCCAGCGGCTCTGACACTCCCGCTACACCTCGCAAGTCACCCTCGGCTCGGCTCGCTGGCTCCACTGCCACCGCCATGGACATAGCTTCATCCAAGAAGCGCTCGCCTACGACCAAGAAGACGCCTTGCGCGAAAAGTCCCCAAGCTCCCTCTCGCGATAAGCCTGCGACTGAATCCCCTCCGACCAGCTCTTCTAAGAAGCGCAAGCGTACTGGCCGACTGCCCGCACCTGAGACCATCTCTCCGCCCAAGAAGAAGATCCGCGTCGAGACGCCCGTCCTTGTACCCAAGCATCCCAGAGCCAACACCAGCCCCGCCAAGGTCCACAAATGGACCTGGGGCGGCATCTTCAACCCTTACGGGATCAAGCAGGCGAAGGTACTTCTGCCAGAGTTCTCTTCTCTTGGCCACAGCACTTTGAAGACAAGCCCTGTGAGCGTTCTACAGAAGGCCTTCGGTCGTCCCGCCAGATATCGCCGTACCTCTAGTCCTCTTTTCATGGAGAAGAAGAAGCCCATGTTCGTCAAGAAGGGTGGCAATGCAAAGGCTGACGGTGGCGCTGCGACCAACAATAGTGCCTCCAACAAGAGTGCCTCCAATACCAATGCGAGAGTCACAAGTGCTCATACCGAGGTCAAGACCACCAACAAGACACGCGATACTACCTATCCCGCGGCCAAGGGTTCCCCTGGAAGTTTCACCAACAAAGCTATCCGCAAAGAGGCTGGTGGTTCCAAGAACATGGAGATGGAGAAAATCGCTCGCTCCAAAGCCAGTGCCGCTACCCAGGACAGCACCGCCAATGGTCACAAGAAGCGGCCTTCCGTCTCCACCAAGTCTGGTTCTGCTTCCACACCCCCAGTCTCGGCTCGGGACGACAATTCTCAGACCGGCGCGTCCACTCCTCGCAAGCGCGCCGCCATGGCGCCCATGACTTCGACGGCAACCATCAAGGCCTACTACGCAACGCCAGCCAAAAGGCCTGCCACTCCGGCCTCCTCTACTACGACTGATTCCCGTCCTCGTTCTCGTTCGGCCTCCTCGACGGCCAAGACTACCAATGACGACGGCCAGGAGGAACTTACTAAGAAGAAGCTCAAGAAGATGATCGACTCGCGCACGACTAAGACCAAGCGTAAGGCTGACCGTGGCCCCAAGTTCATGAATACCGACTCTACGACCGACAGTGACGAAAAAAGTCCGCAGAGCAAGCGCATCAGCAAGAGCGGCGTTGGCGGTGGATATAAGGCCAGCAATGCTACCTCCACCAAGGCTGTCGTCAACGATGATGGCGGAAAAGGCGGCGAGAAGTTGCGCGAGGCCTTGTTTCCCCCCTCTCCCCCTTATGAAGGCTGATCATGGTTGAATTCGCCTTGCTCTGGGTCAGTTTGGACGTCGCTAGCACAACTATGCTTCGACGCAATGATGGAGCAACGATGATCGAAGAGCCCTGCACGATTGCTGCTGGCTCAACTTTTCAAGTTTCGACTCGTCATTTTTCTGTCGAGATTTTCTCTTTTCATTTCTGTTCTCGAAAAGGTTAATGGTCTTTCAGTGAAGCCGTTTGGTCATGGGCACTTGAAGTCTTCTGGCACTTGGACGGCTCACTGGGATACAATTTCTCAGATTCTATTGCTTTACAGCCATTTCTGAAAAATGTGTTCTCAGAGAGAGGGGTTCTCTGCTACTGCTGGCCAGGGATCCGATACATCTGAACACATGTATCCCTAGGCTATTGGTAGGATAGCATTAGGTAGAAATTCAAAGATGGTGTTTCTTTACGGGTGCTGGGCTAGTGTATGTTGTGAGTTCTGTCAGCGGCTCGGATTCTCAGGGTAGGAATAGTGCATTTATTGGAATAGGTGTGCTCCCGCAGATGATTTGCATCCCGTCAATTGACAGGACGTCTTGGAGGATAAATTAAGATCATCCCACAGAGGGTTTAATGGCGCAGGTGTTTATTAAAATCTCGCGTACTCAGCGCTAACAGGTACCAAAGCTGAAACATGACCCCCCGCACTACTGTAGTAAGCATCCTACACAAGTACCATTAACTTAAGTCATTCAGTGCAAACACCGAGGCAAAGTGATTGGTCGAAGCTGCCTCCAGGAACAGGTACAGCCGATTTCGCCGATCCAGGTTCACTCGCCCAAGGAGCTTCCGCTGTATTTCCGCACCTTGGCGTAGTCAGTGTGGGGTACATGGGTGCTGGAAGAAGTAACTTTCGCTTCTAGTACATCAGGAGGGTCTATCTGGCTGACTGGCATTCCAGGATCAATGCTGCATCTCTTCAGTGTGGTGTGCAACGTCATTGGATGGGTTTCAGGCGGGATTAGCCTTACACCCTGCTTCAAGCAATCCTTCCTTTTTTAGACCTGACGAAACTTTATATATCCCAGCAACCATTCAACATACATGCAGATCTACTTGTAATTTTCACTTCAAAGCGCTGGCGGAAGTGTCTCGAAATGCTTTCTCTTGTGTTGGAGAAGAAAATTTCACGTAGTGTGCGGTGTAAGCGCCGGGTAAGCGGTCCACAGGCAGGTCAAGGGCTGATAGTAGATCCACGGATACAGCAGGAAGTGGCACTGGGCTGCTCCACTTAAAATATTCCCGTATGAGTCTGGACTGGTGCTGCGGTGGAGCCGAAAGGCGGACTTGAGACATAAACACAACATTGACTAAGAAGGCTGTATTACTTGTCCATGGAGGGCACGTGAGCGAGAGCCAAGTATGCAGGGCGAGTGATCAGAGAACTTGGCAGCGGGGCCGCCGACGTACGCGGCGACGGTAGAGGCGCGCGGCTCCTTGGAGGCTCGACCACTGCCAACGTGGGGCCGGGGGGTGTTGAACTAAAATGGTTCGCAGGTAATGACGCACGTCAACCACTGCGGGGAAGCAGCGTTACCCGAGCCAAGCAACCCACCCTCCAATGCCTTGCTTCGGGAAACCAACAGCTCATGCATCTTGTCCTAGCTGCAGCCGACATGACTCTTGCCCGCGAGCCGCGCTCACTCCACCACCACCAACGCGATACCTCTTTCCTCGGTACCCCTACGCCTTCGTACGAGTATCGCGACTGCGCCACTTCTGTAAGCCCGACTTTTCCACGGGCCGGCAGTCTCGTCCTCGTGATACACCCGTGGCTTGGCATCAGCCATGTTGTGCTCTCCATCACGGCACTGCATTCGGAACTCAATTGGTGTTTTACGACAGCATTACACAGCTATAAAGATGGCTGCCGGCCCAGCATGTTTGGCGACATCCACCAGCACAGGCTCGCTTTCTAGAGCTTCGTTACGATGCACGGGTTCATCTCCTCCATCACCGGCTTAGCCGCCGGCGCTGCCCTTGTCGGCCATGCTGCAGGCATCAACCTGAATGTTCACACGAGCGGTGGCAATGCCACGTCTCCGTTCATGTACGGCTTCATGTTTGAGGTAAGCCTTGCTCGAACACTCTCCTCATACAAAGCACTCACGATTCGCTCAGGACATCAACCATTCTGGTGACGGCGGCATTACCGGTCAGCTCCTCCGCAACAACGGCTTCCAGGGCGACGATCAAACCCTGACGGCCTATGGAGCTGTCGGAGACACGACCCTGTCGGTCGACTCAGGCAATCCGCTGACGTCTGCCATTCCGCACTCACTCGCCGTTGCAGTGCCGGACGGTGCGACTGGCCAAGTCGGCTTCAGCAACGAGGGCTACTGGGGCATCCTCGTCAACGCCGACGTGTACTTCAGCTCCTTCTTCATCAAAGGAGACTATGCCGGCCAAGTGACGCTCAGGCTCGTGGGTGCCGCCAGCGGCACTGAGTACGCCAGCCACTCGATCGACGTCTCCAGCAACAGCGGCGCCTACACCTACTACCAGTGCAACTTCCCGGTCAAGCAGGCCCCTGACGGCAACAACCTTTGGACTCTGACGTTCGATGGTGGCAAGACTGCCGGCGCTACCCTGCACTTCGACCTCGTCACGCTCTACCCCACCACTTTCCACAACAGACCCAACGGCTTGCAGCCAGCCATTGCTAATGTTTTGGACGACATGGGAGGCACCTTCTTGCGTTTCCCTGGCGGCAACAACTTGTAAGTGGAGTTTTCCGGAACTTCAGAAGTCTCCATTAACACATGCATCAGGGAAGGTGTCAGCCCCGAGAATCGCTGGAAGTGGAACGAGACACTGGGACCGCTTCAGGATCGTCCGGGCCGTCAGGGTACGTATCCCTGTTCTGATGCTCAATCCCATGTGCTAACATTGATCAGGTACCTGGACTTACCCGAACACGGATGCGCTTGGTAGGTAACCCTGTTGCTCTTCTCGGACTTCGCTAACTCTCTTAACAGGTCTGGTCGAGTACTTTGAGTGGTGTATAGACATGAAGCTCACTCCGGTTCTGGGTATCTGGGCTGGTTTTGCTCTCGGCTCTGGCGGTAATACGCCCATCACTGGCAATGCTCTGACTCCATATGTCGACGACGTTATGAACGAGCTCGAGGTAAATGCCATCCAAATCCCGGCCCCTTTTCTTTACTGATGTCGTTCAAAGTTTATCCTTGGTGACAAATCGACGCAATACGGCGGCCTCCGCGCCTCGCTCGGCTACCCAGACCCCTTCCAGCTCCAGCACGTCGAGATCGGCAACGAAGACAACCTTGGTGGCGGCTGCGCCTCGTACCCGGAGCGCTTCAACGCCTTCCACCAGGCCATCACGGCCGTCTACCCGTCTCTGATTCTCATCGCGTCGACGGCCGACCCGAACTGCCTCCCCGCAACGCTCCCGGCAGGCACGTGGGCCGATTACCACAACTACGCCGACGCGCCGGACCTGGTCAGCAACTTCTCGCAGTTCGACCAGGCGGACCGCAGCGTGCCCATCTTCGTGGGCGAATTCTCGACGACTTACGCGACGCAGACCGAAGAGGACTCGGCCGACCGCGACCACTACCCGTACATGGGCGGTAGCGTGGCCGAGGCCGTGTACATGCTGGGCTTCGAGCGCAACGCCGACGTCATCAAGATGGGCGCCTACGCCCCCTTGCTGCAACTGTACAACGCCTCGCAGTGGACCCCCAACCTGATCCCCTTCACCCAGAACCCGGGCGGCGTCGTGCGCACCACCAGCTACTACGTCCAGCAGCTCTTCGCCAAGCACTGGGGCTCCACCACCCGCGCTATCGACGCCGACACGGGCTTCGGTCCGCTGTACTGGGCAGCCTCCGCCAACGAGAACGGTGGCCAGACGTTCCTCAAGATCGCCAACTACGGCAACTCCGCCCAGAGCGTCACGGCCCGCATCGCCGGCGCCTCCAGCGCCACCCTCATCACCATCTCCGGCGCCGAGGACGCCCAGAACACCATCGAGTCGGGCGAGGCGGTCGTCCCCGTCACCAGCACGCCCTCGTCCGACGGCAACGGCGGCTTCAACCTCGAGCTGCCCGCCTGGTGCGTCGCCGTGCTCGTCGTCAACGGCGGCAGCCAGGGCGGCGGAAGTGACAGCAGCAGCTCCTCCAACGCCGGCGGCGACAGCACCAGCACCAGCACCGTCGTCGGCACCGCCACGGCCGCCTCGGGCGAGAACCAGATCGTCACCCTCACCAGCACCGCCACGGGCGCCGCCGGCACCGTCACCCTGACCAGCCTGGCCACCGAGGAAGCCGAGGTCGAGACGCTGACGCACACGGCCACGCGCACCTCGACCATCACCGCCGGCGGCGGCGCCGCCGGCCCTGCCTCCGCCGTCCCGACGACCGTCGTCAGCCAGCAGGAGTCGGTCGTCACCCTCGTCAGCACGAGGACGGGCGGCGGCGCTCGCCCGACTATGAGACCCAGCGGCGCGCCCGGCTCCGGCACGCGCGGCTGGTGGTTCAAGGAGGGCGGTGGGCCGCCCGGCCGCAGGGTCAGGAACGAGGAGGACAACGGCTGGTTCGGGTGGTGGAGGAGGTGAATCGATTGGATTCATCGGCTTGATCAGTGGTGAAAATGTCATTGTAAGGCAATAACATACACACATACTAAGGCAAAAGGCAAACCGGGGCTGGGCTCGTTTGCCCCTGTTCAACAATGCAATATCTTTTTCTTTTTTTTTTTTAAAAAGTCCTTGCTGTCTTATCCGTTTCCGTTGTGCATGGTTTGCTGAGGTGTGTGCGAGTGCTTTTTGAGTGTGATCCTGAGGCTTGTGTCCTATCCTGTTCTGCCCTGCCCTGTTCGATTCGGTGAAGTGGAAGTGTAAGTGTACGGTTCTTCCTATCCGCCATGTGTCCATGGTTCATGGGGGAAAGAAAGAGCTTTGGGGAATGAGGTCTTTTGCCCTTTTCGCAGAAGTGTGAAGGCTTTTTCGTCTGGTTGGAAGAGGAGGAAGAGGAAGAAAAAGAAGAAGAAGAGGAGAAGGAATGGGAAAAGAGAAAAGAAAAGGAAGGATGAAAAACACGACCACCTGATCAAGACCTACAAGCCTTGCGCCAAGGACCGCAAGCCTTGTGTACACCAAGTCACCACCAAGGGGGGAGGGGACCTCGCTTTCTTCTTTTCTTTAACGTCCCAATTCGGAATTCTTGACTACTACTACTTTAGCACGATCGCCCGGCCCCCTAGCCCCGGTCCCGCCCCCCTCCCCTCCCCCTCACCCTGCTTAACAAACTAAGCCATTAT
>RHKH01000167.1:12762-42445 GCA_009829795.1 Lasiodiplodia gonubiensis
ATCCACTTCCTCGCCGCCTCGATCAAAAACGGCAGCAGCTTCAGCTGGGTGTGCACGCACGCCGACACCACCAACGTCACCGAATCGTGGTCCGCGCCGGGCCGCATCTCCGACGCCCTCGCGCTCCTCTCCTCCTGGCACCCGACGGTGCGCGCCATCGTGCGGCACACGCCGGCGGACGGGCTGGTCGACTGGAAACTCGTGTACCGCGACCCGCTGCCGACGTGGGTCAGCCCCAAACACGGGCGCGTCGCGCTGCTGGGCGACGCCGCGCACCCGTTCCTGCCGACGTCGATACAGGGCGCGAGCCAGGCGGTCGAGGACGGGGTGACGGTGGCCGTGTGCTTGGAGATGGCGAGGAAGGATGAGAAGGGAAGTGTGAGGGAGGCGCTGCTGGCGTACGAGCGGATCCGGTACGAGCGCGTGCGGGCGGCGCAGAAGACGGGCGAGACGACGCGCGATCGCTGGCACAAGGCGGACTTCGACAAGGTCGTGAAGGAGCCCAAGGCGATCAAGCTGCCGAGGGAGGAGTGGTTGTTGGGGCACGATGCCGAGGCGCATGCGTACGCGGTGTATGCGGAGACGGTGGAGCAGGTACGGAAGGAGGCGAAGGGCGTTTCGGATGTTAGGTCTTTGTTGTAGATAGATTTCATATTGGTAAGAACGTGAAGAGAGAAATTTTATGAGATCACCTCCAGCATTTTCGAGGACCGTTGAAACTACGAGCATGAACATAGTTGTGGAGTAGTGGCTGAAGCTCTTTGTTTACTCTCTACCCCATTCGTCAATCAATGTAGCCTGTGAGGAAGGCTGAACACTTCCGCAACCGTGCAAGACACTGCCGCGGACAGCAGACATCCAACATCCGGCAGAATGGAAGCGATGACAAGCAAGCCAGCTGCTCAAGCCACTGGAACTCTCCGTATGAGGTGGAAAGAAGAAGCACCAAGAAAGGCAAAAAAAAGTAAGCTTCTTCGTCTTCCCTGTCTTCCGCATCTCAGTCGTCCCGAAAGTATTGCCATCAAGCCTATCTTGTCCATCCCCCTTTACTCGGGTATCTACAACCGCAGATAACCTTTCCCAGTAGGGACACGAGGAGGAAGCAATCTAAACGGGACGTATCCCCGCCCCAGCACCCTGACCCATGCATCCCCACTTGCGCGTTCCCACTTTCTTACCCCACGAGCGCCACCCCCCCGACTCACGTCGCCTCCTTCCCCCGCACGACACTAGCGAACAGCACATCCGTGTGCCGCGGAGCTTGGCGTCCATGCTGCTTAACGTCACACGGGAAGGGCCTGGCCTTGCTGCTCTCGGACGGGAAGTGATGGGCGAGCGATCGTGAAACGGCAATTGCTGCAGGGGCTCAATTGCCGGGGACGAGGGCGGCACTTATACTTTGCGGCTAGCGCACAGCTGGAGGGAAAAAATAGATAGCGGTGTGCTTTTATAATCCGTATGAGTGTCTCCTATCGTCAATAGGGGACGTGTGGCAGGTTGTCTGGCTTTTGCGTCTTTAACCGGATCTCGACACTCACGAACAACGAAACGCGGCGGCGATTTTGACGGACTGACTTGCCCATCATGCCTTTTGGAATCTTGGAAGACCATAAGATGGAGGTGGTGCCGGGAACGGGTTCGTGCATTTGCCGTTCGAGAGGTTGTGTAGCGACCGAGTGCTGACGAACGCGCAGCGTTGATGAACGATCAGTCGGACTTGCCACCTGAGCTCCAGGATATACCGGCAGACCACCTGAAACATGGAAAAGGGAAGAATTCACACATTCTGCTTGTACCGCAGCCGTCGGACTCGCCAAATGATCCGCTGAATTGGCCGCTTTGGAAGAAAGATGGTCAGTTTCCCGTCGTTGCCCGGAAAATGAGCGAGAACTGATGTATGTGATAGTAATCTTGCTCATCGTCGGTTTCGCGGCAGGTGTTGTCGGTGCATATGGTCCAATGCTGGGCCCTGGCTTCGTTCCAATCTCAAAGCAGCTCGGAATTTCCGTGAACACGCTCTCTCAATCGACAGCATGGCTCATTTTGACTCTCGGTCTCTGTGTGTTCCTCATCAATCCGGTCGCCAAAGCGTACGGGAAGCGTCCAGTTTACATCGGAGCCATCATAATTCTTTTCATTGTCAGCATCTGGGGAGCTGTTGCAGATAACTACAGCTCTTTCCTTGGAAGCCGTATCATTGGCGGAATTGGTAGGTTAAGAATCATTCTCCACTCGAAGCTCTGCTGACATGTTGAAGGGATGGCGCCGTATGAAGTCCTCGTTCAAGCCACGATATCCGACATTTACTTCGTCCACGAGCGCGCCACACGCCTGGCCGTCTGGAACTTGTTCCTGCTCTGCGGCATTGCCGGCGCTTCTTTCATCTCCGGGTACATCATCGAAGACCTTGGCTATCATTGGGCATTCGGAATCTGCGCGATCCTCTTCGGCCTCAGCATGTTTGCGATCATCTTCTTCGTTCCCGAGACGTCGTTTGTTCGCGAAGGCGTTCCGAGCAACTTCATAGCCGAAAAGGGAAGCGATGGAGAGTCGGGCCATGCCAAGGAAGGACGAGCGGTGCATATCGAACATGTGCTTCACGCGGGCGCGGATGAGCCGAAGTTGTCCTACTGGCAGACGATCAAGCCGTGGACCGGAAACAAGTACTCGAAAGCTCCGATGTGGAAAATTATGGCACGGCCGTTCGTCATGTTCTTCTACCCGGCGGTTCTATGGGGATTTCTCATCTACGGAACCACCCTCACGTAAGTGACCGTCCTTGCCCAAGGTCCAATTGCCCGCTCACAAGTATGGAAATAGCTGGATTGTCGTCTTCTCGGTCGTCAACGGTGTCATCTTCGTCGAGCCCCCGTATAACTTCACCGTTGCGCAGACCGGCCTGACGGGGCTCTCGCCGTTCGTTCTGACCATCATCGCCGAGGTCATCTCCGGCCCGCTCAACGACTGGATCTGCATCAAGCTCACGAAGAAGAACCACGGAGTGTACGAGCCGGAGTTTCGCCTGGTCCTGATGATTGTGACGGTGATCCTGGGGACGGTTGGGTTCTTTGGGTTCGGGTTGACGGTGCACAACGTGACGCACTGGATGGGGCCGGTCATGACTTACGGGCTCGCCAACGCAGCGCTGGCATTCGCAGCCGTCTCGGTGTTCGGCTACGTCATTGGTACGACCTTCCTATTGCGGTAACTAGCTTGCGAGAGGAGAAATGCTGACTTGGGGCGTGCAGACTCGTACCCGAACCTCGCGGAGGAGGCATTCGTGGCCATCAACGCTCGCAATCTGTTGACGTTCGGGCTGACGTACTTTGTGAACGACTGGCTGGCAAAGGATGGGCCGCTGAAGGTGTTCAACACGCTGGGGGCTGCGTTCTTGGCGGTCTGCGCGCTGACGATCCCGCTGTGGATCTTTGGGAAGAAGATCAGGAGCTTCATTGCTCGCCAGGACTGGCTGGTGAGGTTTATGTCGGATCTGGAGTAGACGAGGGAAGGCGACGCGATGGCGGGGAAGATAGCAACACGAACCATGAGCCCTAACGTGTGTCATTTCTGGGTAAGGTGTGAGGCGATCCCGGGTTGGCTGGAGTAATGGGTTGAAGGAGATTGGCTGGCGGGGAAGCGGGGAGATGCCGAGTACTTGGGTCCGCCGACAATCCGAGAAGCCAGTTGTCGGTCCTCAACTGGCGCGAAATCTCGATTGCGTTCAGCTGGCTGCGGCAATGAGTCAAAAGCTCTTTTGATTGTGGTGTCATGGTGTTGAGGGCCAGGAGCTCGGGGGCGCGTCTTGGCCGGGTTTTGGCCGCGGGCCCCGACATCTCCCGCCCCTCACCTTCTCTGCCTCCCTCTCCTTTGCCCATGCAGATCCTGCCTGCGCCGCATTCCGCCCGGCGTCATTGCGACATGGAGGCTCGTGGCCAGCTTATCGAACGTGTCCGGCGACGATCACACCGTGTCGGAGGCCGCCGGGGCGTGGCAGGATTGGATTGCAGGCAACCGACGCAGCCATGACCTGATTCCGCGTGGAAGATTCTTCGACCCCGGATTCTCCGCTCGCGCAAGGTCCAGTCGAAAACGTAGCAGGCTAGGCCGGAGCAGGCAATCTGGAGTCGGGGCGGCCAGTCGGCGCGCGCCGAAAGGAGCTGATTCGGTCGGCCGACGCGTCTCGTCTAGGCTTCAGTGTGGTGTGAGCATCACCAGCCCGCATGCTCACCACCGCCAATCCCTCCCCCAAACCATTCCCCGCGCCCAATGACCGCCCGCACGCTTCTCAGCTGACATCAGGTACACCCAACGAAGCGCCCGCTTTAAATATGCCCGCCCACACTGCCAGCGAGCTCCCCTGTCGCCATTCAAGGATTTGAGCCTCTTCGCCTCATACCCCGCCTGTACATACAACCCCTCCTCTCCTCCTCTTCCTGTTTATATTAAGGCCTCGCCTTTTAATCTCCCCTCTCCCCTCTTCGCGCCTCTCCGCTCTCTGGGAAAAATAACCCAATTTCCGCTCCGCTCTACCGAACCCGATATCTCCGCTCTCCAACCCTCCATAATGTTTGCTGCCAACCGCGCATCCACCACCATGCTCCGCGCACGGCCCGCCGTCGACCTGCTGGTCAAGGCCCGGCCCGCCGCCCGCATGTTCCACCAAACACCCAAGCTGGGCTCCATGCCCAAAGACCCTCACTCCGGTACGCTAGCCACCGCAACCACATCCACCACTACCATCCACCACCCTTTTCCCAACTAATCGGCATTATCATCAGCCCACACCGTCTCGCAACGCATCCGCCAAGGCATCAAGAACATCCCCGTCGAGATCTATCCGTTGGGTAAGCGTGCCCACCACTCCTCGCCCTCCTTTTCGACCGCTGCGAGAAACCATCATCGCAACCGTTATCACGCGGTGCCCACGACCGTCACCGAAGCGATTTCGCGAGAGCAAGCGAGAGCTGAGTATGTTGAATGTGCCACAGTCGCCGTCATCGCCTGCGGTCTCACCTTCGGCGTCTACTCGTTCATCCGGCCCGCCCGCGAGGACCCCACGCTTCGCCTGCACCGGAGGGGCCCCGAGCATTGATTGAGTGGGAGGAAGAAAGGGAAAAAGAAGAAGGATGGTTTGGGTGGATGGGGACTGTCGGGGTGGTGGGCGTTTTTTTGTTGATACCACTGGTGTACTAGTACTTGTGAAGTGCTGGATTGTTTGAGTTATCGATTGTTTTGATCATACGCGTGTGCGAGCGTGGTTGGTGTTGAGATGTCGTCGTCTGTTTGTGTTCCGTGAATGTCGTTGCTGCTTTTTTTCCAGGCGCAGTTGAAGCAAATGCCCGAGCGTAGATGTCAGTTGAAAGCCTCGACAGGTGCGTCAGGAGACAGGATTCGACTGCCCTTGTAAATTGGACGCAGTGCAGCAAGCAAAGCTCAAGTCACTCCATTCGTCCGCAAGCATGCGTCTCAGTATTGTAAATTGCTGACTGTCTATCCAGACTCAAAGCAGCCGTCCAGCCAAGAAAAGAAAAGTGTGTACCCATCCACACCACACGACCATGAGGGCTCCAACCAGCTCAGACTCAGGCGTTCTGAGCATCAAGCATATCCTTGATAGTCTTGAGCTGATCCAAGAGGTCGTCCCTCTCCTTAGCCAAGGCGGCACAGAGGTCGCGGCCAAAGCCGTTCAGGACCTCGCCCTCGTCCTCATCTCCGCCGCCCTCGCCCTCATCCTGAGCATCCTCTCCACCATCACCGACGCTGCTGCCTTCCTCATCCTCCTCCTCCAGCAACAAGGCATCCGTATGCTCAGCCGCGATACGCACGACAATCTTCCGCATCTCATCACCCTCACGCGTATTCGCATACACCGCCTTAACCACGCGCGGGAAAACCGTCGAAGCGAGGGGCCACAACTCGACCAAGTCGTGCTCGAGGCGGTCGCACGCGAGCTGGCCGAGAGTCTGGGCCTTGTGCGTAGCGGCGGTAGACAGGACGGGGAGAGTAGCGAAAAAAGAAGTGTCGTTGTTGGGCTTCTTGCTGTTGGCGTTGCGCACGGCGGCCGTGTCGCCGACGCGGTACTTGTCGGCGAGCGTGTGGACGTTGACGTGGAAGAGCAGCATGCCGGCGACGTCGCCGAAGAAGACGGGCGACGGCCCGTACGTGCCCGTGTACATGTACTGGAGCATGGCGCGCACGGCTGAGGGGTCGTCGGACGGGAGGTGGACGAGGTTCTCGTGGCTTTCCTGTGCGGGAGGGTCAGATCTTCTCATTGTGCTTTTGAGCGGGTCCGGACGAACCTTGAATGTGTTTTCCTTGAGCGCGTTCTTGAAGAAGTCGCTCTGGATGCAGACGACGAGCTTGTGCGCCTTGTAGATGTGGCCCTTGCTGTCTTTGATCTTCATGTCGCTGTACTGGCCCGAATTGAAGGAGCTGAGGATTCTGGTTCAGTTTAGCAATATCGACAGAGGCCCGGAGGGGGAGAGGGGACGCACGTCTTGAAGCTGGCCAAGAGGCCCACAGGGATGCTCTGAAGGTCGGACATGTCGTCGGTGTCGCGCGACATCGGGCGGGATGTTTGGTGCGTTTTGCGGAATGTTGGGGAGGAAGAGTAAGAGGGGTGGCAGCAAGCTTGGAGGAGCGGGTTAAGTGTGTAGATACAGCTGGGGAGTCCTTCCGCATATGCTCACTAGTGCACGTGATGCGGACGTCCGTGGAACGACTTGGACACAGCAGGAAATGTGGGTTCTGCGAATAGTTTGTCGCTTTCGCATGGCTCTGATAACGGAGAAAGATCAAGTTACTTCTCCGACACCCTCATTTTCCCGTAACATATATCCGTCCATATAACCAATAATATTCAGCGACTTGCCAAATCTGTTAGTCTCAAGTGTAGTCACGCATAGTCTCCCTCGCTGTATGAATTAGAACACTAGGCAACGCGATATTCATTGCCCTTTAGAGAACGTTATCTACATTCGCTCTCGCAAAGATTATCCGAGCTAGTGGAACTGGCTAAAGCTAGAAGCATGGCCAATCTGAGATGGCAGTGTCTTAGGCCGATTGGAGGTCACTTCGAGCCATCCGCAGGCGCGATGTAACCTTTTCTTCCGACTTGAGCTCTCAGGTGACTGCGGCTAATGGCCTGCCTCAACATCAGGTCCTGAGTGAATTTTGGCATGTCTACGATCAGCTGCTGGAACTCCTCTTGCTTCAGAAGCCAAGGAACGTGGTCCATAGCCACGCCCACGATCATGAAGCGCAGAAAGCTTCCCGGCTCATGAGTCTTGCCGTACACGGCCAGCACGAAGCGCGGAAAGGCTGATTTCATCTGTTCAGGAACATGATTCAGACCGGCTGACATGTCAGAATTGAGCCTGCTGACAACATGATTAACGAGCGAGCGGATAATGTACTCGTCCGCCAGCGCCCAGAGGTCGATCTCGAACAGGATCTTCTCCACGAAGCTCATGTCATCTCTGGGGTAATCGAAGTCTCCGTGATAGAAGTACTGCAGCATTGCAAGGACAACACCTGGGCCCTTGTCCTCGAGGTGGATCGTGTTCTCGTAGCCCTCCTAAGGAGCATGTCAGCCATAGGACGACTGCCCTCGTGGCGAAGTGTCACTGTACCCTGAATCGGCCCTCCTTCATGGCGTTCTCGAAGAACTGGCTCTGGTGGCATAGAACAACTTTGTGGACGTTGTAGACGTTTCCGTCACCATCGGTGAGGCGCATGTCGCTGTAATTACCAGTACGGAAGTCGCTGCAGTGAGAGTTAGTGTGAGAGCCATTCATTAATGGGCAAGTGAAATGAGTACGTACTCCTGGAGACCCTTGATGATGGAGTCTACGTCCGCCATCTTGAGGTGCGGTGTGTCGCAGGGGAGGTTTACAAGTGTTGGTGAGGTGAGAAAAGAGAGGCTTTTATCAGCCCGAGCAAGGTGTCTGTGTCGGGGCTCCTTCCAAGCGGAATAAAGGTTCAGCCGCGCGCGTGGTGTTAGGTAAGGAAGGAACCAAGACTGCCGTGGCCCACACTGACATGACCAAATCACGTGAAGCCTCTCTGTCCTTCTCCTTCTGGTATAGTCTGCACTAGAGCCCTCTTCCAACCGCCGGTATGCTTCCCAATGTGTAGCCCCGAGGAGCTTTCTCACAGGTAGAGACACTCCCACATCTACAACTACATCCATAGCTACGTCCGACTTTGTTTTGGTCTTCAAAAGGAGGGTCCAATCTTGTAAACGCTCCATTCAGGCGACTTGGAGACATAAGGCTGCTGATTCTACATAGTACCCGAAGGTGGAGATGGCCTAAAATATGGCGGTGGTGACTATTGGTACTCTTGTAACACCTGAAAGCCTCTGATCTACTGAAGAGAGTGAATGAAAGGCTGAATATAGAGAGCATTGCTTTTGAGTGAGGCTTTCGTCATCATCACTGTCCATCTCGGCTCCTCACGTTGTCCTTTGACAATGTCCAATCGAACGAGCAAACATGCCAAGAGACAGAGTCACTACACTACTACTTTGGGCAGCTCTGCCGGGCAATGTTTGAAAGGACCTGGGCCGCTTCAAGTGGCGGTAGTTTCTATAGGACCAGACTATACGTCCATGCTGTGTAAGCTATTACTAAACCTCGAATCTGCACTAAGCCGTGATAGTCATCCGCTGTGAGTTGGGGCTACTACCCAGAATCCAACGCCCAGCCAAATTTCCTTGCTCTGATCTCTTCCGCATCTATATCTCGTAATGGCCCTTCCCCACCCGTGACTAGACCTCCCTCTCCACAATGTTCTCCATCCAAGTGCTGCGCAGAAAGCTAGCCATGCAGAGCGGGCAGTCGATCCGGTTGTCGGCCCCAATCCGCATCCGCTTTTTCATGTACAACACAACATGGCGATCACAGGACTCGCAGCAGAACGTCTTCAAGTCCACACCAAATTGCGCGGCGTTGTCCCGCAAGTGTTCGGTCGTCTCCATGATCTCGTTGTTCAATTTCTTGATCAAAGCAAAGCCGAGACCCGGCAGCTCAGACACAGCCTCCTCGAAATCGCTTAGGTCGATGAGGTCAGCGAGATGTCTCTTGACGAACTTGATGAGGGCGGGTCGAAGGATGCGGTCGCGATCGGTAGTCTTGTCATAGACTGTGGAGATTATTCCTGGAATGATGTCCCAGTTCGCCTGCGACGCCTCGATGAAGTACTTGCATGCTAGCTTGGTCAGGCCTTCGTTGGCGATGTCGTATTTGTCGGCAATAACATAGACGTCGATGTGAAAGCGAATGACCGTTTCCGCGTCGTCGACTCCGGCCAGGTCTTCAGAGTAGTTGACTCCGGCCAGGTTTTCGGAGTAGTCTTCTCCATAGAGATAGTCCAGCATGGCCTTGACGACTTCCGGTGCTTCCTCTGGCAGGGTAATCGCTTTTTCGGCGCCCTCCTAGTAAATGTAAGTAACTGAGTATTGAGATGTGTGGAGAACGTCACCTTGAAACGGCCTTCCTTCATAGCATTGGCAAAGAAAGGACTCTGCCAGCACAGGATGTTTCGGTGTACATGATAGCTTGCGCCAGTGCGGTCCTTGATGACCATGTCGCTGTATTCAGCGCTTCCAGAGCTGAATGCTCTGCGCGTAATTGTCAACGGAATATGTTTGCTCGTCAATGGCCAGAGTGACTCTTACGCTTGCATGGTGTTGCGTAGTGTCGGAGTGCTCATGATGTATGAAACCGGAGCACTGGCAAAGCAGGAAGGATGCTTGTTGTCCGGGGGTGCAAAGAAGATGTCCAAGTTGGCGTGCGTCGGTAGGAGTTGGGCGGTTTTTGTTGGCCCGGCTCAGTGCATTAACACCGAGTCACGGCGCGAGCGCATAGAATCAAGGCATGTCCCATTGGCTGCGCGGTTCAGGAAAGGCAACAGTAGGAACCGCACTAATCCCAGTTTGGAAACAGTGTTATTGCTGCGGGCAGTGACGGTTCGCTTAGGACTATAAGAAACCGCCCAATCTTCCGATCTTCCCAGCTTTCCACCAACCCTTCCACTTTCTCGAGGCGCTCACTCCTCGTCGCCATGGACTCGAACAAGCCATCCGAAGAGAGTTTCCTGACGCTCGGAACCAATCTGCACAAGTAAGCTTGCCAACCGCCCCGCAACGAATTGCTTACTCACAGCTCTAGGATACTGGCCAACGGCAGGTTCAGCGACATGAAGATCAAGTGCGGCGACACGGTCTACAATACCCACCGTGCGATTGTGTGCACGCAGAGCTCCTTCTTCGCCAACGTTTTTAAGGAGGAGTACAACTTCAAGGTAGAGCTTGCCCACTCACCAATACGATGCCATCGCTCACCAACCTCGCTTTGTAGGAGTCCCAGACGAACACCATCGAGCTCCATGATGACCCGGAAATCGTCCAAGCTGCGATCAAGTTCATGTACAATAAGGTCCATATCGACGACATCATCCAAAACTACAAGTACGATGCAGAGAAAGTCAACTTCCACCTCCACGTGTACATCTTTGCGGAGAAGTACGGCATCGGTGGCCTTCGAGAGAAGTCTGCGAACATAATCGACTTGATGTTCATCGATGACCGCAAGTTCGACCCTGAGGAATTTCTGCACACTGTCAGCACTGCTTATGAGTGTGTTCCGGAGAGCGACAAGGTACTTCTCCCTACGCTGGTCCGGATTGCTGTACGACGCCTTGGCAAGCTTCGGGACAACGCGGCTTTCCAGGAGACTATTCAGAACGCAAGCGGCTTCGGCGCTGCTGTGCTTATGGAGCTCGTCAGATTGGACGCGATTCACCAGGGAAACTCTGATGGAGTTCATTCTTACCTCTGCTTCGAGTGTTCGGGAACGTTCCTCATGAAGCTCAACAACGGTAGGCGTACATTCTGTCCTGGCTGCGGCTATCACTGCGAGAACTCGAACTGGGAGTTGAAGCGCCAATCTAGACGGGATAGATAGCGGTGGGCGTCAAACGTGACAAAGAATGTAGTTTCATGAAACTTTCATAGAGCGAAGTGCTATGCAAAGGTACAAAGGCGGTCAATAGTATCATGTATGACATTGGGAATGAGAAAAAAATCCGGTCAATGAACGCGGCGAGTGATGTACCACTGTGTATTGAGCAACCAAAGCAGAAATACTAAGCAATCGGCAAGCCGTTAATGTTAGGACTTCGCCTAACCTACTGCACCACGCCATCAATGTAGGCCCTCCTAGGGCAAAAGAGGTACTGGAACGGTTTCAATTAGCGATCATTCAGGCGTGGCCAACTAATATACCATGTCTTAACACGCATGTCCATGACAGTTAGCCTCATGGCAAAGCATGTCCGGCGGGCTGCTTGTCATACATCATACCCTAATTTCTTTCCTTTCTCATGTTCTGCACGCTATCTCTTGTCTCCCAGATGCCTACCACCGGTGAGTCCACGAGTCAGTCTTACTGCATGCGTAGCTGGAGGAAGGTTATGGAAGGAAGCATGTAAGTGCTAATTGAACTAAGCCAGGATTGGAAGCAGCATCGCAGCTGCCGAATTAGTCGTTAGATGAGTCACGCGAAGGTCATGGGATGAGACGGTCCACTGTTTCGAGTCTTTATAAGAGGCATTCCATGTTCCAATCTTTCCAGCTCACCAACAGCTCCCCTTCTTCGACGAAACGCCCACCCGTCGCCGCCATGGCAACGTCTGAAGATGACAACAACTTTCCCACCCTCCGCAGTAGCTGGAGTCGGTGAGTTTCTTTTGGCGAGATGCATGCGTTGGCACGAAAATTGCTGACAAACCTCACCCAGATTCTTGGCCGATGGTTGGCGCAGCGACATGAAGATCATATGCGATGGCGCAGTGCATAACGTCCACAGTGCGATTATCTGCGCACAGAGCATCTTCTTTGCCAACGCTTTGAAGAAAGAGCACAACTTCAGGGTATTGCAATCAACATTTCTCGGCCAAGTATCTAACGCTGACAAGTATCAATTTTTCAGGAGGCTCAGACCAACACCGTGACGCTGGATCATGACGAACCGGCGACGGTCGATGCTGCGGTCAAGTTCATGTACCTTCAGGCCTATTGCGACACCACTTATGGTAAGGGACCTGAGGCGCGCGTCAGCTTTCAGATCTCTATCTACGCGTTTGCGGACAAGTATGGCATCAGTGGCCTCCGAGAACATTGCACAAGCAAGATCAAGGAACTTTTGGATGTTGACGAATTCTCCCCTGAGCTCTTCCTTTACGCGGCCAGACTCGTGGTTGCCGACATTCCGGGAAACGACAACCTCATCCGCTCTACCTTAGCCTCGATCGCTTCAAAGAACTTCCATACGCTTAGCGATAACCCTCAGTTTTGGAATATTGCTAAGGCTGCTGGCGGATTTGGTGGGGTTGTGCTCGAGAAGCTCGCTACGTCCGGTACATGGGTTCCCAAATTCACTTGCCATCACTGTGACGAGGACATCACCATGGCTTGGATGAAGAAGAGCAGGGGCTTGAAAACTCATTGCCCCAACTGTGGTAACTCTTCTAAGAACAAGCAATGGGAGAGCTCACTCAAGAAGGACGTCTAGGTTGAAGATCCTAGGGTGACATCTCCTGATACTGGACTAGCTGGGAGGGATTGCAATGTAGTCGAAGAGGGTCTTGGAGTTGTTGAACGAATCCCTTGCATCCTCCCTTCAAACTATTCATGTACAATAAGACGTCGGTTTCTTCCATTTTACCCGCATCGAGAATATTAGGAGGCTCAACAGCCTTTCTTTCTCTATCTTCTGCCTATTTTCGTTTGTCTACCGGATGTCTGCTGCCAACATGCTTACGAGCCAGCCCTCGGCAGCGTGATCCAAGTGTGTGTGCTGAGAAGAGGCCTGAGCAGTTTTATGACGCTAATCCTAGTTCGGCAGCAGTAAGTAGGCTGAGGAAGGAGCAGAGCGCGCGCGTGACGGTGGCATATTGACAGGGTCTTTCCTCCGTACTCCCATAAAAGCGGTCCAGATCCTCGATCCTCCGCATCCATAACATGGCCTGGAGCTCGCCACCACCCCCCTCCGACTCAGATTGGCCCGGTACCATGGCGTTCGACGACCCGTACGAAGATGATGGCAACCCTACGCTCAGCAAGAGCATGAGCAAGTGAGCGAGCAGCCCAAGAGATCGTGACGGCCGATCAAAGCTAACGGCCGACTTCACCCAGGTACTTCGCCAGCGGCGAGTTCAGTGACATGAAGATCAAATGCGGCGACACGGTTCATGCAGTCCACCGCGCCATCGTCTGCGGTCAAAGCTCCTTCTTTGCCAACGCCATGAAGCAGGAGCATGGATTCAAGGTGAGATAGCTTGACCTGATTCTGAGAAAAACACTAACACAAGATGCTCACCAGGAAGCGCAGACCAACACTGTTGAGCTCGACCACGACCACCCTACAACGATCAAAGCCATGCTCGAGTACATCTACCTTGCAAAGTACTCTGACGTCGGCCTTGGCGACAAGCTGGAAGAACGCATCTCCCTTCACATCGACGTCTACTCCGTCGCCGACAAGTACGGTATCGGTGGCCTTCGTAAGTATGCTTCCGGCCAAATCAAGGCTCTCGTCAACCTGGACAGCATCTCACCTGATGCGCTGGCCCAGATCATCAGCAATGTCTACGAGAAAACTCCTGAGAGCGACAAGTGCCTTCGTCCGCTGATGGCCGAGATTGTCACGGATGGGATCGACGAACTCATTCGCGACACAGAGCTCCTGACCATAGTGGAGAGCGTGCAAGGGTTCCATTTGGCGCTTGTCAAGTCTATGGCAGACAAGAGGCCTCTCCCTGTGAGCTACAGATGCATGGCCTGCGGCCGGGCGTTTCACCTGGACCTAGCTGACACTGACAACGATGGAAGTTCGGATAGTTGGATTCCCCAGGATAGCAAGACGCACTGCCCTGGATGCGGTCTCCGGACCGCTAACGGCACGTGGAGGATGAACAAAGATTGAACCCTCCTGAAGAGTGTTCAAGGAAGAGACGACAGAGCCGGCTCTAGCTTAATCATGCTCAAGCCCTACCCCTTCTAAATCAACCATCTTACTTAGTCATTCAACATTAGAAGTCAGCAGGCATATAGGAAGAAATCCCCCCCTCTTTTAAGATAGCCTGAACTTACCAACAAAATATCATTCCCCTTCTTAAAGCTTGACTTTCATTTCCCGAGATTTTGACCCCTCTATACCTCAGACCCTACTAGAATGCGTAGGCTTGTTGCCTAAAGTCTCTTATCTGCGAGTAAGCCTTGGGCAACGTGTTTGGGGTGTGTGTTCAGAAGAGACGTAGGTGATCCCGCCGCGCTAAGCCTAATTCAGAAGCGGCACGTAGATGAAAGCAATCGCCATATGCATGGTGACAGTGTGATTCCCCTGCGCCATGGTAACACAGCAGCCGAAATTTGCCCAGCCAGCCCGCCCACAGCCAGGCACCAGCATCGGGCGATCTCAAAACTTTAGGAATTCATTTCGGCAAACGAGTCGTCGAACTACTCCTTCCACCACATTAACTCTCGGCACTACCATGGGTAGAAAGCCGGTAGAGCGGTACGTCGATTGGCTCGGCAGGGTTGGAAAGCAGATGCATAGGTGAGGAGGCAGCTCCCCATCACCCCATCGATCGACATCGAGAAATTGATACAAGACTGAACGTGTACATACATAGTCTGCTGGAAACCGGCGCGTGGGGCGACATAACGGTCAGATACGGCGACATCACCCGCACCCTTCACAGCTCCGTCGTTTGCACCCAGAGCCCTTTGCGGAAGCCGTGACGAAGGCCGTGACGGTAATCTCTGACTCTACCGGACTTTGGCGATCGCTGCTGACATGATGTTTTCCCTCCAGGAAGCACAGATGGACACCGTGATCGAGATCGACGACTGGGACGAACTGGCCGTCGACGCCGTAATCGAGTACATGTACTTCCTCGACGACTTTCGATTCATCTTCCACGAGGATGGAAACTGGAACGATCTCGTCGAATTCGCCATCGACGTCTGCGGCTGTGCCACCCAGTTCGGCCTTGGCGCGCTTGCTGAGCGAGCCGCGGGCGAAGTCCAGCTTCACTTGTCTAAGTGGTGGGAGTGGTGGGACGGTTCGTCGGACGGTTTGGCCGGAGTCATCCGCGACGTTTACGAGGAGTTCCTTCATCGCCTTCGCCCCTTGATGACGAGTATCGTCTTGAAAGATTTCGACGAGCTTGTCGGCGACAGGGGCTTCTTGGCCACGATGAAGAATGTGGAGAACTTGGATGCCAAGATGGTTGATGCGGTTAAAGCTTTGGAGGAGGCCGGTCAACCACGGCGGACACGTCACGAATATAAAAGGAGGAGGCGTCGCTGATACTCGGAAGCGATGCCTCTCTCCTCACTGCCTTTGTTCATTGTATTACGATAGCACTCACCAGCCATGCGTGGATCGTCACGTTGCCCACAGAGACAGAAGGGGGGTTTTTTTTTTTTTTCTGGCACAGCTAAATCTGAAGGCCCTAATCGGAGTATTTACAGCTTAGAAAACATGTATCCCGCAGCTGCTGCCATGACCACTCGTTTGCAGTTCTACTGAATTGAACCTTGCCAGATGAGTTACTCGGATGGCTGGCAAAATGTGCATGTGCCATTGCCCAGAGCAAGGAATTCCAAATTAGCACGGAGAAAAGCAACGCAGCCAGCAGTTAAAGCCTTGATCTGACTAGCCGAGGCGATGTTCCGGGGCACCGGCGGCAGCTCCTCAATCATGAATCAAAGCCCAAATGCTCGTCCGCTTCACGATAATCCGCTTCGAAGCCGCTGACCTCTGCAAGGAGTTGGACACGCGCAGACGAGATCCAACTAGCGGTGGTGCAAGCTCCCGCAAAGTATATGACGGCCCTCCTCATAGCTGACATCATGTCCACACCGTGGACGCCGCTCGACGTAGTGTACGTGTAGATGGCGCGCACGGCAGCGACGTAGTGTTCGGGCGACGCGTAGCGGAGGAGGTGCTGTATGAACAGGTGGTAGGCGGGCGCGGCCATGCCGAGAACGGCGTACTTGTTGGCGACGCCGGCGGCGTGTGCGAGGTACTCGAGCTGGCGGCCGTCGGCGGCGACGGACGCGGGGATGTCGAAGGTGCCGTCAAGCAGGACTTGCGCCATGGTCTCCACGGCTTCGGGGTCATCCGGAAGACGGCATACGGGGTGGAGCTTCTGTGTTTGCGGTTAATTCAGATGAGCCCGTAGGGACGGGAAGCGCGGATCGCGTGAATTTGGTGGACAAGAGCGGCTTTTACTGACGGTGCACTCCTCGCTGTCGCTGTCGACGTAACCATGTCTAGGAACGGATCATTGGCTTCGATGATGCGCTTAACCGGGATATCGAACCTTCTGCCACGAATGTCGATGATGGTGAGGATGCGCTCTTGATCCTGCATGTTGAAGGTTGGAACGCGAGTTTGAGCTTGGTGGATGATCGGAGGACAGTGACAGCTGAGTGTGTTATATGGAGCGGGAGAGTACAATGGGTGTCCTGTTGCACGTGATCCCCTGCAAAGAATGCCGTGGAAATTCTGCGCCAAACAGGATAAGGGGTTGCTAAGGTGAATTCGGGGACTGCATTGCAGCACCTTGGGTCGACTGAACTTGCGTTCATTCGCGAGACAGGCTTTTGCAAGAATAATGAATAAGACATGAGAATCCGCGAGACGTTTCGCACGCTGGCTTCCCTGCTACTCGGCGCGTTTATATTCGATACCTAAGGCCTTGCGATATTCCACATGTGGGCTGAAACAGTGCGGCAGACCGGACAACAAGCGGAGACTTATGGCGCTCAGTGATCAACGAAGATGATTCACCCCGCGGAGTGAGCAAGAGAAGATAGCGTCATCGCTGAAGAGGAGTCGAAGAATTGTTAGAATTTCCGATGAACATTCGGAATCGCACGTCATCTTCCACATTTCCCCAAGTGGTTTTATAAAGCAAGAATGATTACGGAGACAGCGAATGGACTTGGATAGATGAAAAAGATGAGATCGACATGTGAAGCATGAATGAATTTGAGTTATTGGTATCGTTATTTTGTGTCTTGAAATGGGTAGCGGGAAGAAAAGGTGTAGAATCACCTGCCTTTCATGAAGGCTTGGACGGGCTCGAAGACGTTCAGAGAACGTCCACCGACACGCACATGGTATTCTTGACCGCACCGAGAAATGCTCCCATAACTCCAGAAGTGTACCGAGGATATGATACAAGGGTAGGCTCGTTCAGCTTGTGCGCAGTCTTAGAAACCAGGCGGGTTGAGACGCTGCGATACTCTGGTCCACTTCGGAAGCTCTGTGCTGCTGGTTAGCCACATAGCCACGACCCGGACAATGGCCAGTCCAAGAATAGCAATGGGTGAAGGCAACATACTGTGAATTCCCTTCCTGTACTTCTTCTCATAACGGGCGAAGATAGTGTATTTGTCCCTGGCCAGCATCTCCGGCTCGGTGGGCATTTCCTCCTTCCAGCGGTCCAGCTTCTTCGTCGAGGTGCCCTCTTTTGCTAGTGCCTTGTCGACAGTGGCGACAATTCTATCGACCGCGCGCAAGCGCTCCCGTTGCCGTGCCTTTTGGGGAGCGGACATGCGCCACGGAATTTTCCTGTAACAGCGAATCAGCAACGGATCGCTGGTTTGAGAGGCAATGGCATCAGCAGCCAAAGTGGCGGGGCCGCTAACCAAAGGAGGCCTCCGGAGAGGGGCTGCGAGGGTCTGAATGCTCCGAACATGGTGGGCTTGCTGGGTGGACGCTGTCGGCGGCACCTGAGATGGCGCGCGACGAGGTGAGGCGGCCGCTCGGATGTTGGGCTGCTCACCGCCCTGGCAGAATGCGGGCCGGGGGCGTCACCCCGGAGCTCGAGGTACCACGCTTCCCCACCGCACCTCGCAGCGTCCACGCCGCCGCCAGCTTCTCGCCATGTCGTACTACTTTGCTATTGTCGGCACGAGAGACAATCCGCTCTTCGAGCATGAATTCGGCACTTCGAGAGGCGGCGGCGACGGTATCGCGCGCTTCAGAGATGATGCGCGGCACATGAACCAGTTCATAGTGCACAGCAGCCTGGACATTGTCGAGGAGGTGCAGTGGGGTACTGGCCAAATGTGAGGCGGAGGCGAGCGAAACTACGTATGAAGTATAAGCTAACACGCCGCGCCGCAGGTACCTCAAGCACATCGACCGCTTCCATAACAACTACATATCGTGCTTCCTGACCGCCGGAAACATTAAATTCCTCCTTCTCACTTCTCCTAACCCGGACAATCCACGATCATCCGCTGCTTCCATGTCTTCGGTGCGCAGCTCGGCCTACCCCTCGTCGAGCGCATACAATCCCACCGCGCCTGCTGCCGAGGAAGCCATCAAGAACTTCTTCATGGAGGTGTACGACAGCTGGGTCAAGACCATCATGAACCCTTTCTACTCACTCAACCAGCCGGTGAAGAGCCCGGTGTTCAGAGCGCGCGTCGCTGCCGCTGCAAAGAAATACCTCTGAGAGAAGGAAAGCATATACTCCACGTGGAATACCAAACGCTGCGCAACGTTGCCAGATTCCCGGCCACGTCACAAATGGAGAGTTCCCGGAGTGCCTATTGCTGAGACCACTTGGCTTTTGACCAATATTCCCAGCGTGGCAATGGCTTTATTCGGTTGGGTTGGAGGAGAAGAGGGAGCCTGGCACCGCCCACCCTATCATGACTCGCAAGCATCACGCGTCGGTCTAGGATGGCTCTGGGCTCGTTCAACAGTTTCGCGGACGCACAATTTCGGGGTATTTCCTGTGAACCGGAACAGCGATTCAAGGACCAGATACGATCGGAGATACCGACGAGGAGTTCGGCTGTAAGGAATAGACAGGCACCAGAGCTGTTCGGGAGGTCCGATTCAGCCCGCAGCTCTTCAGGCTGAAAGAAGTCGATGGACGGATATTCAAGACTCGGACGCGTGTAAAACTAATCGATAATGAATGAATGCATGCACGTCATGGGTTGGTCGCGGGGACGCGTATGCTGGAAATCGTGGCGCCTAATCGGGCAGGGTCCTTTGTGGCGCGTGGTTTGAAGGCTGTGCGGGCAGCCAATGAGCGAGAGGTAGGGCTGCATTTCGTAGGGCCGAGGCGCACCACTTTTGTTGCCGCCTAGGCAGCAGCTTCTTGCACTTCGTATGCCCCCCACGACTTTTTTTCTGGGGCCTAGTCGGCATTTCTTCTAAATACTCGATACCCTTGCGCCTCTGCCGTTCCATGACACACTTACTGGACTAGCTTCGATGTTCTCATCATCCTTTGTAGCGGTCTAAGAGGGTGTTTCCCGTGCTGCTGACCGCGATCTCCACCCGCTCACAACACCCCCCCCCCCGAAGCCTCAAACTCGCTTCAGTTCTCAAGCGAACATGGCTGCCTTCGCCCACCTGCCACGGCGCCTGACCAAACTGTACTCGGACACGAAGCAAGACATCAACGCCGGTCAGGCGAAGCTGGAGAACGTGCCCGAGCTAAACGCTCTCCACCGCCGCTTCCGCATCCAGAGAGATCGCCTCATCGCATGGGGTCTCGAATGGAGTGATAACAGCTCAACCGCATCTCAGGGCAGCATCGATGAATCTGTCGCCCAAGCTGGCCTAACCGAGACGGTCACGAGTGTTCTTGGCACCATCCAAGATATCCTGGACGAAGCCGACCGCATCAGAGATTCAGGTGACCAGAGTCCTTCCGACACCAAAGACGGAAAGAGCTGGCCCAAATCATCTAGTTCGAATAGCTGGACCCCTGCCGACAAGGCCCGCTATGAAGACCTAGCTCGGGATCTCACTACCTCAATAGATACGCTCTACGATCTTTCCAGAGCAAGGAGAGTCTCGGCTTTTGGAGCCCCTCCCCAAGACACCAAACCACATTTGGCCAAGTCCGAGTCCCTCCCTTCCACCCCATTTAAGACGCCTTTCTTGGACGACGAGTACACCGAATCTTCCCTCACTCTCGTCAGCCCGCCGACGGTCTCTAACTCATCCACGATTGAGACGGAGTCTATTCCTAAGATAGATCCATCTTGTCTCATTCTTCCTGAAGAAGAACCTCCGCCATACGAGAGCATAGGAGTCCCTTCGTGTACGCGCTTAATCGGTCACTTCCGTCGAAGCCAGCCCTCGACCAACCCCTGGAGATTCGAATCTGGAGATGTTGTGACCTTTCCCGTCCTTATCGAGTATGCAGGCTTCGACTCTGTCTACCGCATGAACGAAATTTCACCACCTTTGGAACGTTTGGAGAATCTTCTTGATGTTCTTGCCCGAGGAGTTGGTCGCTTTGGAGAGGGCTCCGAAGCCCCTGCTTTTGGAACCCTGAAATGCTTGGGCTACTTTGAGGATCCTAGCCAGCCTCGATTCGGATTCGTCTTCGAACTGCCAAGTTTTGTGTTCAACGGAATAACTCGATCACTGCGACCGGCGGAATTCCAAGCCATGCGCCCTGTCACCCTATTGAGCGTGTTGCAATCCAGCGCTAAGAACAACGTTGCTGTACCAAACATTCCCGCTTTGGAAAAACGGTTTCGCATAGCCCTGAACCTTGTGCTCTCATTCAGCAAGCTACACGCTACCGGCTTCGTTCACAAAGATGTCAATAGCAGCAACATCCTCCTCTTCCGGAAGCCAAAGGAATCGGGTCATACGGGAAGGGACAAACATCCACAGTATGAGCTGCAGTCGCCTTACGTTTGCTCCTTTGATCTGTTCTCCGAATTCAACGTTGAAGTGCAGTCGAGCGGTTCCAACATATACCGCCATCCCCACGACCCCAGAGCACAGACCCCAGCACAATCAACTTATGCTCCACACTTTGATATGTATGGTCTCGCCCTGATTCTTCTCGAGATTGGCTTGTGGATCCCCCTTTGCGACATCTTCAAAGCAAAGTACACCCTTGCGGATTTCAAGGTTCGCCTCGAGGACATATGGATCAGGAGATTAGCTGGCAAATGCGGCACAGCCTACATGCAGGCGGTGCGAGAATGCCTTTCGGCTGCAGACCGACACCTCTCGAGCACGGACACCAAAGTGATCTATGACCGCGTATTGGGGCGACTCCACAGATGCACTCTCCTGGACGATGCAGACCCCTATCCTTACGATTTAGGGCATCATTTGACAACTAGCCCTTCTCCTAGTCCTAGCCTCCTGAAGCGCGTGCACGACCAAGGTCTAGGCCAGAAACGAGCGAAGCTCCAAAAACGGAACGTCGCACAATTCGCCGAGCGGCTTCAACATGGGCACAGCAGACCATTGCTTTCTCATGGGGAAATTGAAGAGGGGAACCCTGAACTTACCGCGTTCCTGTCTTTAGCTCATGCTCAAGAGCCAAAAATAGAGGGCGGTGGGGACGGCATTGCTGTCAAGCACCACCACAATGGCCACGACATCGATACCCACTCGAGAGAAGCATCTGCGTCATTCCATGTGGATAATGTGGTCGATGCTGCAAAAACCATCCAACGAGCCTGGCGAAGGTCTCGCGGCAAAATGGCTTTCAGAGAGTACAAGAAGAAAGTCGTCATTATTCAAACCCATTGGCGGAAAAGGAAAGTCCGTTTGGCATTTGCATCCCGTGAGGAACAACCGCCGATGCTGCATCGAGCCGTGACGGACATCTATCCAGCTTCTGAGTCGAATATCATCATTGATGAGATGAGCGTACAAACATCCATCAAATTGAAGCAACAGAAGGCTGCGACAAAACGGAAGTTACTCGTACAACCGCTCTGGAGGCCCACACCAAGCATAGCAGCTGAGTGGGACCAAACTATCCTTCCACGTCTGATACGCATCTGCGAGAGAGCACTCCGTGACTCCCCTGAGAGCTCCAGCATTGATCTCTTCGGAATTGGCCCGTCTCCTACAGACGCAAAGGCTACCATCGTCGTCACCTGTGCCAGCACGGCAAAGGTGAAGGCCGCATTGGCGAAGAAGTTCAACTATGACCGTTCCGTCTTCGATCTCAAGGTTCACAAAGGAAAGATCAAGCGCTCGAAATTGACGAGATCAACTCGGAGGCGAAGAGCTCCATGTAGATCTATGATGGATGAGGATGAAGTACCGGCGTTGAATGGTTGTTTTCAGAAACGCCCGGTCTGCGGTGCATCCATCGGGGCATACAATGGGGAACACTTGCCACCAGTATCGTATGGGGGAGTTGTCTTGGTCGATGGCGAACCATTCGGAATGAGTGTCCACCACATGTTGGATGCCCCAAGTGAAGACGAGAGCGAGTATGGCGACGAGTACTCAGATGTGGAGTAAGTATTTTCCTTGAGGCATTGCGCGCCCACCATTCTCGAAGCTCCCTCCAACATTTCCATCTGCGCCGATCAAGGTGGATCTATCTCCCTCGGTAACTACTACACTCTCTCAAAGATCACTCATACACGTTCATTGCTTCAACTAACATCGACGTCCAGAAGCGAAGACATTTTGCGATCTAGTGCGAGGGGCTCCAACTACAATTGGACCTCCCAGATAGGTGCGCAGCCTCTGTTACAGGATCTAACAGACGTTCCGCAAGCTTTTGAAATTTCAGACGATGAAGATTTCGATGATGGCGCTAGCAGCTATACCTACGACTCTGCTGATGAGGCTTTTTCCGACTCCGAGAGTGAAGACACATCGTCCGAACCCGGCGACATCCCAGGCATCGAGGCAGGCGACGGCGAAGAGATTCTCATCACTCAGCCCGCCATCGACGACGTCGAGGATGACTTCTTCCCTTGCGAAGAAGACCGCGACGAGGACCACCTCGACTCACATGAGTTGGGCCACGTCCATGCCTCATCTGGGATCCGGCGCTGGAATCGGAACGGTGTGATTCACGAGATCGACTGGTCTCTGCTCAAGTTGAAGGATGATCGCCTGCAGCCGTACAATCTTGTACAAGGGGGAAAGAGGTACTGCACGCAACCAGCAAAGCTGTGCCCGAAGCTAGTGGATCCTGTGGACAGACGGCAGTCCAAGCCCGAGGAAGACGAATACCCAAGCCAAGTAAGTTCTTTCTTCAGTACTGAGAGCGTTGCGGGGTTGTAATCTAATATTTTTCAATCAAGGTTGCTAAGGCAGAAGACCTGGGTAGCCTTCAAGTTCACAGCATCGGGCGGACAAGCGGCCTGAAAGGCGGCATCATTAGCCATACAATGACCGCAGTCAAAATCCACGGACGCAAGTCCTACGCTCGAAGCTGGCACGTAAGCGGCGGGTTAGGTGGTGAGTGAATTCATCTTATTTCTGCCTCGTCTAGCAGCTGACATTCGTGTTACAGTTGGCGGTGATTCTGGCGCTTGGGTCATCGACAATGAGCAAGGCCGCATCTGTGGTCACATCCTTGCCTGGTGTGACAAAAACCACGTCGCATACATTTGTCCCATGCAGGTGCTTTTGGAAGATATCAAACACACGCTGGGCGCGGACAAGATTCTCTTGCCAGGTCAGCAGGAGGAAGACGCTGAATCATTCACGTCTCAGGTCAAAGGAGGGTTTGACCTGCCCGACATCAAACAACTCAACATTGGCGATGTAGATGGAGGGATCAGAAGTCGTTTCATGCAGAATCCGAGCAGGATTGAAGTCGTGCGGGGAAGGGCCGGGCAGATGGCTTGAGGGAACGGCGCATATATGATACCCATTGTTTTCTGGTAGCGAATTCAAAAGTGCTTCTCAACAAACTGCGGCTGTGTACAGAAGGGCACTAAAGCTAATGGCTAGGTGGTTCCCTATCCGAACTAATGTACTTGACGGGGGTTGCATCTTCCAATGAGAGAGTGAGCTCGATTGGCTGGACATGCGTCTTGTTGACGGCCAAAGAAAGTCTAGAGTCGAGATCGAGATTGTGGTTGGTAGATGCACGACCCCGTCAATAATCGCAAAACTTGTCGAACACGTCGTGTGATAGGTCGAGCCCACTAGTTATCTGCTGCTTATGGCCGGTGACAGGGCTCTGATACACAGAAAACTGGATTCACGCCAGGGGTCAGCTGCAATGCCCGTTCGAGCCCTGCAATGCCGTGATATCCTGATATCGCGTTCTCCACTGCAGCTCTTAATTACGCTTGTTCCTTTTGCTGTTCACCATCACCCACGGTGTCAGGCCATCACAGTACCTTTTGGCGGATGACTCGTGTCGCCTTACCGGCTGATTTACCGCGTGCAGCCGCTGAGCCGGGAGACTGGGGTGCATGCCAAGCTCTTCTGACCTTGCGGATGACGTCTGTCGAACGTCGTGGCTGGGCCGAGGGAAGGAACGCGGCCAGACCGCCGACATCATCACCGAGCATGTGAAGGGCAACGTCCAACAACACTGAGACGGCGGGTCCCATTCCAAACCGTCCTTGCTCGCGGATGCAGACGTCGCAGCTGCAACCTGTCTGAAACGTAAGCCAGCGGAGCAATTATTGACTGCCACGACTTGCAGCTATGGCCGACAGTGACGAGGCGGGATTCCTGTACAACAGCCAGCTGGTGCGTCATGAAACTTCTCGCGAACAATTTCCGCACATCTGTTGCTGACGCCTCGTCTTGCAGGATGCTTTCGATCTCTACCACATCGTCCAGGAAGAAACTAGACCGCGGCGAGCACCGCTCGGCCCCGCGTTGCCCGCGCTGGGCCATGCAACCTCCGGCGCACTCGGTTCCGCGATATCGAAGCTGATCATCTACCCACTCGACCTGATTATTACGCGACTGCAAGTGCAAGCCCAGTTCAAGAATGATGACAGCGAAGGCGGCGTCGACGACGATGCGGACTACAAGGACATTGTCGACGCAATCAAGAAGATCTACGCCAAAGAGGGCGGGCTGCCAGCCTTTTACAGTGGTCTAACACAGGACCTGCTGAAGAGCGTGGCCGACTCGTTCCTCTTTTTCCTGGCGTACAACTTCGTCAAGAGCAGCCGGCAGGCGCGCAAGGCCGACCCGAAGAAGGCGCTGCCCGCGTTCGAAGAGATCGCGGTGGGCATGGTCGCCGGCGCCTTCTCCAAGTTCTGGACGACCCCTGTGCAGAACATCGTCACGCGAAAGCAGACGGCCAGCATGGTGGCGGCACGGGACCGGACGAGCAGCGTCGGCCCGGAGCTCAGCGCGCGCGACATCGCGCTGCAGATACGCCACGAGAAGGGTGTGGGCGGCTTCTGGTCCGGCTATTCGGCGGCGCTCATTCTGACCCTCAACCCGGCGCTGACGTTCCTGCTGCACGAGTCGCTGCTACGAGTACTGGTGCCGCGTGCGAAACGTGCAAAACCCGGGTCGACGATTACGTTTCTGATCGCAGCGCTCAGCAAAGTGGTCGCGTCGACCATCACGTATCCGGTGTCGTTAGCGAAGACGCGCGCACAGGTGTCCGCTCAGCCGCCGACGTCAACGGCGGAAGAAGAACCACTGCAGGAGAAGGGCTCGGCCGCGAGGGAGACCGAGCCGCTGCAGGAGAACGCGGCGGCGGCCACGAGGGAGACCAAGAGGGCTGCGGCCCGCGCCACCATCTTCGGCTCGATCCTGGCGATCGCGCGGAAAGAGGGCACGGCGGGCCTGTATCAAGGGTTGGGCGGCGAGGTGATCAAGGGTTTCTTCAGTCACGGCCTGACGATGCTGATGAAGGAGCGCATCCACGTCCTCGTGATCCAGCTCTATTACCTCATCCTCAAGGCGCTGCGGCGGTATCCCAGTCCGCAAGAACTAGCGGTGCAGGCGCAGGAGGAGATGCGTGAGGCGGTCGAGGCGGGCCGAGAGCTAGTAGGCTCAACGTCACAGAAAATGGCGGACGCGCTCGAGAAGAAGTCAACGCAGCTAGGAGACGTTTACGGGAAAAGCGTTGAGCGCGCGACGGAACTGGTCACACGGGAGAGCGGTAAGGCTAGCGTGAATAGTGACGGGCCCAAGAACAAGGAATAACTACTTAGCGATTTTCTTTACGAGGAACGACGTAGGTAGGCAGTGGAGGCTATTGCCGGACGTGAGCGTATACTCGTTAATTCGTCCGGACGATTACCTCAACTACCCATGACATGAGCGAAAACAAATTCACAGACAGTTAGGGGACGTTTGCGGGACAAGCGCTGAGCGGGCGGCGCAACTGTTCAAACGGGAGGGCGGTAAGCAGCAAGTTTAAATTAATCGATGGGTCTCCGGCGAATTTTTCTCATCGTGGGTTACTGGTGCAAGTCATGTGCTCGAAGGGTGGAGTCCCGCCTTGGTTGGGTGCCCAGCCCATGGGCGCCCTACAACGTGCCTGGAGGCGCTGCGTGAAACCATTGGCTGGCGAGCAACGCTGTAAAGCAGTGCACATGGTTGCCGTGTTATGAAAACGGCGTTGACGTGGTCTCGGGCGCGCTCGACGAGATCGGCCTTGGGCCTGCAGTCGCGGGCAACTCATGCAAGTGCAAGGATTAGATCCCTACCACTGGCGTTGCTTCCGCGACCGTGCGAGCGCCGCCTGCGACTGGCGAGCCCTCTCCCGTCTGCGTCAACACACAACCCACCCTTCTCCTCCGACTTCACCCCACGGAGCGCGCGCCGTCGTACCTGACATGGACGCGAACCCGCGCCAGTAGAACCCTTCCGACCGACCTTGCGCGCGCCCCGACGACGACGCGCCCTCCACCGACCCTCGTGAAACCGGCCAGCCCTTCACACCGCTCGGTCCGGACTGCGGCAGGCACTCCCACAGCGCCTCCGCCTTGTAACGCGCTCCACCGCATCGCACCGGACGACGACACTCACGACACCCTCCCCCGCCACGAAGACATCACGACCACGGCCACGACATCAATCACGACAACCCCACCGTCCCTCGCGCAGCCGCCGCCGCCAGGACCACCGCGCCCCTGCGTAGCGCGAGCCGACGCACACCACCGCCCAGATGACATCGACACAGGACCGCCCCCCATCGAGCCCCGCGCCGGGGGGCTCGCTCGAACAGGACCTCGCCTACTACAAGTCGCAGTATGAGCAGCTCGAGGGCGAGCTGCAGGACTTCCAGGCCTCCAGCCGCGAGCTGGAGTCGGAGCTGGAGAAGGACATCGAGGCGTCGGAGAAGCGCGAGCGCCAGCTGAAGGAGAAGCTGGAGACTATGGGCTTCGAGGTCGAGGAGTGGAAGGTAAGTCCACCTCCAATGTCGCGGTTGAGCGCAATCGCGACCCTTTGGCCGTCGCGGTGCCTCGGCTCTGGGGCCCGTGGCAGACCCCGTTCCAGGGGGCCTGTGTCGTCAACGACGTGAACGGCAGCTAACGCGCATCGTTTCGCGTGCCAGGCAAAATACAAGCAGTCCAAGACCGAAGCCAATGGAGCGCAGAATGCCCTGCAGAAGGAGATTACCACCCTCCGCGAGACCAACCGCTCCATGCAGCTCCGCCTGCGCGACATCGAGGTCGCCAACGACGACTTCGAGCGCCAGGCACGGAACCAGACCTCGTCGTTAGAAGACCTCGAGCAGAAGTATAACATCTCCATCGAACGCGGTGTCATGCTCGAGGAGGAGATCAAGGCAGGGGAACAGGAGCGTGAAGAACTTCGGATAGAGAACCAACGGTTGCGTGACGAGCTTGCCGACATCTCCATCGAAGCCGACATCGTAAAGGAGAAGCTTCGCATCGCCGAAGATACCATCTCCCGTCATCGTACCGAGAAGACTCACGCCCTCGTTACCGCCGACCACGGTAGGTCGCGGTCGCCTGTGTCGGAGACGTCGACTTCGGCTACGACGGTGTCGTCGCCCACCACCTCCACACCGCCACCGACGAAGTCCAACCGCACCAGCGCCACAACTCCACCATCCCCCAACTTTGCGGAGTTCATGGATCGCTCCAAGGATATGCGTGGCGTTTCCCAGCGTAAAGGCTCCATCGCCTTCCACGACAACACGCCACGTCCCAGAGACTTTGGCCCACCGCGCACGCGGCACAATCGGGCCCCGTCGATGCCCTGGAGTTCGGCGAGTGGACGCTCCTCACCTACACGGGCACGCAGACCTACTCAGGGCCATTCGTACAAGCCTAGCCGTGATGGGGCCCTCCCTCGCTCGGGCTCCTTGTATCAGATTCGTGGGCTGATTGGCAAGATGCAGAAGCTCGAGGCCCGCGTCCACAACGTGCGCAGCAAGCTACCTGCACCTACCAACACGCCGCCACGCGCCAGCCCTCGCGGTGGCAGCGCTCAGAGCAACCACTCGCACCAGCCATCCAACGTCACGGTCCGCTCAGCCGGTAGGCAACGGACCAGCGGAAGCACTAACAGCTCTGTCAAGGACGGCGAGGACAACAACACCATGGGTGTTTCGAGGTTGAACTTTGGTGCACCCGTGGCGAAGACTGGTAGTATCTCGGGCTTCATGAGCGCCCCCAGCGACACGCTGAGTGCTAGCAGCCGTCCCACCAGCCGCGGCAGTGAGCGCAGTGGCGTTAGCGGTGTCAGCAACGGTTACGGTCGCCCCGTCTCCCGTGGCAGCGGCCGGCCTCCGTCACGCAACAGTCAGGGTCGTGGCACCCCGCTCGGCCACTTCTCCACTAACAACACAACCGAAGCCCGCCGCCCGCGCACCAGCGCTGCCAACTCAAGTTTCTGGAACAATGACAGATATGGCGGCCCCGCTCGCCCAAGGACACGCACCAGGGCCAACACCCGTTCTCAGTTTGACGATCTCGATGAGCCCGGGTCCACCCGCGAGTCCACACCGATCACTCGCAAGCACGACTTCAGCCGCAGCGTTGGCTCCAACAACACTGGCATCCCGACCCCGGGCGGTTTCGGCACCGGCATTCCCACACCCTCTGGTCTACCAAGGAGAAAGAGCGTGTCGGCCCCCAAGAGCCGCAGGCCAAGCATGGACCACGGTCCTGGTGGTATTCCGCCGGTGCCTCCGATCATGCAAAGAGCCCACACCAGGCAATTGAGCGAAGTCGGAGAAACTTGGTAAAGAATGATCGAAAAGGATGATTACGCAGCGATCCGGTCAATCTGGGAAATCGAAGTGCTCGGCCAGATCGGAGATGGAGATTCCAGGGGGATTGTGGAGCATAGAGTGCCACGAGGCGAGGGGCTACGAGGCGCTGTCCCTGCCCCCAGACCGGACACCGCTTGCGTCCGAACAACGACAACATGACCTAAAAAAGCTTTTATGCTTTTCCTATCATCAACACTTTTTTTTTATCCGACCCATCACAGCAGAGTTCAGCCTTTTGATCCAGGAAAGGAAAAGACGGGCTTGAAATTCACAGATTGTCCTCCGATTTTTTGTTTGGCGAGGACATGGGGCGGGATTTCGAGGCGTCTTTGGTGTCCTGGCGTTGCAAAGCATTTTTCGTTTTCTGGTTGGGGTTTATCTCGGAACCTTGGGCTGGCGCTTTCCATCTGCTGTTGCCATTCACTGCTGCTTTCGTCGTCATTTTCCAGTACCGTTCTTGCACAGAACCTTCACAAACTCGACACATTCGCGAAGCTCTCGAGTCGCGACCACCTTTTCTTTTTTCTTCCCTACAACACAAAACTCCACAACTATTAGGCCGACCTTCTGACTTTGCACCACCTGCTACTCTCAGTCGTGGCTTTCTGGCCCAACGACTACCGTTATCGTTTTCCTCTTTTTTTTTTTTTTTTTTCCGGGTACATAA
>RHKH01000167.1:42597-70302 GCA_009829795.1 Lasiodiplodia gonubiensis
TGCTGCTTTACGCAAACAAACACTCTACATCCAAACCGACCACCTGGCGGACCCGTTCTATTTTCACGACCAACAAGCCAGGACAAGACAACGTTCAATCATTCAAACACATTTTTCCACAACTTTTTCCTTACAAACAAATCCAAACAAAACCTCATACGATCCTTCCGAATCTCTTTTACTGTTCCTTCCTCTCTCATCCTACCGACCTACTACAAGACAAATTGCCTGAGAAACCGTTTCCTTTGAACCAACCTTTTTCTCCTCTTCTCCTTTTTTCCTTCTTCTGCCCAATTTGAACTTCGTTTCGGTTGTACAGATTTTCTTTCGCTTCTTGCTTATCTGATTCTTCGGAAGTTTGGGGGTTTTTCCAATTATTTTTTTCCTTTGAGGACGAGGAGAGGAGGTATGGAATTTTGACGGCGGAACTCTTTCTCTCTTTTTTTATCTTGGCTTGCTTGGCTGGAAAAAGGAAAATGAAAAGGCCAAACAAGGAAACAGGAAAAAAAGGAGATGAAGAAGGCACATAAGTGAGATGAAGGAACGACAAGGGTTGCCGGGTGGGGGGAATCAGTTGTTATCTGTATACTTTTTTGGGCTGGGAAATTGCTTTACTTGACATTTTGCGCGCGCTTGGAGGAGGGGAAATGGGAACTCTAACAGAACTACCTACCGCCGCCGCTGCTGCTGCTACTGCTACTACTTTGCTACCTTGCCTACCCTTAGAGTGGTTAAAAGGAAGGTTGTATATTGTGGGGTTTGTGCGCGCGCGTGCGCGCCGTGGGAATTAGAATGATATGAAAGACAGATAGCACCAAAAAAAATGGAATGATGGAAAAAATTTAAAAAATTTGCTGTTCCCTGGTTCGCGATGGTGTGGTTCTTTTGCGTTGAGGACGGCGTGGGTTACCATGAAGTTTGATGTTGCTCAGTACGATAAGTACGACTTTTTTCAAGTAGAATTCTCATTTGTGGAAACTACATAAGCCACGAGATCCTTTCCGAATTCTCCAAGACCATCCATCATGGCTCTAAATCGGCGGTCGTTTATATGCTGTACTATCTTCCGTTCCGCCATCGCCACAGCAACACCTCTCAAGTCCTTGTCGCCTTTCGGAGTGGCCTCATAGACGGCCTGGATAACCGTAGCAAAGGTATGACTGGCCTTAATGTCCTACCCTGCCTTCCAAAAGCGGCTTCTGGCGAACTCTTGCAGGCCGTCGATCATGTAGATGTCTCCCAAGGCGTACACGTAGACGTGGAAGAGGAGGGATTCTTCGCCGTCACCGTCCAGACTCGAGTAGTCTTTGGTGTACAGGTAATCGAGCATGGCTTTTACTTCGGACGGGTGGTCGAGGTCGAGCCTGATGGCACCTTCCTTGGATTCCTGTAGAGAGAAGAAGAAAAAAATTTGTTTAGCAGCGGCACTGCGGTGTAAGTTGGGGAGTGTTATTCGTAGCAGGGCCGCCTTACCCCAAAGCCGCACTGTGGATTAAAGGACACTGCTAGAACCGCGCTCTGGCTCAGGACTGCTTTATGGCATTTGTAGGTGTTTTTGCTGGCGTCAATCACGTCGATGTCCGGATCGGTCTCCCACTCATAGCTGTGCACGCTTAGCTCTCGGAGTTAGTAGAGGAAGGTTGATGGAAGAACTTATACCTGTACACCTGGGGCTTAGCCGCCTTGCACGTGCAAATCGTTGCTTGTTGTGACATCTTGAAGCTTTGCGGTATTTCAAAGCCTTGATTCGAGGAAAAAGGTATCTTATATGTGGATCACTTGCACCGAGTTTGGTTTCAAATTGGTTCGAGGCCACGGTTGCAGTGTTGAAGAATCGTGGAAAGAGTGAAAAGCGCCATGGCTTTACTATAGTTGGCTTGTCCCGCGGTTGGACTGGAAAACAAGGGTTCATGGCGGAACCAATATGGTAAGACGCGCAGATCTAGCATTGCACGAGACGGCGACTACGTCGGTGCTGGAAGAAACGATCGCTGGTAATTTCTTCATAATGCATTATTCGACGTACGTGGGTAGCTGAAGCTACTGTCCGGATGTGGATGTGTGTTTAACAATTAAACATTCACATCCAGATAGTAGCTTCAACTACCCACGTAAGTGAAATTTAAAATCTGGATACAGATTACTTACTATGCAATGGCTCATGGTTTTCGGCACTTACTGTGGCGACCAACTCAGCAATGCGAGCATCAGAGGTAGCGACATTCTCCGCGCACATATCGTACCATTACTTACACGCGGAGCTCGCGCTTCGCCACTACTTCGAGGTGAAGCCGGTGGACGTGGATCGTAGTCTACCTGCGAGAGCTCCATGACCGAATTCAGTTCCAGATAGGATTGCCAGTGCGGGTGGCCGGCGGAGGGTGTCGGCAAAGCAACCACTGGTAGAGCGGTGGTGGTGATGGCGGCGATGCTGAGCTTGGACAGCGACCAACTCAGCAATGCGAGCAGCAGAGGCAGAGCCAAGTCTGAGTCATTTGGCAAATCGGGTAGGAAGTCGCCTGCGTCGGATGGAGCTTCGCGCCGACCGGGCGCACCTGCTCCTTCCGTTTTGTGGTCTACGCGCAACGCGTCTCCCTTCTTATCTGAGCCGTCCGCCCGTCTTCTTCTTCACTTCACCACCGACGTCTCATCTGTAGCAACAGAACATCATCAACAGCACATCATTATCAGCACATCATTAACAATACATCACCACCGCCACATCCATACTAGGATCTGGAAGAAGAGGCACGGCTCAAGAAGCGCGCTCAAATGCTGTTGTTGCGAGACCGCGACATGGATGAGGATACCAAGATCAAGCTGAGCGAGTGGAAGGGCGCTGGCGGTGGTGATGCTACGACTATGCAGCCGCCACAACCAAGCACTCTTTCACAATCAACAAAGCGCTCGATGAGCGCCTCATGAAGTAAGTACTCCAATCGCACTGCTCGCGAAACAAGCTGACGAGACTGTGCAGCAATTTCGGCGACCAAGACGCCGATCCACGGATCCGCTCAGCGGGCGGAACTATTTTCGAAGTGCACAAGAACATCGTCTGTACGCAGAGCGACGTCTTCAGCAAGCTACCTGTTGACGCTGAGACCGAAAGCAATGAGGTGAGAGGTGCTGCCACCTTGATGACGCATGCCCAACATACTAACGACCTTCCAGACCGTCGTTGACTTGGACCTGCCCACTCCCGTTATTCAAGCGATCCTTGAGTACATGTACGAAGGCGGTTATTCGGACGACATCGATATCACGCTCCATTGCCGAGCGTATTCCAGCGCACTTGCTTTTCGGATTGAAACCCTCGATTCGCTCGCCTTCGGAAAAGTTCGTCGACTACTTCAAGACGATTGGACAAACCAGCAGCCCTGCTTCTGCACAATCCTTAAGTTTGCCTGGGAGAAGTACCCGGAACATGAAGTTTGACGAAGGTGGGAGAGCCGAGCCGAAGCTCGAAAACTCGATATACGGAAACCACATCGGTAGTCTTTGAGTCCCCGACGATGACCAGGCCATCGCGGGCGCGACTGACGGCGGCGGTCAGGCGCCTGTAGTCCTGGACAAAGGGCAAGGCTGCTTCACCTGCGGCTATGAGGTCGACAATTACTATTATCGCTTCTCCGCCTTGCACAGCGTCAATGGTGGTCACCTTGAGAGTCGACAGCCCATACGACCTCCGTGGCATTCATGTGGAGGTTCCACGAGGCGCTCAAGCAGGGAATCGCACGTCCCAAGAGTGGAGGAGAGTCAATGACCGGAACCAAAGACGACAGAGAGGATGCTATCAACCCTAACATGCAACTCGCATTGGATTTAGCCATCAGTCAGATTCGCAACGAGACGTCTATCGCTGGTCGTGACAAACACATTGACTACGACCTCAGAGACCACATGCTCTCTTCCAAGCTCAACCGAGCTTTGCAAAGCGGCGAAGTTGACGAGGAAATGAGCCGCCTCTACGCCGACTACCTCACCGAGTTTGATGGCGACGACGATGGAACACGCAGCATTGCCTTTAACAACAAGTTGAAGAAGCTTCATAGCACGCTCCTCGGTGAAGCTGAAGTTGTTGTTACCACCCTGTCGGTGTGCGGAGACGTTGCCAAAGCCGGTAGTTTCCTCCCGGGGATGGTGTGTGTCGACGAGGCAGGCCAAGCTCTGGAAGTGGAATGCCTGATTAGCATCTCCAACTTCTTTGAGGCTGAGCTATTCGCCTTTTGCGGCGACCCATCGCAGTTACCGCCTCCGACCGTGTCCACGGAGACCGGCCTGCCGTTTGCTCGCCAGTTGGACAAAGGCCAAGTCGTCAGCGTCGAGAACGATCAGCTCAAGGTTGTGAACATGATCGATGAGGGGGACCAGAAGGACCCGAAGCCCGGAAACAATGAGTTCGCAGAGCAGATGCGCCTCTCGCTCCTTGAACGACTCTCCAACGAGTTGAGGGTCCCAACAATCCAGCTCCGGCAGCAGCGTCGCGCCGTTCCTGAGATCTGCGATTTGTGGTCTCAGAACGTTTACGGCGGTCTTGTCCACAACGCGCCCGGTACTGACATTGCCGATCGCCCTCGCGCCCAAGCTTTCCAGGAATTCTGTCATGCTGAGTTCGGCATGCGGAAGAGCAAAATCCTGGTTGATCTGAAAAAAGGAGAGCGCCTGAAGGAGGGAACGAGCTCATTCAACAAGCCCTTCGCTGAGTACATCTTCAGCTTGGTCGAGAAGCTTCTTGCGGCAGGTTTTGAGGCCGACGAAATCCTCATCGTAAGCCCGTACGTAGCCCAAAAGAAGCTCTACATGGCAGGTTGGCGCCATCTAAATGCCACGGAGATCGTCTGGGCTGTCGACTCCAACGGCGAGTTCAAGGCGACAACGATTGACGCTGTGCAGGATGGAGAAGCGACAATAGTAGCCGCAGGTGAGGAGGCCTCGCCCTTTGTCTAGGACTATAGGCACCTGAACGTTGCTGTCAGTCGCACTCGCGATGGCCTGATCATCGTTGGAGACTTAGAGACTGCCAATCAGGATGCTGTCAAGCGTGCTACGGAGCCAGATTCGAAGACGAAGAAGGTCAGAAGTCTGTTCAAGAAGGACCTCTACACGTCAATATTCCTACAGGCGAAGGATCAGGAGTGGCTCCACACGGCCGAAGCGCCTGAGAACGCCGGAAAGCTTTGGTTAGCCGGGTACACTGAGGAGGACGATGCTCAGAACACTGATGAGTTGGTGAACGCGACCGGCGATACGCCTGCGGTGGGAGACTGGAAGAACGCGACCGGTGACTGGATGGGCACGGACAACGCTGGTGGCAGTGGGTCGGACAACGCTGGTGACAGTGCTGCCCTGGGATTGCCATGGAGATCGTCTGGGCGTTTTCGACGCCAACGCTTTCCTAGAGTTTCTGCTACATGAGTGGGCTGATGGAAGACCGGAGGGTGCTTTCTGAAGACTCTATCTAGGTAGTATGCAAGGCTGAGGGCGGATTCGTGTAAGCACTTTTAGATGAATCACACTTCCGTATTGTTCAAACCTGGCACCCATCGTCATGCTCTTTGTGATTATGCAGAGTAATATTGCGGCCGAAGGGCAGTGTAAGTATAGTTTTCGCTCATGCCATGGGTCGCTGAAGCTATCGTCCGGATGAAAATGTCTAACTATTAATTCTACATTTACGTCCGGACGATAGCTTCAACTACCCACATATGTCTCTTTTCTCTCTTTTTTTTCTTTTTTCAATAAAGATGTTGAGATTGCGGCATGTTCTAGTGCCTTCCTGTTCTTTGCGCTAGCGTTTAGCTATGGTATTCTACAAGTTGTTGCTCCTTGGTCTGAGGTTCTGGGCATTTTTATACATGCTGATCCACAACTCGCATCCTTGGTCTGGAACTTCGCATCTCGACACATTTCCCCGTACCCTAAGACTATACCAATTACAATTCCAAACCCACGGGGGATCAGCGCCCCTCAGCGAGCGGGCCGGCGTGGAGAAAAATGCGGGGTACTTCGTATAATATGGGCGTTGTGGAGGCTTCGGGTATATCCACAAGCATTTTCCGCCTCACGCGCCCAGCCAAGCAAAGCTTGCGCCGCCCATCAGCCAGTCTCGAGCAGCCCATTACTACTACTACTACTACTACTACGCGGGGTTTCCCTTCGATTCCGAGCACACCAGTTCGCAACTCCGAAAGCAAACGATTTCCGGATCGACAATATGCCGCAACAACCGGCAACATCCCAGTCGACGCGGCACCGGGTCGGGAAGAAGCCCCGCCAACGGGTGAGCCGGGCATGCGACCATTGCAAAGCGTACGTCCTGGCTTCAGTTGCATTCTTTTATCCTTCACATCTTCTTTTCCTGTTCTCTTCTTGCTTATTGTGAGGGGCAAAAAAGAAAGAAGAGCCGCTGCACCGGCATCAAGCCCTGTGCGCCATGTTCGACCCTCGGCTTGCCGTGCCGCTTCACCGCGCCGTACGCTCGAGGCCGCCCGCCGACGCCGCCGTCGGAAGCGTCGCCCAAGGAGCAGCAACCCGGCGCAAAGACAGCACCAGCCGGCGCCGGATACAGCCCTACCGCGTTTGACGCATCGCCCCTGGCTGCCAGTACCAGTGCCGTCGAGCCTCTATTTTCCCCGTATGATGACGGCCCGGCAACGGCTATCCAGGCATCCACTGCGCCTGCCGCTGGTGGGAACGCGGACGTGTCGAGCACTCCGGCAGCAGCACTGGAGTCCGAGACGGTCGAAGATTTCGCCGGCGTCCTTCCCGGGCAGGAGGGCCACTACGTCGGCGCTTCCTGCAACGTATCGTTCTTCTCGCGGCTCCAACGGCGGCTGCGGGATGGCGGCGGCGGAGGAGGAGGAGGAGTAGGCGAGAGCAGTGATCCAGCGCCGCCGCCGCAGACGTCCATCTTCACCTCCGGCGACGCGGCTCTGCCGGCGTTCAACCCTCTTTCGTTCGTCTTCCCGCCCAAGGCGGAGGCGACGGTGCTTCTGAACAGGTACTTCGACGTCGGCTCCCCGACGTACCGCTACCTCGATAGAGCGTCGGTCGAGGAATGGCTCGAGCATGTCTATGAGCCCGGGTGCCAGCAGAGTCCGGCCAAGACGGCGGTTTTGTTGGTCCTGTTCGCGACGGCTGCGCGGTATGCGGTGGGTACGGCGCAGAAGACGGAGTTCCATGAGGGGTGAGTTGACCTGTAGTATGGAGTCAGCTGTCGCTAACGGGGGAATTGCCAGTGTTCGCTACTTCCAGGCGTCGGAGCTCCAGCTGCAAGATGAGAAAGGGCCAATCGAGCTGGAAAGCATTCAAGCACGCCTGGGCCAGTGCCTCTTCCTCTTGACATGTTCGCGAGTGAATCATTGTTGGAGTCTCTTCGGGACCACGTCACGCCTCATCATTGCCCGCGGGTTCCATAGAAGAGCTTCGAAATCCAAGACCACAGACCCTTTCATGATGCGGATCGAGGAAGAGTGCAAGAGGAGACTCTTTTGGTGTGCGTATAATCTGGACAAGTACCTCGGTGCTATGCTGGGGAGGCCTTGTGTTTTCCACGACGAGGATATCGATCAGGTAACAAGAGCTGATATTCACTGCTCTACTGCCTTGAGATCTAAGACTTGGTGCAGGAGTATCCTTCTATTACTGTCTACAACCCCGATCTGGGCGTGTGTCAGCCAACCGAAGAACCCAGCCGCCGGATCATGATAGCACCGGTCCTACATTTCAAGTATGCGCGCGCCCTACGCCAAACTTATCTCTTTCTTGCTTCGGCTAACCATCAAACACGCAGACTGGTCCGCATCGTCAGCCGCGCGCTCCGCGAAATGTACAGCGTCCGGCCTCCGACGCAGAAGCGCAGCGCCGTGATACGGCGGCAACTGAACGACGCGCTGAAGGCGTGGCGGACAGAGCTGCCCGCCTTCCTCGACCCGGACCAGGTCGACGCCAGGCTCCTCGTGCCCAACTTCCAGCGCCAGAGCAACATGCTCAGCCTGGCGTACTCGCACGCCGTCATCCTCGTCAACAGAGGCTCGCTCATGAACAAGCTGAGAAATGGCAACAGCGATGCTACCGGTACCAGTTCCGGCGGTCCCAGTGCCGGAGACGAGGAGGAGGAGGAGGAGGAGGAGGACGCGAATATGAAGGCTTGCCTGTTGGCTGCCATGTCGATTCTGAACGATGTCGATCAGATACGTCGGGGCGGGCAGATCATCCTGCCCGCATGGTGGGTGAGTACAAAAACACCGCCGAACACTGCTTGCTTGCTTGCTTTCCTCCGCATCCCCGGCAACTGACAAAAACCTTTTTCTCCCCCGCCGTCCAGTTCACCCAGTACCAAGCCTTTTGCGCCGTCGTCATCATCTACACGTACACCATCCATGCCGCCGCCGCCGCGTCGTCGTCGTCGTCGTCGTCGCACCAGCTGGACCACGCCGCGACGCGGACGAAACAGTACTTCGAGGCCGCGGAGCGCTGCCAGGCGCACATCGAAGCCGTCGCGCATGACGGCACCCTCGCGCAGCGCTACTTCATCGTCATGGAGGAGTTCCGCTTGGAGGCGGTCGAGCACATGCAGGGCAGAAGCGGATCAAGCAGAAGAAGAAGAGCAGCAGCAGCAGCCAAGACAGGCGCAGACGGCGGCGGCGGTGGCGGCGTGGCTGGTGGGCCTTTTGGTGGTGGTGGTGGTGGTGGTGGTGGTAACACGCCGTCGACGACAAACCTCTTTACGGACGAGGAGCTTATCCGCGTGATGAATGGTTTTATTGATCCGGGGATGTCGTCTCTGGGAGGTGTGGGGCTTGATGGGTGGCCGGATCTGGATGGGATGGTACGTATAAAGTGATAGTGCGGATGGGGATTTGGTATGGAAGGTGGAAGGACTTTGCTGATTGATTTACAGAATATCGGCATCAACGACGATATGAATGAGGCGGTCCGCTTTTGAAGAGAGCCTGTAAGTCCGAAAACACGTCTGTGTACTGAGGCCGTACAACGAAGAAGCGGAGCGATAATGACTTATCCCATGTCTTTCTCCCCAAGAAACGAGCTTGAATTGGTCACGTAATGATGCAATCCTGCAACCGTTCGCATTCTTGCGAGTTGAGTCAGTGTTTGCCATCACTTTAGAGTTCACATGGCAACCAACTCAGCAGAAGGTTCGGGCCGGAAGTCTGATCGTCTAGCTCTCGAACCTAAATTTCTACACGGCCCGGCCCTTAAAAGATAAAAAAGGGTTTTCGGGTCGAGATGCCCCATACGAGGGTACTGCCAAGCTTGATTTCTCTTCGGTCAGATTCAGCGCAGCTCTTTCTGGTGCTAAGTGGTTAATGACGTTGTTCCTCACTCATCGTGCTCCTTTCCCTTGGCCGTCCAGACTCCCTGGCTCTTTGATTCATGCACACGAACCGCAAAATGCTCATCCGTCCCGAACAACAGAAAAATTCGACACGTGCTGATTGCTGACGAGCCAAGGAAAAACCTGCACCTAACTCCTCACATCATCCCGTCACACCCGCACAGCCTCCAAGTTCTCCCTCAACGTCTCCTTCAAGCCCTTCCACCCGGGCCTCCCCATATCCTTCAAGAGCTGCTCCGCCCACGGCGCGTCGACGATCCGGCTCAGATCGTAGCCCAGGCCCTCCCTGTCGGCGTAGAAATCTTTCTCCGGGTACATTTGCCGCAGCAGCGCCAGCAGCGAATTCCAGTTGTACGCGCCCGCGAACGCGAAGATGCGCCTGTTCGTGACGTCCGGCCGGGTGAGGGCGGCGACGTGCAGGAGCGCCGTGTCTTCGACGTTGACCCAGTATTCTGCAGACCCCCGTCGCCGGGTAAGTACTCGAGAGAGAGACGTGGATGGGATGGGATTAAACCCCAGCAGGAAATCAAACTCACGCGGGCTGATAGCCTCCCACAGCGCCTCGGGCATCGTCCCCGTCACCAGCTTGACCGGCCACCCGACCGTCGACGCGTGGCCCTGGTTGACCGGGTCCAGGCTGCGGCCGAGATTGACGTTCGGCAGCACCGCGTTCACCTCGAAGCCCACCTCGCCCCGGTGCTCCTCCACCCACCGCCGCATCGCCCGCTCCGCCTCCACCTTGCTCGCCCCGTAAATCGCCAACGACCGCCGCGCCGCTTCGACCACGCTCGCCCCCGCACCCAGCTCCGGCGCGCGCGCAGCCTGCAACGTCTCCTCGTTCCACGTCGCCTCGCTGATTTCGCGGCGTGCTGCTGCTGCTGCGTCGTCGACGTCGTCTCCGCGCGGCGCCGGCGTGTACGCCGCCAGGCTGCTGCTGGTGTAGACGACGCGCTTCACGCTCGGCTCCTTCGCCGCGGCCTCGAGCACGCCGACGGCGCCGGCGACGACGGGCTCGACGACGGCGGACGCCGGCCCCGTGCCGTCGTTGGTCAGGATGGAGGCGACGTGCGCGACGGCCGCGACGCCGCGGACGGCCGCGTCGAAAGCGCCCGGCGCGGCGAGGTCGGGGACGGGGACGAGTTCGAAGCGGGGTGGGGTGCAGGGGGAGGGCCCGTTGAAGAGAGGCAGCAGCCACGCGGATTTGCTGAGCGAGCGCACCGTGCCGCGCACGCGGAAGCCCGCGGCGAGGAGCTGGGCGGCGATGTGTGAGGCGATGAGCCCGTTGGCGCCGGTGACGAGGACGAGCGAGTCCGGGGGCAGGATGGTGTGGTCGATGGTGAGCGGCGGTTGTGGGGGGCACGGGGCGCGTGGTGTGGTGGGGTCGAGGAGGGGTGTGAAGGCGGTGGAGAGAGAGTCTTCCATGGTGGGGGTGGGGTGGATCGTGGAGGCTGTGCTGGGGTTGTGGGAGTTCTGGTGAATGGTGGAGTGGGGGTTTTTGGATGGAGTGACATGTTAATATATATGCTCACCAAGTGCTGGTCTGTGCTTCACTCGCGGCATTGAATTGCTATCGTAGGGCACGAATCAACTTCCCAATCCGCTTACGCTTGGTGCGATCCCTGCGGATGACATAGAGAAGTGGAGACCCCAAGACCACTTCGTTCCTTCGCCACCAACCCTGCCACAAGCCTCGAATAAGCCACCTGATATACTTTCAAGCAAATTGCCGCCTAATTCCGAAAATTATAGATCAGAACCGGTATCCAAGGGGGCCGTTTGGTTTCCTGGAGTGGTGATCGTCTGCATGGATGACCAAAGCCATCTCATCCGCTTCGTGGGCCCTCTCGAGCCGGCTTCTCAAAGAATGATCCTGCGGCTAGGATTTCAATTCGCGATTAACAGCTGATGACTCACTTCGCACTGCCATAGCATCCTAGTCACTCTCGGCATTTGATTTACAGTGCATTTGGATCTGCCTAAAAATCGCACTACAACCATCATCCACCCAAAGATCAAGCAGCATCTTCCAGTTCGAGTCTCTTAGAGGTAACTAAAGCTCTTCCACTGAGTCCAGGACCCTCACCAGATGTCTATGGGATTGAGTTTGTGCAGAATGTTGCGGAGGTACGGCGCCGGATTCTCGTAGCAATTTCGGGATATCAAGACCACCAACACAAGCGGCATAAAACATCAGCGATGAGCCTATCAGGTCTTTCCATTTAGGTTTCGCGCTAGCATCAGGCAAACAGCGAATTGTTTTGATTGAATAGCCACCACGTAGAACAGAACGGTCCTCCCAATCACCACCTACGTAAGAGTCGTCTAACTGCCTCTTTGTGAGCTCGAGCGTAGGACAAAGGTGCTCCACCGAAACAATGTTGCTCCTCTACATTCGCACCAGACTGGGTCAAAAAATCAAACATATCTGTATGATCACCCAATGCAGCATGGAAAAGCGATTTGCTGAAGCTGATTACTCCGCAACCAATTAAGAGTCTTGCTAGGTGTACGTGGCCATTCTATGCGGCAATATCCAGTGGGGTCCAGCCATCATGATCCGGTAACGTAGCATTGGCTCCGGAGCGGATCAGAATTTCTGCCGCGACTTGACGGTCATGCATGACAGCCATTGAAAGAGGGGTCCGGCCCCAAGTATCTTGAGCATCTACCGAGGTACCAGCTTCAATGAGTGCTCTGATTATTTCAATGAGCCCAAGAGATGCACAATGGTGAAGCGGCGAGGCTCTATGGTTGTCGACTGCACCGGGATGTACCCCGTGTGAGAGTAATCGCTCAACAACCGTGTGATGCCCTTCCAAGCAAGCACATGCCAGCATGCTCATGAGCACACCATTTTGGATCCACTGTGGAGGGCGTTGTAACAAAAGCATCCTCTCCGGGTCAGCGTTCGCGCGCAATAGTTTGGCAACTATCGACGGATGCTGTGCAATCGTTGCAAGGTGCAGCGGAGTAGCACCGCCTATTCTTTCCAGGTCGACCCTCGCCCCTGCTTGTAGTAGCGCTTCAACAATGTGCTCTTCTCCGCGAAAGCTTGCAAAATGGAGCGCCGTACTTCCGTGAATATCCTGGATATTCACGTCGACCTTTGCATGAATCAAGTCCATCGCAATTTCGGCAGCAAACCCAAGAGTTGCATACATGAGTGGTGTCCGACCCTCGCGATCGCGAACTTCCAGCGACGCTCTTGGACTGTCAATCATGCGCTGCAGAGGTGCTTTGAGACCAGAAAGTGCGAGAAAATGGATCAAGCTTGAGCCACACAAGGTAAACGACCAGATATTTGCGGCTAGTTGGCCATGGATAAGATTATTCACCGTCCAAGTTTTTGAGAACGTTGATTTGAGCTCATCCAAACACCACGAGGTCCCCAGTCCATGATCAAAACGCTCACAAATCTTTAGGAAATTGTCGGAATCAGGCCAGGAAAAGCAGTCCAATAGGTCGCACTGCTCGTACTGATCAGGAAGATCTTGCCATTTCGTTTCATCTTGGCTAACGGGGAGGTGGTAGTTCGGATAGCATCCTGGAAGAGAATGCTTTTCTTTTTCAATTTCGAGAATATGGTCTACCCAGGCGTCCCAACAGTACTCCAGAAGAGTATCAACATCGTGTGGCAAGCATAGTCTTGCTCGTATCGATCTACGCGGCGAAGAAAAGTATTCGCGGTCGTTTCGCGCGCTGTAGTCGGCGGGAATCTGATCAACGGCCTCGAACTCCGACATGAACAGCATCCTTAAGCATGACCTGGAGAGTTGGAAATGCGCACGAACTTTGATGCTGCCTGAGATTGTCGGACATTGAATTGCTTCGAGCTTTTCGAGACCGGATTCCAAAAGATAATCGATAACAGATTGGTGAATGAAATGGACGCTGGCTCGATTTGGGAAAATGAAATAGTCGAGACCCCTGGCACGATCCTTAACTTCAACGAGACCTTTTGAAAGATCCATGACTCTGGCTTTCAGGTCGTTTGTGTCCGTGAAATACCTTCCAATCGAATAATCCGAGATTGAATTTTCCGGCATATCATGACTGAGAGCCATAATGTGCTGTAGTTCGTGAAGTTCAATGGGTCTCACCGCAAATAACATCCACTGAAATAGCCGGATGGCTTGAACACGGTCGAACTCGTCCAGTTCGCTCAAAAGAGCTTCGTATAGCTGGTACAGGTCTGCTTGACCGTTTTGTAAGGTTGAGAAAACAGTCCGAAAAGGCTTCCCTTTTTTCCTTTGGCGGACAGCCCGATCAACCACGAGAGTTGCCCAATGGAAAATCCCTTTGGATTTCCTGACAATCTCTGTTTGGAACATGGTCTGCTCGTCGGGTGCCAATTTCTGGAGGCGGTCGTCGATTACCATCTGGATGTCTCGGCGGTTGTGCTCCTCTATCGATACGGCCACAGCGTGGCTCAGACGTAAATCCGGATAATGGCGACATGAGAAGCATATCTTCATCTTTGAGCTAGATCCGCTGAGTCTGTCAAGTAATCCGTCGAAGTCACGGATTATCTTCTGTGCTTCTTCTTCCCCAGCCTCATCAAGAGCATCAACAAAGATCATGATATGCTTTGTTTCACTGCCCAGTGTCAAAGCCTCAAAAAGATGAGACCTGATGTCCTCCAGGGTCCATTTCCATTTCTCATTGTACGTCCCCCGTGTGTCGGTTCTGTTCTGGAACTCCCAGATGAGGCCTTGGAAAGCGGTCGAGAGCGGCTTGTAGAGCTGATGGATCAGAGCACTATAAAGCCCCATTCGTGATTTCTGCAGTGGTACCCCCTGTCCATATATGAAAAAAGAGGCCACGACGTGCTTTTCGGTGTTCCTTTTTGTCAAGCGTTGCACCACGCGTTTCATTAGCATCGACTTCCCGGAACCAGGCTTTCCGCCGATCCAGAACAGCCCCAGAGGATCTTTCAACCATGAACGAAAGTCTTCATGCTCGAATATCCAGTCGCAGGTGCCATCTGCTGGCTGAAGTGCGTGGGCGCGTGAATCTTGTTCGAGGAATGACAATGATTGCAGGCATTCTGGAGTTGTGTAAGCACCGGCCTTTTCTTATGAATCACGCAAAGCGATTACTTACGATTATGCAACTCTGCCTGCTTCTCTGGGGTCAGCGAGTCGGGTGAGGCACCGGAATGAGTAGCAGTTTCCACTGTACGCCTAGTATTAGAAACAATTTCCCCTTCGAGTAATCGGAAAATCCGACATTGCGCTGGATCTCACCTGTCGCATGGCGCTTCGGGATGACTTCCGCAGCTTTCAAGGCAAAGCCTTTGAGCCGTTGGCGAATCAAAGCATACTCCATGTCGTACTTGTTGGCGAATTTGACCAATTCCGAATGCGTCCGGTTCATAGCAAGAGTATTCTGAGTTTCGGTTTCCCAAGTTCTCAGGCACTTTGCAGAGTCTTTGCTGACAAAAACCGTGGCAGGTCCCTCCATTTTCCAGGTTCCTTGGTCATTCTTTAACAAATTAGTCAGCCCCTGAAACAGACTTTCCGAAAATTAAGACACACCTGTTGTGCCGTAGGTGATCGCTTCGTTTCATAGCAGCATAGGATTTCAGAGTCCAGGAAAGGAAACGCCTCAAGGAACAGACTTGATTGTTCCTGGAGAACTTCTGACTCTGCTCGCAGAGTCTCTAACAGAAATCGATTTGGCTGATTTCCTACCATGGGGACGAGGCTCTCCATAGACATACCCCGGTTGGGCACGCCAAACAAAAGGATTCCATAAATGGAAAGATGATTTCTCAGGTCAGTATCATCACCTCGTTGCATTTGGATGACTGCCTATACGAAATTGATGTGAGTAGATATAGTGAGCCTGGTTTATGCGCTTTCAATTTAAGGCTCACCTCTTTGATGATAATCCCTTCCAAACTGTGTCCGATGAAAATGAGAGGCTTGTCAGCAGATTGAGCCTACATTAACCATGGCTACATCAGATTTGGCCATCTATCTCTCAAACAACTGAATTTCTGAAAGCAACTTACCCTAACGTCGTGTAAGGTAGAGCGAAGTCTATGGCCAAGATGGCTCAAGTTCTGGAAGGAGTCGCTTTCTTGAAGCTTTGTGTCGGTCCCGTAAACAATAATTCTGGCGCCAGGTAGGTCTTTTGGTAAAGCATCGCGAAGCCACATAAAGCCTCCGCCTCGGGCTTTGAACGATCCGAATGCGTGACCTCCCAAACCGGAGACGGCGACGAGGCTAAACCAACGAGGTTAGCTATCATCTATGGGTAATTATGAGCCTCTAGATCTTACTCCAATTTCCATTGTTCGTCTGGCGGCGTATGAAGCGGAGTAAGGCCGAGAAAGTTGGTGTCGAATAGCAACGAGAGGTCATCATCGTCGTAGGACGTGTCGAAGCACCACTCATCACCTTTGCTCGTGCTTTGGAATACACCAGGGACCGGGGAGATTTCCACGGTTGCCACAAGCTCGTCTGAGTTGTCAAGGTCATTGGCCAAAGAGCGGACACGAACATTCAGGTCGTTGCAGTTCAACGTGTTTCGTACGAGGCTCTCGACATCCTTCTTGCAAAACCCCGCTGGTATGCCTCGCAGCCTGAAAGTCTTGGCTTCCAAGGGAGCCATGGCCAATAACGGACGAGATGCTGAACAAAACTCAGTATGACCGTAGAACTCCAAGACAATGCAAGTAGTAATGAGACTGATGACGGAGAACGGTCGGGAGGAGAAAGGCGCTTCATTGTGCGGGGTTTCCAGCACCGAAGCCATCAGCGTTAAGATGAGCCGCACGCAGACAAGGCAGCGAACTACCGGGCTGCGGTAAGTGCAGCGACCTTGCTTATGTGGGGGCTGAACAGTGAACGCCAGCTGAGTGGACAACACGTGTGCGTAGCTATGCACGCTCGGCCAGCGGAGGAATCAACTGGTCACACAAGCTGACGGCCCCCATGCAAATCTCGATCGCTGTGAGGGCACCATGATACAAAGCTCTCACTAGTGTTGTCTCATGTATTCTCTGCCAGTTAGACATTCAAGCCTAACATACTTCATGCGAATTGACTACAACTTACAAGCCAGCCAGCCAATTAAGTCTTTCGAGATGGCCAAGGGCACTAAAACATCGGCATTCCAAGCCCGTCGAACCCCTGTCCGTCCAATAGAAATTCTCTGGGCATGAACAAATCCACCCTATTCGGGAACCAGTAGCGGCAATTCTCACTTGCTGTAGGGCTCGTTACCAACAGCTTCAAGACCAAACCGCTCTGTGCAGCACCAACCGCCTCCAGGATGCTATTGAGAAAGCGCATGGCCTGGTTCATCTCCTTGAGGCACATCTCATTCTCAAAGAAATTGACGCCATCGATCATGCAGATGATGACACCAGATCCAACCGCTTTGACCAAGTTGTCAAACAATCTGCAAAGATCGGACAGAGTGCAGGCCTTGATGGTATCCAGGTCCGCAGGTGTCAGGAAGCTCAGCAGGTCTGGAGTGGTTTCGACGCAGAACAAGGCCAGTTGGGCGATCAGGGATCGCATCATACCGGTGGCGCCGTGCAACTTATTTGCCGTGTCGGAATGTAAGCGGCAAAAAAAGGCGATTGGGTGTGCGTACTGGATTTCGGCAACGGTCCGGGCGAGCGCAGCGCACATGTAGCTGAGCGGGGAGACAACATCGCTCTGCAGTGCGTTCATGTCCATGCCACTGATGATGAGCGCACGCGATTTGAGACCTTTGAGCCATGATTCGAAGTCTGGATTCTGCATGACAGTTGCAATTTTGTTCTGGACACGCGAATCCAGTGTGCGGCCGAAGAAGAGGATGACTTCTCGCTCCCTTGCAATTGTTTCCACCACCTGGTCTGCGGCGTCGAGCTTGGGGTCGAGCTCTGTCAAATTAAGAGCAGCGAGAAGTTGTGAGATGCGGATGGTTTGTCGTGGTTGTTGTTGAAGCTGGCTCCGGATAACGGCTGCACTGCATGCCAGAGCGAATTCGTACTGTTGAAGCTGATTGAAACGCTGTTCGTTGATGACTTGGAATTCTTGCTGCCGTTGCTCAAACAGCCGCTCTCGCGCTGCAAGCTCAGCGCGATGGCCTGCACACAGTGTTCAATAGTTGTAACAATTGGAATATATGATGGTTGAAACTTACTGTCAAAGTCTTTTGCGATGCCGCGAATGACATCCTCCACAGTATACAAGGCCGCATGCACCTTCTTAAGGTGACCGGTGTTTTCCTCAATCTTACCATCCACTACGTCCAAAGTTTGGCCTGCCTGGTAAACGTTCTGGGATATGTCACGAACCTCCCTGTGGAGACACTTTTCGACGATACGGTCGAAAGCCTCTACCTTGATCTTTACGTCCGTTGTGATACTGTCCTCGAGGCTCTCTCCATATTCACCTTGTTGGAAAAATGCCTTTCCTGCCTGCCACACTTCGCGGAACCCTGTGATAGTCAACCAATAGTGTAGATAAGGAGCTTCCAAGATAAACGTACGTCCTTGGAACTTTGCAATCCAGTCTACGATTGCCTCAATGGCATCGAGAATCGCCATGTAGAGATCTTCTGTAGCTCTCAAGAGTTCTGGATTCCAAGCGTAGTCACGAATGTACGACTGGGCATGGTTCATTTCCTCTGTCAAGACTCCCAGAGATTCAACAATGAGCGTCGTCAATTCTCGTTGCCGATTTGCTGCCTGTGATGTTTTTAAGTTTGCAATTCTCAGGGAATGTCTCAGCAGGTCCATACTTACATTGTAAACCAACGTCAGGCCGCCACAAAGAACACCCAAGTAATCCCCGCTGGGAATAAGTACCGTCAGAAATTCGAGACGGGAAGACACCCCACCAACCAGTCTTATCGATCTTCGGAGTGGATTTCGCCATGATTTGCCCCGATTTTCGTATTTGTCCAGTGCCATCTCAGCCTCTTTCCGGACAGCCTCCCATGTGTTGGCGTTTTGGAAGATTTTGTGGGCATCTCTGTCCTTGCAGCGAGAGAAATACCGGCCCATGAATACGTTGAACCGAGTTTTCCGCTGCTCAATACTTGTATGAGTTAATAGATTGCCTGCAGTGTTATTGAAAAGCTCTTACTTCGGGGAAGGTGGTGGAAGACGCCTCTTCTCGATGGTCTGCTGGAACTCCCAGGCCACATCAATCTTCGGGGCATTGTGAATAATCCAACGACTCGTGCTATCGAGAGTTTGCAGAGACTGGTTTTCGGACATCGTTGGCGACTGGGGGCGTCTTGGAGTTCATGTCTGCCTGGGCTGATCTCTGCTACAAAACTTGAAACTTATGGCGCGTCAGGGATCATGTGAGAGCGTACATACATGCACAGAAGCGTACTGCGGGCAACGTTCAACCACAAGGGTTTCAAGTTTTTCGAATGTGCCTGACTGTGGTGAGTGGAAACCCTCGAAACTTGTTTGTTTCAGCCCCGAGTTGGACTCCGTTACTCAAAGCAATATTCCGCTAATTTTATTCATCTTCCAATTATATGTTACCACGTCTCCACTCGATACAAACAGCATTGTTACTAACAATTTTAGTGGACCCAATCACGTTTGCACAACAAGCACAGTAATCGGGTTGCTGCCTTAGCGCCTCTCGCATGTTGGCACCATATCGGGACGAATGTGTCGCTTCTAAGGCATCAGCCAGCAGCCTGAGATGTGCATGAAGGGTGGGAAGACACCTCAGGGGAAGTTGAGTGCTTATTGTTGATGGTTGAGCAATAGCATCGTAATTGGCTGCATTAATCGCTTCAAATGGAGAGTAGTTGACATCCATACAGATCAACTGATAACGTAGTGGAAATGAAATAAGTAACACAATAACGCGTCCCGGCATCTTGGATAACGGTAGTCTTCGTTCGATAAGTAAACCTTTAACCCTCCTTCTGGAGAGCACTACCGATCGTTTCGGACATTGCAAAGTTCCACCATCGAGTATCAAAACTATCGCCGCCAACTCCTTGTCCGAATTACGCCTGAAAGTCAAAGTAGCACCACACAGCCTCGTAGTTGTGGTACCGAGCATGGATCATGCAGATGTGGGAAGAAATTGTGCGGATGGACATGCTGAGCCTGATTTGGTAGAGGTGTGTTATCAATACACCACTGTAGATTTTCATCCCATTGACTTTGGAAACTAGCATGACGAAGCCCAAGATCACGTCGCCATCGCAGCATTCACTCCGTTCTTACAGGAAGCCTACGATTCAATGCCCCGTGTTGGACAAAAGGATGTCGCCCAAGAATTCCAAGACACGCAAGATAAGCAGCCTGAAGCAGAAGGGACTCGAGAGCCTGTTCCCACAGATAAACTCAATCGATGTCTTGGCCTCAGTGCGAACAGCATGTCTGAGCTTAGGCGAAGTATCGGGAGGGTCGATCAGATGTCTGGATTTGCCAAGTATGACTTGGGCAAGGAGATCAATTATCTCCAAACAGTATTGAGAGACAATTACCAAAGGATCGAGAGGTTGAGATTTCTCTTGTCAAGCGCAATAAAAGAGTCTAATCCAGAAGGGATATGTGGGTCTGATGATGGACGCCCAAAACGCTTCTCGATTCCACGCTTGGATTTCTATCCTTGGAGAGAGATTCGCTTCTACGACCCACCCCGTGAGCATGCTGCCATCGACATTCCATCCAACGAACCGTCGACTGCTGATGTTCTCGGATCCGACAGTGATACAGACCAAAGATTGGCTGCAGCTACATCTTCGAAGGCCGAAAACGCGCACAGTGCTCCTGAGATGCTACCGGAACGGATCAGGATTAGCTCGTTGCGACTGCTGAGATTCCTAGACTATGGATTCAACGACGGTAATCTCGCTTGCCTTGCCTCCGGTCCGTTCATAATCCTTCGTCCTTTCAAGATGCTCTTCTGTTTGGACGAGAAGATCCGTGGTCGCATTACTCAATTGGAGCAGGCGCGCCGACGAATTAAGGACATGGATGAGGAAACGTATCTCGAAGAATTCAACAAAGAGCCTTTCCCTGACGACAAACAAGGCCGATTAGACGAGTTCGAAATGGAGATGTCGGAGTTGACTGGATTCATTAACGACTGCCGATGTTTGACGAATTACATGGATTCCGTTCTGATACCGGAGAAAGTCAGGATCGAGCAGGGTCCAGAGCAAGTGCGCTTCGCGGATTTGTGGTTCTTATTTCCACAAGGATCTCTCATTTACTGCAAAGACCACAACATCCCCCAGAAGATTTGGAAAGTCGTCCAGAGAACCGGAGGACGTAGATACATTTCGCGACCTGCCGCAATCCCCGACAGCGAGTTCCGCGCAACCTTTTCCCCTTTCGTGCTCGATTGCTATCATCTCGACTACGATGGCACCCGCTATGCGCAAACATATCGTCAGTTCAAGCTTACAGATTTCGAAGGAATGCAGCCCACCAAAATGCTTTCAATCATGCCTTTATCTGTAGCTGAGCAAGACTTGAAACTCGTGAACAGACATGTGCTCATCGAGCGTGGTCGACAGTTCATGGATCTCACAAAGAAGGCGGCGCATCGGCTGTACAGCGGCCGGAGTCACTGCCTGACTCCCGACGGTTTCAAGTTGAGTGATCTTGAAGACAGTGTCGCAAAGAGTACGTCGCATCACTCGGAGAGAATCGATAGCGAGGTCATCGTCGACTTTGCGCGCGCACTCCAGGAAGTGCCTTGGTGGCGTCGTAGTGGGAACGAACCCAACTTCCACGCAATGGAAGTAGAAGAAAGAGGCGAAAGCTGCATAGACCAAGACGAAAGGTGGGATAAAGTCATGACGAATGACTTTCTTGAAGTTGAGACCCGCAAGTTCCGCCGATGGGAAACCTTGGGAATAGGTCCCCAGGAGGAAGACGATCTTTTGCTGCTGCCTGATAGAGTTTTCGCCTTCGTCCTGAGGAGTCGTCGGTGGGGTACGTTTCACCGCTTGAGGAAATCAAGATCAAAGTAGAGCTAACAGAGATTTACAAAGCTTGTTTACAGATAGGCAAAGAGTCCAACGGAAACGAGCGGCTGACGATACCCGAGGCCCGGAAGGAACCTTGGAATAATCTGGAGCTTCCAACAGGCCACAAGGAGCTTGTCCAATCACTCATCACTTCGCACTTCTCCACAGACAAGTCCAAGGGGTTGCAGTTCGATTTGGTAAGAGACAAAGGTTAGTGTCTTAGTTGTAATTCAGGAAATCATCTCTAATGTACGCACAGGTAAGGGTGTGATAATCCTCCTACACGGCGTTCCCGGAGTTGGAAAAACTTCGACCGCTGGTAAGTAACAGATCATATAACCAAAATAATGAGGTGGCATACTGAACTATACGTGTGACAGAATGCGCTGCCGAGAGTAGTGGAAGGCCCCTGCTCCCAATAACATGTGGTATGTATAGATTTATTTATTTGATAAAGCCAAGGCTTCACTGATTATGCATTGCAGGCGATCTCGGGCTTACCCCTGGTGAAGTCGAGACGAAATTGCAAGAAGTCTTCAGGCTAGCCCAAGCCTGGGGATGCATCTTGCTTCTTGACGAATCTGACATCTTCCTTGCCCAGCGAACCGTCACCGACATGGGTAGAAACGCCCTTGTATCCGGTAATTATCCTTTTCAGGTAGTTATTGGAGTACAGCTTTTGCTAATCTGACTGTGCACGCAGTTTTCCTTCGTACTCTGGAGTATTATGAAGGCGTGCTGTTTCTGACTACTAATCGGGTCGGCGTTTTCGATGAAGCTTTCAAGTCTCGTATCCACATGTCTCTCTACTACCCGCCACTCGAGAGGTGGCAAACGATCCGAATCTGGCAAGCTCACATCAGAAAAGCTGTAGACGCCGGGATCCAAGTGAATGAGCCCGAGCTCATGGCCTTTGCTGAGCAGACTTTTGATATGCAAAGCAGACCTGAATCTGGGCCTGTCTGGAATGGTCGGCAAATCAGGAATGCTTTCCAGAGCGCCGTAGCTCTTGCGGGATTCCATACCGATTCTGGAGAGCTTATCAAGCTTGATACGGTATATTTTCGGAATGTTTTTGACGTATCAGACAAGTTCAGCAACTACATTTGGAGGACGAAGCAGGGCCAAACCGATGCCGATTTCAATCGAATGTTCATGACACGGAGGGATGACTTCGTCTACGTTCCGGTCAATTCTGAGGCCGCAAAGATGGCCGCTCAGCCAACTCAACAGCTGTTTCCTTCTGCCAACTATCCGCAGTCGACATTTGGCATCAGAAACCAACGGCCAATGAACTTTATGAGCATTCAAGGACAGCCGCAGATGGACAGAGGCGTCAATTACAACCAACAACCACATCAGTCAACTGCGTACATGACAACAAACATCCCGCAACCGTTCAACCAAGCTCCCGGGTACACTACGCAATCATCCATGCAACCTCAGCCTGCGCAATACCCACCTCAGCAGCAAATGCAGTCACAGGCACCAACATTCCAGAACCAGTACAGCCCACAAGCCCTACAAACCACGCCCCATCAGTCCAACCAACCGATCCAAGCACACTATCAGAATCAGCCCGACTTCGCGGCCATCAATCAGCAGCAGCAGCCGCAGTCGCCTCAGCCGGCGGGGCAGCAGTTCTCGGGGATACCGATGCAGCCACCAGTCACTTAGCTAAGATCGGGTTCAACACCAGTCCTAGATGTCAATCACTACATCTATCATCTCATCAGTTATTCGTCTTACGGACTTCATTGCTTTTTTTCTCTACTCTCTTATTCTACTTTCGCTTAGTTCTGCCTGACGTTTCTGTTATTCGCCTTCGTTTATTTCCTTAAAACTCCACTACGTAGTTTTAACTAAACCGCTCATTACTGAAAGCTATGAAATAGAGATTCTTTTATCTTGATTGATTATTTGACTTGAGACTAGAGCTCTATTACGCCTTTAAGTACAAACGCTACGACTTTGTATGGACGGTGACTAAATATACGGAGAGCTGATATTGTCCAGGCTCTATCGGTCAATGAGGTCGAGCGAAGCGGATACGAATAGCAGCGCGCCGCACCAATGTACGACGATCGATCGGATCAGATGGACGCCTCTCAATAGCTTAAGATGACAAGCTGGCCACGGTACTTCAATAGAATTGAACCTGCTCAAGTGGTGCCATGACTACTATACAAGACACGCCTCTTTCCAAGGAAGTTCTTTTGAATTCGCTTCAAAGTCCTCAGCATAGGCCCCCAGAAGATCGACATAATTCTGCTTTGCATTCATGACTTTTGGACCTCTCAAACCATGTAAATAGCACTCTCCGATCAATTCGTAGTCGTTCTCAAGCGAAAGATTGTTCCGCCGCAAAACAAACGGAACACAAGATCCGAAGATGAGGCAGACGATATCTGTAGGTCGGGTTCCGAGTGGGCAGATGATGAACGATTTTGTTGTCCTGCCGAGCTTGCGTCCATAGCTAAAACCGCGAATCGAGTTGACGCTATGGCTTGCATCTTGCAAACTCTCTTCCATGTCTGACCAAAAGTGAGCTGGACTGTCGAGTCGGATCACTGGTATGGTCTCGTGATTGCATTTTCCAGAGAGATTTGGGAAAGCGTACGATCGTCCTTGCGCAATCGGTTGGGAATCGATGTGCTCCAGTACAAGAACCTTGACTCTAAGGGCACTTATGGGCATTGAATGGCATTTCTGGTCACCTTCGATGGCGAAGGTCTCCTTCGAGTTGACAACGGATCTCCAAATGTCAAGAGATGAGTAACAAACAGATGTGCGGAGATCAGGCACCCATGAAGGCAGTCGGGTAAGATCCACATGAGGAAAATCGGTGGTGCTGAGTAATTGACGGTCTAGCCATTCGTATGAGACCAAAAAGCCATCGGGGAGATGTCCGAACCTTTGTGGTGGATTTTGGATGATGCCTTCTGCCTTTTCGGCATTCATCTTCTCCGCTTCCGCAGACTTCCTCAGTTCTGGAAGCCTATCTGATTCTTCTACTGCCGCATTGATCTCAGTCAACAATGAGCAGGCAGTGACGATGGTTTCCATGAGTTCGTTCTCATCCGAATAGACGACTCTCTGCATATTCCATGCTAACCTTTCCGATGGAATCTTTGTCAATTTTTTCTTTTTCACAAGAAATGGACGCCTTGGTTTTAGCTTTAGCTTTAGCTTTGAAGACTTAGCCTGCACCAAGCTGTCCCATGTCTGCTTAGGACGGCATCCGTCCTCGATCTTTATTTCGTAACCCTCGTAATCTCCGTGGCTGATTTCGCTGTACGTGGGATCAAAATCTCCTTGCATCCAGGCATGCAGATGGTGGCCATGTTTGCGTGCTTCCTGGCAGAACTCACTGAGCCAGCCCTTGAACTCACGAGTCGCCCTTGGTGAAGCCCAGAACTCCTTGTCCCACTTGGATTTCTTGCTGATCCCGCCTGGATAACCTCCAAGCATATACCTGGACTCAAGTCCGTCAGGCTCTAGCTTCATTGGGCTCCAACGATGACGGCCAAGTGTAATCAGATCGTGTACGTGTGAACGCAGCCAATGGTTTGTGTTCACCTGGTAGAAAGATCCTGCAATCTGGATTAAAACCGGTTCGCTACCAGATAGCAGAGGACCTTCAATCCTCGTGATGCTGAGGAGCTTTCGAGAGAAAAATTGGAGGCTGTGTTTGATGGTCTTAATTTGTCCTTGTGGGTACATCGTTTCCAAAACCGACGAAAGTTGAGATCCGAGATTCGGTGCGTAGATCTTCTCGGCTTGTTCCCTTTGGGTTTCTCGTTGTTGGGCTCTTTGCTTGACTTCTTCGACGTGATTTTGCAATGTCATCTCTATTTTGTTGGCTTCCCCTGCCCACTTAGCCTCTTTTCCAACCTCGGATAGAATATCGAGACTATTCACCATCCGTATGATCTTCCTTGTGACACGTGTGTACAGATCTTCCACGGATTGGTTGTAATCAGGCTCTATTCTGAGGTTGCTTTGCTGTCTGAAAAGCCCTAAAAGAGCGAATATCTTGTCTCGTGGGTCAGAAGCAAGACAACTTCTGGCTGTGGTGATCAATGACAGCGGATCTTCGAATGGTTTGCTGTTTCCATCTGCGAGTCGAAGTACAGCAGGTACAGACTCAGAGGTGCTCTTGAGCGTCAAACCAGCTCTGATGAGGCGTCCTTCAGAGAGAAAGCTCCATTTTGTTTTGATGTTGCCAATAACGATGGAGGCCCCCTGTGCGCTAGCGACTTCTTGGAGTACCCAAACCCGAGAGAACCATGGAAGTGACACCAGAGAAGTAAGTCCAGTCTGCACTTTAGATCTCTCTTCTTCATCCAAATTGGGTAGAACATCCTGGGAGATGGCTTTGATAGCGAAGCCAACATCGTCCGGAACTGAGGTTGCAAGGTGAATGAGAACTTGCTGCGCTTGCGAGTAAACTCTTTGCATAAGCTTGACCTGGTGTCCTCGTTCTTTCTTGTTATCCTGGTCGATACAGATAGCGTCGATCCAAAGAGTTCGCTCTTGATCTTTGTACCGGAGGTCCCTTAGGACAGCCGCGCAATTTCTCGTTATGGCCAATACCCCCGAGTTGCGGCAAAGAATACGCTCGCATAGAGAGAGGTCTCCCCAGGTGTAGGAGACGGCTTCGTACTCAGGTTCGTCATTAAGGTCGGCAGGCTTGATATGGCAGAAGAGCTCGTCATGCTTTATCCCGGATGAGAGGGTGATCAATCGTATCTCCGTTTTGGTTTGCAAGGGATGGTACTGGTGTCTTTCCTGCTCCATGTCAGTCAGAATATTGCATCGAGATTGGAGACGAACCAGAAGAGGTGCTTTCAAGCATTCCCAACACACCGTTCTGCCCAGGTCGTCCACCCAGGGGTCCGGCTTGATGCACTCGCATTCGTCAATGTTCTCCATCCTTTGCGCTTCCAACGCGCTCAAAGAGAGTCAGTACGTATGAAAGTTAAGCCCGATTTCGTGTGGCCCGGAGAGCTTAAGAACAATTCCATTTCGAGCTGCGGGACTCTCCAGCAAGTTTCAGCCTTGTCTGACGTGGCTACCCCACAATATTTTCTGAGCTGTGTCGAGGCGCAGGCGCGCAGTAGCGTGTGTGGGCCATATGCACGAGCCTGAAAACGCATTCCGAGATGATATCTGTCAGGCAGATTTTGCGCTGGCTCAGCCCAAGTAATGCAAACAATCTTTGGTGAACTTGCAGACAGCAGGTAATTGCTGTTTTTTCGTCATAATCTTCCCAAGTTTACTTTTTTTTTTTTTAGGTCTCTTGACACCACTTCGCTCCAATGCACCAATCCATGCATCAAAAGGTTCTCGATGGCGATGGGTGATGATGGGTGGCATTGCCTACAGCAGGATAAGCCGGCGTATTCAGAGGCTGAGTAGCCGTCTGAAGCATCCAGTAAAGGGCGTTTTAACGTCTCCCATTGCAGGCCAGTAGTAGAGCAGGGTGTGATGCACAGCTTATAGTCATTGGTCGTTAGGCACGCAACGCCGGAATGGCTGACGTGGCAGAGTCCAGCCGCTGCTCAAAGACTGCAAGGCTGCCGGGCAAGCTGAGCATACCGAGTGCGCCTCGGGTTCAGCTGCAAGGTTGCGTATGCATTGCAGATGAGTGCTGCTGATTGGTGCTCCCTCCACTGAAGGGAATTGTACGAACAGCCTCAGCATGCACGCGAATACGAGCGGCAGAGCGCAGCAAGGCTGACCCTAGCCAAAGAATAGTGGATGTCAACCACCGCAGCTATTAGTTTCTCAGCCATTATCTCTACGGACATGACGTTGATTTCCTCCTCTGCCTCCTTCCATACACTAGTATTCTTTCTTCCATTGGATACTTTATTCTTCCTTTACGAATCTTTAACGAGCGTGAAGTAGTGATTTGATTCAAGTATGAGTTTTCCTTCAAGAACAAAACCTGGACCGACTGCCCTTCTTCGTGAACGTCTGCTATCATGCCAGCCGCCTCAATTTTCCTCCGCATGCTGGAGCTGAGCACACCACTGTTCTTCAATCGGCGATTCCATCTCTCCAAAGTACCGCACGATATCCAACTCCACTCGAGGCCCATCGACGCCGCCCGTCTCAGCACGGCGCGTCCAACTCAACGACACCTTCACATTACACGTACGAACACGACACCGATGCGTCGAGATCCCACCACCCCCATCCCCATCTCCATCCTCCCACCTCCCCAGCCCCACCCACTCCGTTTCAAACGACTCGGGCACGCCCAACCTGACATGCCCACAAACAAACACCCCATCCACCGCCTCCGCCCTCCTTAGCACCCCCCACACCACCTCCGGCGTGACAACCGTCCCCACCCCCACCCCGCGCGCCTCGAC
>RHKH01000249.1:0-21076 GCA_009829795.1 Lasiodiplodia gonubiensis
CCTTCGCCTGGAAGACGTTTGCGCTGTTCAAGGGCGCGCTAGCCGCCGACGCGCGCCGCCGCCTTTTCGTCTACTTCCCCGAGACGATGGATGCCCTGGGAGTTTCGCGGTTCCGGCTGGCCGCGCTGAACGAGACGGCGTTTGATGCGCGGGCGGCGGCGGTCGTGCCTGTGAGTGTCGGTGGCGGTGGTAGCAGTAGTAGTGGTAAGAGGGACGGCGGTGGTGGGAATTCGGCGGTGCAGGCGGTGCTGGTGCCGGTTGATACGGCGGGGGCGGCGTTCGCGTTTGTCGCGTGTAATGTGATGGTGGGCGGCGGCGTGACGGAGAATAAGCTGTTCGTGGTGAAGGACCAGGATGCGGGCGCGCGGACGCTGCTGGATAGGGCGACGCGCGAGGAGGTGACGGGGGGCGATGTGAGCGAGTGCTTTCCGGTCGCGCTGAGGTCGCCGTTGGCTGTGGGGATGTAGGTCGGGCTTGGTTGGGGGGGTTTGGTTTTGTCTGTTGTGTTTCGTACCTCGTATGTGGCGAAAAGATCATTAGAACGATATTAAGCAGATGCGTACGTTACGTCATGTATCTTTTAAACTATCCTAAGATTCGTTGCTGTTAAGATTGCATGACGTAAAACTTTTCAGCCCAGGGATCTGAGTTCTTTTAGAACCATAAATGAAGCTGGTAAATCTCTTTGTTGCTTGATGGCGGCAGCCATGCTTTATGGTGCCTTGTACCAATGTTGTTATAGATGGGGAAGGTGTAGCCAAGGATCTCTATTGGCCATATGCAAGTAAGCAGTTTTGACCGGGCTTACCTTAGACGCAAATCATCTCGCCCAATCACATATAGTCACATGATTTAAGATAAGGCTGAGTTGCGTATCCCAATGAAATATTATTTAGCGAATCAAAATATGCCACGCGTACATCAGCATCAGCGCTGACCATGTCATATAATTCCTGCTTCGCCGTCAGCTACCGCACTCGCCAAACTACCGCAAGAACCACGGAACTTTTCAAGCGGTGGCAACATGGAGGGCTACAAATATCTTCCGTTAAACGAGGCAAATGAAGAGGTCAGAATGCTTGCTCTGCATCCTGGTGCTTTTGATTCACCCGTCCGGGTTTCTCTCTCCAATGTCCGATTTCCGAAAGCGTCGACACGAAAAGGAGACATACCCGGCAAGTTCGGAAGACGACTACTCTCACTTATAAGCTAACAACTCCGGTCAGACTTTGAAGCACTTTCATATACGTGGGGATCTGCCGAAAATCCTGTCGACATCACTGTCCAATCTCCGGGCGGTAACGAGGGTAGTCTATCGGTGACACGGAATCTAGTAGCAGCACTCCCGTATCTTCGATACCCAGATAAGGCGCGTACCATTTGGATCGATGCCATTGCGGTAAATCAGATGGACTTGGCTGAACGAAGCAGCCAAGTGAAACGTATGGCCGACATCTACACCAAAGCACGCCGAGTCGTCGTGTGGCTCGGCTGCGAGGCAACGCATACGACCTTGGCGTTGGAGTACATCTCTGCCGTCAATTCACGAGCTCATGTTGATTGGTCTTCTCTTGAAATACACACAACTGAATCCGATAAACATTGGGCTGACCGGTCGATTCGTCCACGGTTGGAAGAACTGGGGGCATCAGCGCTGCTGGAGTTCTTCAGTTCCAGTTGGTTTGAACGACTATGGATATGGCAAGAGATTCGGCTGGCACCGCCAGACTCAATAGTCGCATGCGGCTCCTTGACGATATCCTGGGAATCTGTGCGGAACATCATCTTTCTCCTCTACGGAAAAGGCCCTGCCGATACTCCCAGCGGATCGCCGCTCAGACAGAGGATCATCCCAATATTTCGGCTGTGTGATCCAAGGCCGCCTGGAGGTCTGGGGGATCTGCTTCACAGTACAACAAGTTGCAAATGCACCGATCCGCGAGACAGAATCTTCGCTGTTCTCTCCATGTTTCGTGAAGACCTCGCTGGCGGTGGTATCGAGCCCGACTACACCAAGACTACTCCGGAGGTGTATACAGATGCCGTGGTGCGCTGGTCTACCTTTCGGGGTAACTTGATGATGCTGGAAGCCTGTAGCCCCGACCGACGCCTTGAGGGTGCCCCTTCGTGGGTTCCGAACTTCATGATACCGGATGGCTGTGAGCCTCTCTACTTTTGCGACGCTGCTGCGGAAACTTGTTCGGAGTTCACCATTCAGCCGAACAATGTGCTCGAAGTACTCGGACTCTCTGTGGCACGGATTAGGGCCACCGGGCCTGCTTTGCCTTTGTCGAGCCACGCGACTCATGCGGACATTGTGTTCGCACTGAAGAGCATCATTGAGCAATTCCTCCCCCATGACGAATATCCTGTCGAGAGTGGACGGTTTAAGTCAATGTGCCGAGTGATCATGTCAGGTATCTGCGCAGAGCGATGGGATCCTCCTCGAGAGGACTTCGTCCCGAGAAGAGACCAGATCTTCCAGGTCGTGTCAGAGATCCAGACCACCGGCTCCCTGACCTCATTTACGCCTACAATATGCAAGATTCTGGACTGGGCTGCTCATTTCTTGAGGGGTAGGACTGCATTCATTACCGAGGACGGTCATCTGGGACTAGGGCCTCAAAAAATGCAAACAGGGGATATCGTTACCATTTTCCTGGGAAGGAGCCCCGCCATCATACTGCGTCCTGGAAATTCTCAGTTTCATGAGATAGTAGGAGATGCGTATTGTGACGGTTTCATGGACGGCGAGGCTTTGTTGGGCCCCTTTCCTAGCCGATGGGAACGAACAGAAGTTCATGACGAAAGCATCTCTGCTCCGTGGCCTGCGTTTATGGACAAGGATACTGGAATCACACAAACGGAGGACCCAAGGCTTGGCGATCTACCAAAAGGTTGGAATCGGAAGTCACATGAGAAAGAAAGATTTTGGACACAATTTGTGAGCGACGCAGGGGAGGTCTTGGAGCGACGGTCAGACCCTAGACTTCTTCCTGAAGCTTTGTCTGAGAGAGGGATTGCTTTCGATACCTTCCAAATAGTTTAGGCCATGCTAGGATTTGGCTTTTCGGTACAAGCAACACGCAATACGAGATTTTCAAGACTCAGTACTTTCTCTACAAAGTTGTGATATTGTGACTTTGGCCGCAGCTGCTAACCTTCGGGAGAAATGATACGCCCTCGGCAAAAGTAAATTGCAAAGTAAAAGCCCAAGTGAGTCTGTGATCTATCACGAGAATTAGCTTTGAGCACGGAAATAAGAAAGATCGATTGCCTCCACTTCATAACATTGGTACTGGGAGTTGTTACACAACGCTAGTGAAGCCACACGGGAGGCTGTAGCGTTTGAGTATCAGTTTGGGGAATCATGGCTAAGTTCACGTGCCAGCCACTCGGCAAGTCCGTCAGCCACTTGGGGAGTCCGCCAGCCACTTGAGCCGGCTGTCAGCCACTCGGGAATTCTAACCCGAATAAGAAATTACCCGCATTGCTGCATTGACGTTTAGTGGAGGCTCCAGAGTAGAGCTGTTGGACCAATAGAAGCTGAGGTGCACGCGCCCGGCTTACCTAGGTGGACCCCGCACCACGCTACGACCGAGCCTTTCTCTCACTGTCAGCAGCGTCATCATCCTACGCCTTTCAACGCAGAGATGGCCGACCAGAGCCCTTCTCCTGTCGAAATCGATGAAACAACGTTGTCTTTCTACACTCATCTCGAATCGCTGGAAGCACGCCCGGTCTGTAGAAGATGCGAGTCTCTTCTTGAACAGCTTCCGTTCCGTCACCACACCATCGCTTCCGAAGGCCTCAGAGCAGACCTTGATGTCGATTTAGACCAGTACGACCACAATTGCGACTTTTGCGATGCACTCCGAAACACAGAAGAGTACTCTAAATTTTACGGAGCAAACGTTGCTATACCAAGCTGTGCACGAGAGGTTCATTGGTTCGGCATGGGGGGTACACCAACAAAGACCACTCCGGTCAGATTTGATAACCACGCCACCCACAAGGCTAGCAAAGATGATCAATACACGTGGCCGCCTGATCCCTTGTCAATCGACCTCACCCCAGTCAAAGAAGCAATTTCGCACTGCAAAGATCATCACGGCAGCCATTGTGGGACGACTCCACGAGGAGTGATGCCCGGACTGATGGTGTTCAATTGCAACACCCGGAATATTGAACCAGCTACCGAAGACACTGTCTATGTTGCCTTGAGCTACGTCTGGGGCCCAGGGTCTGGGGATACGGAGTCGGGGGGCTTTCCAGAAACAGTTGAAGATGCGATCACGGTTACTAAACGACTTGGCTACACCTATCTTTGGGTCGATCAGCTTTGCATTGACCAGGTGGGCAACGACGAACGGAGCAGGGCTGAACGACATGCCCAGATATGCCAAATGGATCGGATCTATCAGTTCGCGGACCTGACCATAGTCGCAATGGCTGGAAATGACTCTTCATACGGCCTTCCGGGCGTTGGAAACAGGGCTCGTAAGCGACAACGACGATTTAGGAGCGGAGACTTCGTCTACATCGAGCTGATGAAGGATCCTTGGGAAGTTCATCGTGATTCGAAGTGGGACACCAGGGCGTGGACTTACCAGGAATGGGCCTTTTCAAGACGAGCACTGGCTTTCGGTGATGCCGAGGCGTGGTTTTGTTGCCGCTTGACAGAGGCAGAGGATTGTCGGGAGAGCGACTCATTCGTTCTTCGACCTGATTCGTCAAAGGAGAACCCCTCTTTCTTGAAACCATTCAATTACGGCACTGCTAGCAAAGCACCTTGGTCCTTTGGTGACGAAGTAGCAGTCGTTCTGGGAAAATCTATCAGCTTTACTGGAGACCGCCTCAACTCCCTCTCTGGCATCCTCAGATCTTTTCAAGACCAGGATCACCCAGTCTATCACCTCTACGGAGTACCAATTCTGCCACCATATGGCGCTCTTGACTTCTGGGGTATTAAAAGCGGCGGTGTTCAGCTGGAGAGATCCACTATGGTCGGCTTCATTGTTGGGCTCTCCTGGCGGCACGGCGGTTCCGAAAGAGAAGAAGGATTCCCAAGCTGGTCCTGGGCTGGTTGGAAGGAGTGGGGCCAGGAGGGGGAGGCCATATCGTGGGGCTCATCATTGAAATCATGTGAAGAATGGAGCAAGCCGATGGATGTATCTGTCTCTATCGAACTGCAGGACGGTTCCATCATTTCCTGGACGGAATTCGAGACCGAACAGTACTTTCAAGCAACCCCTGGAACTATCTCGAATTTCATTCTTCTAGACGCATGGACGTTTGATGTGGACCTGGAATGGGACGACCTCTTCACCCACCTATGCTGGGCTTTTCCGAGCAAGGGTACGACTGATTCCATTGACTCCCACCGCTTCTTTTTCCGGGTATACGGGCCTATTGCGCGGATCCCACTTGCTGAGGCTAAGAAAAAGAAGTTGACCGCTGTTATGATGGGAAATTTTGATTTGGCTTTTGAAAATTGGGGTTACCCCTTTGTACTTATCGTTGAAGAAAAGGGGCAATGGACGGAACGTGTTGGTCATATGACTGGGTTTCGTACATTGCTTGGCATAGATGAAGATGTTAGGGTGGAGTATCTCAAAAAATTGCGGGTTAGACGTCAAGTGCGACTAGGATAGACTAAGGCCGATTTCCCCTTTCTAGGATACTCATCTCGGCAGTTGGGCTAAACCCTATGTCATTACCTCCTTGTAAACGTCCGAACCTTTACTATGTTCCACTATGACGGGCCGCCTGAATTTATTGAGGCGCCTCCCTTTTACCAAGCCGTTGGGGCGCAAACTTCTGCAGTCGAAAAGAAGGACTGGCTTGGTGGAAACGGCAAAGATCTATCAACAATCTCTGTATGGATTACTCCATTCCGTGAAGTCGACCACTTTGAATTATTCGGAGACGCGGATGAAGGTGCGGATCGTGGCGATGAAGGCGTCATTGATGTATCACGGGTTGGAGGTATTGTCATCTGATGAGAGACCGGACGCATCGTGGTGGACTCCGGTGGCTGACCGCGCGTTTGTGTACAACTACGACTCCGTGCGTGCAACACCTGAGACGCTGGCAGCGGGTAGTGCAAATATTTTGGGAGAAGCCTATGTGCACGAGATCATGCAAGGTGAGATGATGGCGCGGGATCTGAAAATACAAGTCATGGGATTAGTCTAGAGGCCGTGCTGAGCACTTTTGATCATTGCAACCTCAGAAGATCAAGTTGCGATGCCGTCACTAAAACTTGACTTCGTGTTGGTACGCAACGGCATCTGACCGGCTTTGTGTAGTCTGACTTGGCGGAAGCAAGACGGGGTCCATGCGGTTCAAACATTACCCGCTGCGCGAACTCTTCTTTCGGCAAAAATCAACTTGACCACCTGCAACAGAGGATAACACACAGACGCCCCACCGCATGCATACCGTCTACTGCCTTCAGCCACTAAATAGTATGCATGAGTTGGCAAAGATCTTCAGTACTGTGGAAAAAAGAAAGAAAAGGGACTGGCCAGTGCACAGGTCGGTCAAGAGATACAAAAATAGTTTTGATGTTCAATCCACCTCCAACTACAGGCTAGGCGGACGGTGGCCAATGGTTGGCCGGACTAAGCTCCGTGGCTGCGATCAGTTGCCGCAGGAACTCTTCACCGCCGGGGCACAGACGCCGACGCTCTAGATTAAGTTTGGCCCCCACGATTCCAGCCTCAGCTCAGCCTCAAATCCCCATTGGGCTTAAACGTGCAAGCCATGGCCTGTCACGACGGTCGAGAACGTCCCAGTCGATAAAATCTCAGCTATCCCCAGCTGCTTCTCTTCTCCCCCCTCTACCTACTCAAACCTCCTCCAGCCGGCGCAGCACTCAGCAAGTCTGCTCAGCGACGCCGTGGCCGGTTGCTTTCCCCCACCGACACTGACTCGCGAAGTCATGCAGGAGCCACGTGCGCATCATGGACGCAGGCTTGGCCTGTGGCTCACCGAGACCCTGGCAATCGTTTTCTCTGCCGCTTGTTTGGGAGCGCTAGTAGTTCTCCTGGCCCTCACCAACAACAAGGCAATCTTCAACTACCATGGCGTCACACTCAACACAATCGTCTCTATTCTGGTTACTGGCAGTAAAGTCGCGGCGCTGCTGGTTCTGGGCGAGTGCATCAGCCAATGGAAATGGATCCTGTTTACCGACGAAAGGCGGCCGTTGATCGACTTCGAGAGGATTGATTTGGCGAGCAGAGGCCCCTCGGGAAGTCTGCAATTGCTGTGGCATTGCAGGGGCGCGTAAGTTCTCAAAGTCCGTCTAGCATCCTTCTGCATTACTGACTTGAGCAGCAAATTTTTGAGACTTGGTGCCATCACAATCATCCTGTGCCTGGCCGTGGATCCCTTCGCACAGCAGCTCGTACAATACCGAACGGAGCTCGTCTTCAGGGACAGCGCAAGTGCAACGGTTGCCCGCGCTGAGCGGTACTCGAAAGGAAACCAAGTCAACACGGCCTTACAGCTAGATCCATGTGAGTATACCGTGCCGAACTGTCTTTGCCAGCCACTGACACCCACCAGCTCTCGACCCGCCATCCGCCAACGCCCGCGCCGATGCCGACTTCTCAATGCAATCCGCCGTCCTCTACGGCCTGACGCAAACCCTCAACAACACGATCCAGCAACTCCCCTTCCAATGCCCGACGGGCAACTGCACGTGGCCGGCCTACGACTCGCTCGCCATCTGCAGCCGCTGCACCGACCTCACCTCATCCCTAGAGCAGCTCTCCGACTTCGGCGCGCAGTACGTGCCGCTGATGGAAGACAACAACGCGGCCGCCATCTCCAACGGCACCGCGTACCGCCTCCCCAACGGACTCTTCATCGACAACATCGACGGGTGGCAGTGGGGCGGCGAGCCCATGTACGGCGCCATGTTCATGGCGACCTTCGGCACCGGCAACGCCAGCCAGACCAACGCCATGCAGGACATCGACACGCTGATCTGGGCCGCCGGCGTGCTCAAGACGGGCGCGAACCCGGCGAACGCGTCCGCGGAATGGCCCGACCTGCCCGTCGCCGCCACCGAGTGCGCGCTGTACTACTGCGTCAACCGCTACGCCAGCAGCGTGCACAACGGCACCCTGCACGAATCCGTCACGCCCGTGGAGGGCGCCAAGCGCGCGGCGGATTCGTGGCAGACGGTCGACTTCCCCGACGCGTGGACGCCGTACAACGAGACGATGACGGCGAGCATCGACTTCGACGAGTACTTCTCGGCCGCCGCGCGCAGCGACCTCGCCCTCGCGACGCCCGACGGCCAGCGCTTCAACGTCTCGCAGACGGCCGTCGACAGCATCAGCGCGTACTTCAAGGCGACGTTCCAGGAGGAGCTGATGGCGTACAACGAGACCAACAACACCGTCGACGGCCAGATCAACGGCTGGTACATGAACAGCACCACCATCCAGTACAAGCCCAGCGCGATTCAGCCCTTCTACACGAGCGGCGACCTCAACACGACGTTCAAGACGCTGGCGACGAGCATGACGAATGCGCTCAGGGGCGATGCTGATGCCGATGGCTCGGAGATGGTGGGCCAGACGGGCCAGATGACGACGTACTACCACGTGCAGTGGCCGTGGATTGCGCTGCCGGGTGTCGTGGTCCTCATGGCTGCGTGTTTCTTGGTTTTTACCATTCGCGAGAGTAGTAGGCCGGGTAGCGCGGCGCCGGTGTGGAAGTCTAGCACTTTGGCTGCGATGAGCAGGGGTACGCATGTCACGCATGTCTTGGATAGGGCTGTTACTTTGGGTGATATGCAGAAGATGGCGCAGGAAGAGAAGGTCGTGTTGTTCGGGAAGAATGGAGTCGTCAATATGAAAGGTCAGTTTCCTAACCCTTCTGTCGGAATGATGTACGCTCACACAAGTTCAGATGGATCCAACGTCATGTCGACGGGTGTAAGGAGCACGGAGCAGTTGTAGTGTCGCCAGCGCTTTCTCAGCGCCAAAGAGGAGGGATGCATGGTGATCGCGTTTTGAAGATTTACGATGAACGATACCCCAAAAAATATATTTTATCACCATGTCAAAGATGACCGCTTGTACGTGCATCGCAGCAGCTTTGGATTTGGAATACAATATCCTCAGAGACACTAATACCGTTGTCTACCTTTCCTGAGTCAAAAGCGAATTGCTGGATTTCAGCTAGGAGTGGCTTGTCAACAATCGAACGTCAATGCGGCAATGTAGGTAATTTCTTATTCGAGTTAGAATTCACGAGTGGCTGACGGCCGTCTCGAGTGGCTGGCGGACTCCCCAAGTGGCTGACTCCTTGTCGCCAGGTCTGTCATCCGCGGGGTCGTTGGTTTGTGTTACCTATTCCTATACTCGTGGCTGACACCTGGCCATGTTTCAATGATGACAGTTTCGAAACTCTGGTGCGTAATCGTCGAAGTTCGAGCACAACTATCATGTCTTCAACCAAGGTGCTCAACAAGTAACTAAGTTTGCAAATATTTATTTGTTGTTAAGTACCTAAAACACCTACTCTATACGTTTTAAGTACAATTAATGTTTTATATACTTATCACGTAATCAGGAATAGAATATATAATATATCTGGTCAATTGCAAATGTAAAGCAAACAATCAACGACGTTAATGGCAGGCGAAATATGTTCGACTTTGGACTGATGACTTTGGCCTGATGACTTTGGACTGACCCTATGGACTTTCGACCATTGGATAGCACTATAAGACACTCGCATCATTTGGCTCGGCGTTGGCGGAGGGAAGCAACGACTGAAGGGTTGCACTTCCCCCGAAGCGGTCATGGAGCAGCAGGCGCAACGCAGCCCCGCAGGCAACACTGATCTCGATGTTCCCGACTCTGACCCTGTCAAAACCGACTTGTTATGGTCCATCGTCAGAATGTCTTCCTCAAATCCTCCCGGCGATGCGCAGACAAGCACGGACTCAGAGCCTGCTCCCAAAAGGCAAAAGCGGATGTCGACCGAATCTTCAGCTGAGGCCAGCATCAACGATGCAGACTTTGAACGGACCGTCCTAATCCCGCGTGGTGTTAAAATCATGAAGGATCCTTCCACGAACGTTTATGCATTGCCACACATACATTTCGGAATTCCCGAGGCTCCCAAGTCGGGAAAAAAGACCTTTTATCACGAACTACATGGTGGCGACGCAATGGAGATATTTATCGATGGAGGTCCCGACTTTGAGCAGGCGGTGCTGAAGCAGTACCGGATCTACGACTCCTGGAGAGTTACTGAACGGCGATGGTCCAATCTTACCTTGAAGTACTTTCTTAAACAGGAGGTCATGGACATGGACTATCCAAAAACGCACCAGTTCTTTGCCGAACGACGTGATGAGGAATCGATCCAACCGGACCCTGATACAGCCTGGAAGGCTTTTCAGTGCTCGCAGAAGACGAGAGGACGAACTACTCGTTTCCACTTTCACCAGGCGCTATGTATTGGGTGTCACTCCAGGCCTTTAGCCCAAATTGGTGGGTCTCTGGTGAGAGATATACATATGTCTATCATCAGCGTGCTATGACTCCATACCTTTCGGTGGAGTTCAAGGAGGAGCCATACGAGTCCAGTGCCATCCGTAAAGGGATCAACCAGATGGCCTGTGCGGCTGTACTCAGCCTATACAACCGATGGAGGCTTCGCTATGACGCGATGAAAGTGCGTAAGAATATCACCTGGAATGAAGCAGAAGATCAAGCCGTACGACACTATGGGATCACTCTGTTTGGCCCGAACTTCGAAATATGGATCGCAGAAGCCAAAGTGGGTAGTACTGGAGAGTGGCAAGGCAGTACGGTCCGCCGCCTAAACTGTGGTATTCTCAAAGAAGTATCCCACATCCGTCTCCTCGTGGACTGGGTTAACGCCATTCATCACTGGGGGCTTGGAACCTTCGCCAAATGGGTACAAGATGACATCTTCGCACTTGCGAAGAAGAATGGCCTTAAGACTGGCGAGAAGGTGGAGACGGGGGTAGCTGAAGTTATCGTCCGGACGCATACGTAGAATTTTTAATTCGACATTCTCATCCGGATGATAGCTTCAGCTACCCATGCCATGAAAATTTAAGTGCACACCTAATTAAGCCTCTCTCAATTAAGTAAATATCATGTGCGGCCCTTCGATCTTCAACATACGAAACCTTAAACGAGGACTTGATTACGTGCTACAGGTCAGTGGGGCTTGGAATACGAGCGAGAAAGACCTGTGTACGTTCCTCGGTGTTTTTTTGGCCTCCTCGGCCTTCTCGGACCTCAAGAGCACCCAGAAGGGTCGCACAGACCTTAACTCGACCATCTCTCACCGTTACTTTGTACGACAGCTGCTCAGGGGCATGGAACCGCCCATAAATAAAGCCCCAAAGGCAAAGCCATTCGAAACGCCGTATCCCTTGGAGGTCGAATCGTGTTACACCACAACACCCTCATCTCAGACATTCACACTGTTCTCCTTGCCGCCAACATGAAGACCGCATCTATCCTCATCGCCACACTCACCGGCGCAGCCTCCGTTCTCGCTGCACCAACCCAAGAAATCTACTACATGCTTGTCGCATCGGCCCCCGGCAGGGACTTCGACAACCAACCGCTGAAGCCCAACGCCGGGTTTTGGTACATCGGCAAAGACGCAGACTCGACCTGCGGCGACGTCGCCCCCGCCGTCACAGTGACCAGTTCGGGCCACCTGAGCTTCTACGCCGACGGACACCAGAACCAGCAGTACTGTACGTGAATTACATCCCATTGTAGCAGAACCGCGCACGCTAATATGGCTCAGCCTACGTCGATACCTCCGAAGGCGGCAAGTGCATTTTCGGCTTCACGCTCCCAAATGGTGCCGCGGAGCCATGGGACCGCGTGGATGTCTTCACGCTGGTCGGGTCCGAGGAGGACAACATCAAGCTGATCTACGACGAGGATGGCAGCGAGTGGCAGGCGTGTCCGACTGATAACGCCGGCCAGTATACCATATACGCCAAGAAGGCGTATGGCGGGCGTGTTACGAAGTGCGTTCCGTTTGAGATCCGAGCGGAGGAGGTGGAGACTCCTGCGAGTGTCTGCGTCTACTACTGAGCCCTTTCCCCCTTAGCTGCATGCAATCTAATTTTAATGAACAAATACGGAGCGTATCGACTTTAAGGTGAAGCATTTGGTGAGAACTTAATCAGTCAACTTGTTGTTGGCCCATGGCATCACATAGTAAGGTAAGCTAAGCGACTACCCAAACGCGTGCTGTGCACGACGATTGATCGGCTTCGGGACTATTGTCAATGCCGACAGCAGGCAGCGTCAGGGTGATGCCGGCTTTTTCACAAAGGCATGATGAACGAGGCATATTGAAGGTTTAATTACTAAGTCAATATGGCTGAATTGGCTTTGGGTTGGCCCGAAATTAGTTTCGTTCGAGGTGTGCCCATAGCGTGACTCGGACGAGTCGCTGATACACTTAAAGCTTTGCTCTTTTGTAAGCCCCTTTTGCGACCCTGACGTGGCCTCTGCCACTTCGATATTTACGTTCAAGGTTCTCGGCAATTGCCTCTGGCTTGAAGGGGTACAAAGTTTGCTGGCGACAACGTCAATTACGACGCCCAGATTGAAACAGACATGAGTAAAGTCGCGTTAGATTTTTCCCAGTGTATTGAGCATTCCGATGCGATATAGCGCAGCAATATTCTTTTGATCTTTGCAATGTTCCTTATCAGTTTGGACATAATATGATGCGTTTGTTTACGGAAACCTATTCAAGTCCCAGACGAGTCGGCTGATTAGTCCGAGGCAAGACCACCATCTTCACGTAGGTGGGACAGCGATGGATCTGACAGATCCCCACTGAGAATCTTTTCGTAGAATGCCTGATTGTTGGTCTACCGTACTCGGACCCTGAACGCCTCTGCAACTTGACAATTCCTCCCATTAGTGCCTTACCGCCAGCAACGTTCCACTATCGACACTTTGCCGTATTGACCGGCCGGGTTATTGACTGCCTACAAGACACCAATGGATGGTCTCTGTCCACAGTTATCCAGGTACAAGAACAGATGGACGCAATCACCACACAACTCCCACACGGCTACCTTGACTTATCCTAAATCGCTCTCTGCGCCAACAGTACCGAAAAGTACACCCGCATTATGCGCATGGCTCACGTCAACCACCTCAAATCCCTCCTCCATCTCCCGCTTTTCCTCCAACGCACCGAAAACGATGCGCACGAGTACGGCCGGAAAGCCTGCGTAAGCAGCTCACGAAGACTGCTGGAAGCGTACTTGCAGGTCCATGCCGGCTCGCTCTTCCCGAACGGCGTCACGGCAAACTTGGAATCTTTTGCTGCATTCACGTCAGCAACTGTTCTGTTTCTCAACCTGCTCGGCAACCAGCAACAGGAGACGTCGAATCAAGGTCTCGCCCTTCACGATGGACAGCTCATCAGACGGGTTATGGCGGCCATTGAGCAGTGCTCTGCACCTCCATCAGCTGTGTTATGCCGTCAATGCCACGCATCGCTGAAGACGTTGGTGGCAAGTGGTCGGGAAATGGCTAGGGGAGATGTTCGGAACGTTGTTTTGCCGTCAGTGTCTATTAGTCGCAGTGAACAATATGGTGGACTGAATGGTACTGTGACTGATCATCAAGGCAACAACGGCTCGCCGAGCGGCGGAGCAGAGTGCATCGGCCTCGAGCAAGGGACTCACGACAGTCTGATGGAAGACTCAGTATTCGGGCCTTTGGACAATATGTCGTTGACGTGCTACGAGCCTTGGTCGCTGGGCTATCCTGCGTCGTTATTCTATCAGAGTGGCTTGGAGGGACTTTGTTCGACGAAGGAGGGGAGGATGTGCATGAAACGGGTCAGCGGATTGGTTGGGACTATAGTGCCTTTTATTTTCAAGATGGAGGAGGTAGGCAAATGACTTCCACGGAAATTCGACGCGCCCTACCACCAAGTACTGCATTCGAATCTTTTGTGTATAATAAAATTAACAGAGACTGGATTGCCGAAATAAACTTTGAAACCTTATCGAGAACTCCCTGGTTGAATCTCACCTCACCGTTTTGAATCAAAGTTCGTCCTCAGAACTATCACAACTCGAAGAATCCTCCGTACTGTCCTCTGTCATGGCAACGTCTCCCTCGCTATCCCTGTCGCTACTTTCATTGGCCTCCATGCCTTCGTCTGTATCCTGGTCTTCAAAGTAACTTTCCTGATCCTCCATGAACTCTTCTCCGATGGTGTCCCATTGGTGTCCCGGATGGACTGCCTCCTTCCTACCATAACACTTGTAACACAAGTTGAACTGGACACACTGTTTGCAATGGTAGCGTAGGCCTCGAACGCCCTGAAACACGCAAAGTTAGACGCGGCTGCATAGCGAGTAGAGGAGATGTTCCTGCTTACCATAAGGCAGTAGTCACATTGGTATGAGTTCCAATTCGCCTTTTCGATCACCTCCGACCAAGGATCCCAATTGGCCCCTTGCTGCTTTTTCAGAGACTTCTCCAACATGGCGTGTACAGCCGGCACCGCACCACGGTAGTGCGCAAGCTTCAGAATCGACCAGCGCTCATCTTCGTGGCCATGCACTACGAAATCTCGGGCGGCACAGACACCGTCATCGAGAAGCAGCTTCACAATATCAGCCTGGTTCTCTGGCTGCTTGCGCACAAAGCTCAACCAGTTCCGGCAACCCCTCACCGCATAATGCAGCGGCGCCCAGCCGTCCCTGTCGCGTGCAGTCAGCAGCGACGGGTCCATCTCCAGCACCAGCCCGACCAGCGCGGGTTCGCCGCTCTGCACCGCAACGTGCAGAACCGACCTGCCCACCGCATCGCGCGCCGCGACGTCGCCGCCCGCCTCGAGTATCTGGCTGAAGATGGCGACGTTCCTGTACGCAGCGAAGAGGATGGGCGACCGCTCCGCACCGTCTCTGATCCGCACGCGCGCGCCGTGCTCGAGCAGCCACGCGACAACGCTCGCGGAGCCCCAGAAGCACGCCGCGCTCAGCGCGCTGCCGTACGCCCCGCACCGCTGATTCAAACCCATCCGGTCCAGACCGACCCTGTCGTGCAGGTGCTGCAGGATCCGCAGCGTCGTCGCGTCATCGCCACGCGTGCACGCGGCGTTGGCGGGAGTGCCGATGACGGCAAACGCCTCCTCGGCGAAGCCGGCGGCGTCGAGGATCAGCTGGACGGCCTCGAAGGTGCCGTGCCGGCACGCGGAGTGCAGCGGCATGCCCTCGTCTCTGCTGATGTGGTGCGGGTTGGCTCCCTTGCTCAACAGCAGGCGTGCGATGGCCAGATCGGGCTTGGCCAGCGCTTTGAACAGCGGCGTCTGGCCCGCTTTGTTCGGGTGGTTGACGTCGCTGCCGCGGGCGAGAAGCAGTTCGATGACGGGCAGCGCGACGCCGATGGCGGGCGCGTCGAGGTCGTCGATGCCCTCGACGAGAAATTCGTCCTGCTTGTCCGCGCTGGTCAGGCTGAGGAGCGCGTTGAGCGGCGTGTCGCCCTCGTCGTTCTCCAAGCTCAGGTCCGGGTCGAAGTCGAGGAGGGTGCGGACGACGGTCTCGTCGACGGAGAGGTGGAGCGCGGCGCCGCCCTTCTGCCATGATTTCGAGTTTGGGTCCGCGCCTGCGTCGAGGAGGAGCCGGGCGGCGGCGGCGGCGTCGCGCCATGCTGCGAAGGCGAGAGGCGAGAACCCGCCGGATGGCCACCATTTGCCTGTCTTGATTTCCAGATCCGCTTTGGCGTCCAGTAGGACTTTGACTACTTCAAGCTGCCTGCACCGGATGTGCTCGTGTAAGGGGGTCATGGTTTCCTTTTCCGTACGCGCGTTGATGTCGGCACCAGCCTCTATGAGCATTTTTGCCATGGTAACCAATGGGGCCTGGTCGAAATCCCGACGCGTATGCCGGCTGGCGTGATACCCTATACAGTGTAACGGTGTTTGTCCTGTGCAGTCGACAGCGTTCACATCCGCATGATGCTCGATGAATGCTTTCAGCATCTCCGGGTTGTCGCCTGATGCTGCGCGGCATATGATGGGACCGCTCCTTGTGCTCCCGTTCGGGTCTGCGCCGTTGCGAAGGAGGAATCGAACCATCTCGACATTGTTGCCATGCCAGACAGTCTCACACAAGGCCTTGGTCCGTGATTCCGGTGAGGGATTCCCTCGCTCGATGATCAGCTTGAGGGCTTCGAGGTTTTCCCTGTCGCCGATTGCGAACTCAAGAGCACGCGAATGCTTGTGTCCTATCCGGGCCTGCGTCGTGGTCCAGTAACACCCGGCTCGCTTCGATCTGGCCGTCAGATATGGCCATGCAGAGTGGGCTGGGAATGTGCGGATTATCGGACCCCAAATTCACCCTTCCGTCTCTCACTAGCGCCTCGACGCATCGAGCGTTCCCGTTCCTGATCGCAGTGTACAGGGGAGACATGGCGATGCAATCATCATACTTGGGGTTGGCTCCAGCTTCAAGCAGGACGCGCGCAGCAGCATGCCTTCCCTGAGCACAGGCCATGAAGATGGGCCGGATAGGCGTGTCTGTATCTTTGTCCGCGCCGGCATCAAGCAACATCTTGACCGTCCGCGGGCAGCCATACATCACGGCGTCGTGCAAGGCCGTCAGACCGGTTTCGTGTCGCATGTGTACCATGTCCTTCGAGCCCTCGTTGAGTAATAACTCTGTCACTTCGGCGTGACCGTGTTGGACTGACAGATTCAGCGGACCCATCCCCCCATATACGTCTTCGCCCTCGTTCACAGGGACTCCCTTGTCGATGAGATTCCTCATAAGCTTGCTGTGACCCATCTCAGCTGCTCGACAGACCAGCGGCGAAGGCATTTTATCAGAGGCTGAGACGAGAAGGAGTAGAATTTCTTCGTCTGCTCGGCGTGCTGATTCACGATAGACAGTCGACAATAATTTGTAGTCGCTGAGATCGACAGTGTCTAGTAGCGTTTTCACAAGCTCGGCATCTCCAACTGCAACAGCCTCTGTAAGAGCGGCTCCCATCGAGGCCTGGTCGCTTGGGCTCCATTTGTCCCAGTTGCCCAATTTGTGACAAAGACCGGTCGAAGCGAGGAGTGCGAGAGGAGGTAGCCCAAGCGCAGGGCTGTCGTCAATAACAGGAGTCGAAATGGCAATCTTGGCCTTCTCCCAGCTTCTGATTACGGACTCATCTTGGAGGAGAAACCGCATAACTAAATGTCCGCCGGAAGGGGGATTTCCCAAGGCCCGGTGCGCGTGTACGTGCCAGTATCGCGAGACGTAGTCGGCAAAATCGTCTCGAGGGCTGGAAATCGGTGGCCGCAAGGCAGGGGCTCCCGGTTCCTCCAAAGCTCCTCGTCGTGCCAGCATTGCTTCCGCAGCGCGGGTAAAGCCAGGGCTGCGCAGATAGGCCAAACATGCCCGAAGCATTATTTCCTCTGGTTTGGCCTCTTCTGAGCCGTCTTCGGTGCTGTTTCCGAAAAAGGCACGGAAGATAAAGCTTCTGAGCTCTGGACACTGCAGTCGAGTCTCGCCGTATGACAGGTCGAATAGCCCTGGGAGATGTTGGTCCAAGAATTCAAATGGATCCTCAATCGACGAGATTGCTTTTGGGGGGCACATCTCACAAAGGATGGCTGCTAGTCCTTGCAACTCGGCTCTGCTGAGGGGACGTTCGGCAACGAGGACGCAACTGACAAGTGCGGTCAACGGAGGAATCTGTTCAGGAGGAACAGGCCGCATAAGGTCCCGTATTATGGCATCAAAGAGGTCTTTCCACTGTTTCTTGGCGGAAGCGATGGGCTCGTCTTGGATCCGATTTGCGGCCGAGAACCACCCGTTCGCGGCCCTGAAAAGGTCATACTTGGCCTCTTTGAAGCCACCAGCACTTCTGCGGTCTTTTATGGCAGACCTGAAATCATATGCTTGTGTCGGGGCATCCTTTGTCACGTTAATGGCGGGCCAGTCAGACAGCCACCCGTCCGTGGGCTTGCCTGAAGTTCTGAGAAGAAGGATCTTCCATGGTGTGTCCCAGTTTGCAAACACGTTTTTGACTTCCTTCCAGAATACGCAGTCCATGTTGGCGCATTCATCATCGTTCTCAAGAACAAAATAGGTCGTTCCGGGGATGGAGTGGTAACACCGCAGCCTGAGCAACAGGTTCATTGCATCGGTGTCGTTGAAGGCATTGTATGCCCGAGCACGCATGAACGCCTCTCCAGCTTGGCAATCTTTGAGGAGCCAAGGCTGTTGGCTTGACCATTCGGCCATGGTGGTGTTGAGAAAAGCGCCGAATGTATTGAAGCGGACATCGTTTTTGTCGAAGGAATACTTCGTAGCCAGATCGTCACGGCCGCGAATCTCTAGGACATTCTGGAATAGGTGTTCGAGAAGCGTGTTTGGCATCGCTTGGCTGTGCAGGATGAGGATCTCGGAAGAAGGGCTGTTGCGCCATTTGACGAATTCGTCTCGGTTGACAAGCCAGTCAAGTTGATGCGGCTCGCGACGGGGAAGGCTCCCGGGGCGGATTGGGGAAGCAAGTGATACAATCATGTCTCGGCAGAGCTGTGTAGCAAGCTTTTCCACGGGGTGATCTGGATAGGGCAGATTTAGTCACATGTTAACAATTCCAACGAGAAAGCTTACCTGTGGGAAAGGGGCTGATCCTTTTGAGTCTGCGTTCCACAAGCACACAAGCTTTTGTCACCAATTCATTGTGTCCACCTGAGCATGGGATGCGTTCCTCGAAGCTCAGGTCCATGGTTGTTGTGTATTCGTCGAATACCTGTTTCATGGAATAAGGATCTATCATGTTGTGTGGCAAACTCATCTTACCTGTGTCGTTGGATCTTCATGCTGCGAAAAGATGTTCACCAGGTCTGCATGGAGCAAAACCTTCGTCTCAACCAAACGATTGTTGCTCTCAAACACGTTCAAAACCAGATTCTGAATTGATGCGTAATCTGCATTGGAACAATGCTGGCTCCAGAAAGGACGAGTCGCCCGATTTTGTCCTCCATATCTTGGAGACTCAGGCTACGGTGAGGACAACCAAGGAAGACCTGCCGTGTACAAGTTAAGCATAATTTCAGATGTATCAAGAGAGAGAGGCTAAAGGTACCATCATCTGTGTCGAGTAGGCAATATCATAGAATGCCTTGTCTAGAGTTGCAGCGTACAAGGCCTTCAAAAGTCAGTGTGGTATTACCACAAGAACCCATTGTACTCACTTATTTCACGATGGAACCTCCGATGTCGTGTGAGATAAAGACAATCGGCTGCATACCAGACACCGTTAGCCTCTGCAATTTGTTTGAACCTCGTGAGAACCAAACCTTTTCCAGAAATTTCCTGCTCTCAGAAATCTTACGTAGGAGTGCAGAGGCCTCCTCTTGGAAGCCTTCCTTTGAACAGACGGCTCCAGGGCTGAATTCGTAATCGATCCATTAGGCAATGGTTAACGACCCTACAAGCGTTCGGGTTTGTTTTTGGAAAATGCCGCGGCCAGTATGTATGCCATGAACGGTAACAACACTTGAAGCAGCTATCAGTTTGATCTGAGGTTCAAAGGGCTTTCAGAGAATCTCACGTAACATCAAGCAACTTGGCCTTGTTCGTCTGATGATCATTTCTGTTGTCTGACTGGCTTGAAGCGGGTTCCCATCCCTCTGCATCGCTAGAATCTCCGTCCGCCGAGTCTTGCATGACGGCAGAGTGTGGGGGACCGTCGTCCGGAGCTCCGTTGTTGGCCATTCCGCGCAACCAGGTAAACGGCGCTGTGAGACTGCGTTGAATGAAAGAGTACATAGAGGCCAAAGCACTCGGGCGGGTTGTTTAACAAAGCTCAGATGCGAAGTGAAAATTTGCTGTTAAGTAAGCAAAAAGCAGCGACGTCAGCCTGCAATAGCCGTCACGTGTGTTTCACCTATTTGACGCAGGAGAACTCTGACCACGGCAAGGATGCATTTTAGAATTTGACGAACATGGGGTCGCGCGGCATGGCGATCCAGGAACCCTCCAATAACACGGCCGGCCAAATATCGATTGAAGGTTCAAAAGAATCGACGCGCACATCCCGGTTGGCACCCCCGTCGATTCAGTGGGGTTTTCGGGTGGTACCTTATCTTCCCCGAGATCCCTGTAGGCGGAACGCTCAGGTCCAACCACTCAGATTGGGTCCTGTTTTGCTTTTGTCGTTTTTGAAACAAACCCTGTCCAGTTGCCATTTGGAATCATGCAAAAGGTACTGGTCACAAAGCTTCTTTCGCTGCCCACCGTCTCTACCAGAACCATGCTTTCCACCGGCTCCATCCATACGGCTGCCTGATCCTCTTTTTCGAATCGAAATGAATGTGACCTCAGCAGCTTCGATGCGACGTGTGCTTTTGCGGCTGCCTCTACGGAATACACATGTTTCACATACTTCTGTTGAATCTTGGCTGCAGGGTCGTGGTGCCACAGGACGGCACGAAACGAGAAAGAAGCGCACCAGGCGTCCTGAGCACTCGGAGGTCGCACTGCGTGATGCGAGGATGCTGGCGCGCCCATCTTGGCCAATTGCGGATCAACATTGCGACCACCTCGTCATATGCGTGATATGACGTTCGCAAAGTAGAAGCGTAGGATATTTCTAAATGCAATACGTCATTGATTCTCTCACATATCGCCCTAGTCTTTTTTTACTCCGCTAGCTCAATTGCAATATCAATTTGATACTTTTGCCTCTCACGTTCCGAAATGAGGAGAGTCTATTCCACTGCGAACAACATGGCAACCGTTTCACCCACAGAAAGCTTTTCATATCCAGAAAATGACGGGCAGAATATATCTGGCACAGAGTGAGGAATCAGCATTGAGGAGGACGATGACAAGCAGGGAGAGCTTGAGAAAGGCGTTGAAATCCCGGAATTCCCCCGGTAGTGATTTGTGTAGTGAAGGAGTTCGCCAGAAAAAAGACCCGCATATATACTGCTCGATTTGGTGAGCATAGCGATAAGAAAGCATGAAAAGCGTTTTGAAAGAAAAAAAAAAAAAAAACCA
>RHKH01000292.1:0-16687 GCA_009829795.1 Lasiodiplodia gonubiensis
TCTCCCCTTCCCCTTCCCCATCCATCCCCTCCTCCCCCGCCAACCTCCCCGTCACAACCAAAACCAACCCCCTCCCCCTCTCACGCGCCGACGCCGCGAACCGCGGAACGGCACTCGCCGTCCCTTGCCGCGCATCGATCTCACGCCGCTGATGCTGCACAGCCGCCACGACATCCACCTCCGCGAGCGGCACGCGCGCGTCATACACGTCGAAACGCATCATCTCGTTGCCGAATCGGGACAGCCAGGCGTCGCCGCCGCTGCCGCTGACGAAGAGGCGGCGCGCGATGGCCGCCGCGGCGTTCTGCGCGGCAGCGGGGTCGGCGGGGAAGGGGGTGGTGGAGTAGATCTGGAATGAGGTGGCGGCGGACGGCGGTGGTGGAGGTGAGGTGGTGGGGGTGGAGGAGGCTCCAAGCAAGACGGCGTGGGCGCGGCGGCCCGCGTGATCGGTCGTGGGGTGGACGTGGCATTGCGGGGTGGGGAGGCGTTTGCGGGGCGCGAGGTCGGCTGATGACATTGTTTTGTGTGGATTGTGGATCGAGGGGTGGGAGAGGGGGGCCTTATGTGTGGGAGACAAAGGTTTAGGGAGGGGAAGGAGGCGGAAGATGGTGGCGGGGGACGGCGGCGCAGATGACGTGCGGTGATTCGGGCAACGTGCTACATGGCGGGTGTGACGTATACAGGAGCAAACGCTGAGGGTGTTACTTGCGCGATGTATTTGATATGGTATGTCGTGTCAGTATGGGATTCGATCAGCGATGACACAGGGCTTTCGGAAATTAGGGAGGGGAAGGAAAACGTGTGAAACACGTTGGAACGTGTAAGGAGCGCCCGAAGTGGAACGGGTGTCGGAGCGGGCCGACGCGAACGCTGATCCTGAGGAAGCTTAAATTGTCGTTCGCGCAAAATTCACACTATCATTTAGCTGCATCAATTCAGTCACTGACGGCTGATTAGATATGGGTGCGAGGGACTACGATTCTCCGAACTGCTCTGCCATGTTTTCGTGTTAAATGTTGACGTGGAACATTCACATCTGTTCCTGCTAAGCGCGGCGTTCCCCGCGTACAACTACGCCACCAACACTTTGTACTAGTGGATGGAGACAGAGCCTCACTCAGCCTCGAGAGCACCGGTAGGCCTCGGGAAATCTGTGAACTGCCCTTACACATCTCCTGTCCAGATGATCAAACGATGCACCACAGTCATCTCGTCAGACTCACCTGCGAACTCGTCCGTAGTTGAAACTGATCTCATTCTTTGTTCAATTTCAAGTGCCAATGAATAAATGGCTTTTTTCTTGCTCTCGATCATTCGCTACCGGTGATGATGTAAGACTTCACAGCATCCAGGTTCTCAGCCGCATCTTCAGGCGGGTCATCCTCAACGCAGCCGAGCAACGCCTTCACATCTTTGCTGCGTCCGAGGATACTAACCTTGGTCAATATTTCTTACTACCACATCTTTCTGCTTTCCGGTAATGGATTACTGCGACGAAACAGTCAAGTTTACTAGCTGGCTTCGGCGCATTTAAGATGTGAACACATCTCAGCCATCGTAACAAAAAAGCTTCATAGGGGATCTCCTTGTTGGGGTGGCCACGAAAGGGGGATTTGGCACTTCGACTACAATCGGGGTCAGTCTGGTAGTTAGCCCAACATAAATTTGACCCTTGATCCACTTCGTCTCTTCTCAACAACCAACTTGGGCAGTCACTCTTCCATCATGCTGAATTCCCCGCTCGCCATGATGGCTCAAAGGCAACATGCTGTCACGTATCTTCTGCTCTTTCTCGGTCTGCAATTCCTTTCCTCCAATCAAGTTCTCGCATCCGACGTGCAGCAGCGTGTCATCGGTTACTACCCTGTCTACAGCCACAATGAAACCTGTGGTATGGAATTCGACGACGTCCCCGCACAGAACCTTACGCACTTGAACTTTGCATTCGGCTACATCAATAACCAAACCTTCGAGATCGAGCCAAAGGAGGGCTTTGACCCCAGCCTGTTTGCCAACTTTACGGCTATCAGGAAGAGAAACCCAGATTTGAAGATGATGATTGCCTTGGCTCAACCAGCCAGTAACATCACATCTGTCTTTTCCAACATAACGTCTTCGAGCGAGAATCGGCAGATATTCATCGAGCGACTCATCTGTTTCATGCGCCGCTACTGTTTCGACGGTGTCGACTTTGACTGGGAATTTCCCGGCGATCCCTCGACCGGAGGCACTGACGACGATCGCCCCAACTACACACTGTTGCTCAAGGAATTAAACGAGACACTTGCCCAAATCCCGAAAGATTTCGTCGTCTCCTTCACTGCTCCCACTCCAACCTATTATCTCGAGAAGTATGACTGGGCGAACATGATGCAGTATGTAAGCTTCATGAACTTCATGGCGTACGACATTCACAACGCCAACTGGGGCTCCGACAAGCATATCTACGCTCATACCAACCTCACCGAGATCAAGGATTCGCTCGACTTTTTGACGCAAAACAAGAGCGTTGACCCGGGACAGATCAACCTCGGCCTTGCATTTTATGGCAACTCATACACACTAGCAGATACTTCGGTAAGGGCTTTACACTTCGCTGTTCCATGCACAATCAATGCTGATCCGACAACAGTGTACGGAACCTGGATGTCCTTTCTCGGCCGCTGGCTTAGGAGGCCCGTGCTCCGAAGCCGGCGTGCTCACCTATAGTGATACCATGGCCGTCATCGAGGAGAAAGCCCTTACGCCAACATGGGATACCACAGCCGCCATCAAATACATCAATTGGGACAACGACCAATGGTAGAGTGACATTCTTGGCAGTTTATTTGTTTTTCGAGCTGACAGATGAATTTTGCAGGGTCGCGTACGATGACGGCGACACGTTCCAACAGAAGATCCAGTTCGCGAATAATCAGAGTCTCAGCGGCGTCTTCATTTGGGCTATTGAGCAAGATGACAAAAGCCGGTCGGCGCTTCGCGGAGTCCTCCCTCTCCCATAGGGGCTAGTTTGGATAGCGGGGCGATGACGGCGAATGTCAGGTGAGCCCACTCAGCATCGTACGACAGTTGGCATCAATTGAAAAATTGGCAGGAGGTGCCGCGAGCTGGCAGAGGTTTCAAAGCAACTACATTATGTTCTGCTACATTACCGCACCGTTAAAGCTAAAGAAATATGCGTAGCATGTTACAACGTTCCTTAGAATATCTAGAGTTTCTATAGGTAGAGATTGCAGAGTATGAAATAGAGCAATGAGAATTACTGTAGTGCTAGCATGAGAAATATCGGTTCGACATATCGCAGGCTAATGAATATCGATTCCGCTTCAAAACTGTAGGCCTTGCTAAGGCTTCGACATGCTGTGATGACAAGGGTATGAGCTGGAAATAGAGATGTACCGAGCGAGTGGCATACAATTAAGGCTAAGCCATAAATGTCAAGTAGTTCGCTTGCACCGAGCTGGAACGCTCGCGACAACGGATGTGGAAAAGGTCAACTTGGGGGCGGAGACCCCAGAACGGGGCAGAATTCTATTTTTAACAACTAAACATGCGAGTTCCCCACCCTACATTGACTCTTTCCTGCATTGATCAGCGCGGTGACGAACATGTTACAATCTTAGAAATATGTTCACTCCCTACTGTTGCCGATTCCCGAACTCGCTCTGCTGCAATCTCCCCGGCTTCTTAGCAGAGTCATTATAATTTTCAGTCATGGGTACTTTTTCGAACAATCATTCATCTACTATCTACATCGGTGTGTGGACAAATTGGTCACGGGGACCGATTTCTGGGCAAACGCTTACTGTGAGCCGGCACGATGGAGATCTTTTGATTGCTTTCTTAGCCCTTTTCATCACGTACGTTGGTACAAGCTTCTGGAGAATCTCTTGCTTTTTGATTCATTACTACTCCTCATCCATAGCCCCACGGGATGGTGTATATCACCAAAGGCAAGCAATCCTACGCAACTCGGCCAACGGTGCTAGTGGCTTTTGGCGCCTCGCGCAAATGCTCTGGGCATGGAGAAAAATTGGGACGCGGCCATTCCGACGCATCTTTCCGGTCATTACATATGCAGCCATATGCCTTTGCGCATTCGGTGTAGCAAGTGGCTTCTCATCGAAAGTTTCTACCAGTGTTGGCAACGAAGTCTTGATATCCAGCACCGTTTTCGGTGTCCCTGACACAAATAATCTGCCACCGATCGACTCGACGACAAGAGCGTATCCCTTGAGATCAAAACTCCTCAGGTCTTACAGCACATTTGCTGAACAATGCTATACAAATGATTCAAGTGTTGCGGGTTGCGATACCTTCGTCAAACCTCGACTGGATTCGCAAATTACTCGGAACGCATCTTGCCCATTTGAGGCCCAGATTTGCCACAGCAAGGATCGGAACATATATCTCGACACTGGACTCCTCGATATTCAGGGCGATTTCGGGATGAACGTTCCCCCGAGACAACGGTTTCAATTCAGAACAACAACCCACTGTGCCCCGCTCAAAACAAAAGGGTACAAGAAGAATATCCCGGCAAAGGAACAATCCGTTCCAGATACTGATGTCAATTACATGAAACCAGCTTATGTGCAGTATAGTTACGGGCGCTCTTTGACTGCTGGCAATGCAACATACGAATATCCTGATCATGCATTGATTTGGGAAAACACGGACAATCCGTCCTACACCATACAGTAATTTACCTCTCACCTCGACCACGCTTTGGACAGTCGCTTACTCCCGCTTCTTAGCTCTCGATCGGCCTATCCACGGAATGGTACGTTTGATAGCGACAAAGCGCAATTTGTTCCCAACGAAGATCTCTTTCGTACGGACGCAGATCTGGACCTGGCTTTTCTGTCAGCAAATGAAGTCCTCTTCGCTGCCATGGTGGATGATCCGTGGTACTCTGCGCATACCCCAGAAGGAACCGTTGGATCCGTGGGATCCGAGCCCATGCTGGTTTACTGGCGTGACGAGCCAGCTACCGTCCTCGGATGTGCAAGGCAATATCAAATATGCAATCCCAGACTACCCAAGGCTCAGGGGTGTACACCGCTCCAAGGAAGCCTAGACCTGGTAGCGAACGCAAATGATATTGTTCAAAGTGAGCAAGAGGCGGCTTGGCTACATTTCTATCTCACGTCGCGAGTTCCAAAACTGCCACAGCTTAACGACATCGTATCGGTATTAGGAAGCTCATCTCTCGCCTCGTCTTATAGCTTCTATGCTGGTCTGCAAGCACCACTTCCGGACTACCAGTGGCAGCTTGACGTGGAGCATTGGCATTCAATTTACTTGGCAAGCCTGCAGGGTATCGCCGTCGATATTGCGGAAGGGCCATCGGACCCAAAGTTGCGGGATCTCTTGCAAAAGCCTCGCAATAAAGAGGAGGAAGCCTTTTGTAGAGTCCAGGTATGACATTTAGTGGAACCCTTCTCCCGCTTCAGCGCTTTGAAAGCAGCCGATAATAACGATGTTACCCAGAAAATCTTGTCCAGCAACCACGCCAACTTCTCGGTTTTCGGACTCGCTCTGATCTTCACAGCTGGCAGCCTTACGATTCTACTTTCTTGGTTCATCGGACCCCTAGTAGCCGCCATTCAAAAGCGCCGTAATCTCGACCTCCACGCGTATCTTGAGTGGAATGCCAATGAGACGCTTCAGCTCCAGCGTATGGCGCACGAACAATTAGAAATGGGAACTTGGTCCGCTTGCGATGCCGAGGTGCCGATAACGGAAAAGGGAGACACGTTGGCCATACTCGATGTGGAAAACATGAACCATCCACGCCTGGTGGCACCGCCTAAGCAGTTTGAGTATGGACTAGGCAGAGCTTAAGAGGTATGATCCCGCGACATGGGGGCAGGGGGTAGAGATGGAACATGCCAATGATGATTCGAGGGCGGGCAGTGATTTTCCTCGAACTGGCCTCTGAGCAGACTGCGACATTATGTCAATGTACACTAGACTCTGGCACTGCACTATGCTGGAACTTTTCCTTCTCATCACGGTATAGCGTTTGGCAAATCTATGCGGCTTATATGAAAACGATTAAATTGCAGCTATTTCGAAAATTACTAATATGAGCTTTACTACTCTCATTTTGTGCGCTTAAGCTTCGCCTACATCACTCCGGGGATGCATTGGGCAGTAACTGTTGAAAAGGTCCGAACGCCGCCGCTGCACCCCTGGATCGACTACAGTACCGAGAGGCCCGACTACCGCAGGGCGGTGCGGTTATTCGTGTTCGAGCGTGAAGAGGACAACGACGGCGACGCCAATCAACAACGGGCTGCCCATATCCCGGCGAGCACACAGAGGTCTTCTTACCATCTGAGATGCGGCAACGTTCGGGGCATGCAGCGGTGGTAGCAGCAGCAGAAGCAGCCCAGCTCGCGTCAGCCATGCAGGAATTCGTCTATTCAATTATCCAACGCCTTCTCGTGCCACCTTTGGGCTCTACATATTTCACAGGTTGTCCTCAACTTCTTCACGCGGTGTAAAGGCTATACCGTAGCACCAAATCGATTGAAATCCTAGATACAATCTCTTTACAAGTACTCTTTCGGGATTTCTGTACTGTTTGGGAAGAGAAGCGACATGTCTCCTTGACAGTCTCCAGCCACACCGATCCTTCGTTTCTTAATCCTCCAGCACTCTTCCCCGTCAAAGATGTCTTTGACTAGGTCATCCATGTATTTGCCTGTCGCAAAGAGGAACTTTCCCTCATCTTTCCCCGTGCCCCAATGATAGGCTGGCACATACGTCACAGCCTGCGCTGTAGTAGGGCTCTTGATATCAATCCATTGGGTAGTCAGATTGTGTTGAGTTCGAAGAGGATTCAAGAGCTTCGATAGTCCCGCCTTCGTCTCAGCAGGGCTATTGAAGGTGGAAAGAGGAGGGTCGGGATAATCGCAGATCCCATCGGGCGTAAACACTCGGTCAAGCGCATCCCAATCCTTTAAGTCAAGGCTTAAAGTGTAGAGCGTGATGACATTCCGAATTTTTTCGTATTCCGTAAGTAATTCCGCCATGATGGTTGATTCTAGTCTATATTAGCAACTTAGTAGTAGGGGTCTTGTGAAATTCTACTTATTCATACCTCAAATCTTCGGTGCCGATTAATGTTATAGAGCTAACATGACTGATGATTGTAAGTTCTTTATATACGCAAGCATTATTATTAATCGGACGAATTTCTCTAGAGAAGTTGTAGATTAACGGACTATCTTTTGCGGCCGATTAGTTGATCACTTTCCAAATGGACATCTAGAGTGAAGATCGGTCGCTAAGACACTTCTTTTAATTGGTTAGTATAGAGTACAAATTAACGATTATACGTTTATACGACTATATCCACAATATTATAAATCAACGGACGAATTTCTACGGCCTATAACAATGACGGCATCATAACCGTTGCGAACACCTCGATCCCGTTTCGCTCATGGGCCGGCTGCCGCATCTCCAAGCTCGATGAGGGTTAGCTGACGGACGAATGATTGGTTGCGGACCAGCGCACTGGATCGACAAGGTCTAAGCCTTCGACGGTACGTGCAACCCGAGGTCTGCAAGCAAGAGATTTGAGTGCCGGTCGGGGTGGCTAGGCGGAGAGAGGGTCGGGAAAACGACCATGGCACAGGTATGATCACGAGACAGGGGGGCAGGGGGTAGAGGTTTAGCAGCTCACTAGTGACTAGGAGGGAGCGGAGCGGTACATTTTCAGGCAGTCTAGTCGCGGATGTTGCTTCCCCATCCGCGGTCGCACAGTGGTTTCAACCACCCATAATATGATTGAGCAACAATGTCACAGTAGCCTTCGGGTGCAATATCTCACTGTACATCAGACCCCTGTAGAGTGCACTCGAAATCCTGCTAGACAGTCGTACAGATCGCGCCCTAGACGGATGATCCGTTTAATAGGATGATCCGATCGATGCGCTAAGTCAATGCGCCGCGGGCTACGCGGGTGAGACCACGTTCATCCAATCAAATACCATTGTCGTAGAACCTGGCCTCTCACGAGAGCTGAGCAGCGGCCGCACGGCATCCATGTGCTTCCGTGCCGTCTGATATGCATGCCACTCTGCCTAGTATCAGCAGGCAATATTCAGCCCATTCTGGCCCGAAGTGAAATGTGGGTACGCCTGTCTCAGCCTCGCCCCCGGGGCGTTACTACTTTAACTCTCTTATCGCCAGCCATGTCATCGGTGATCAGCCTTGACGATTTCTCACAATGCCCGGGTTGGATACCAACAGGGGGTTGCGCCTCCTATCCTTGGGTACGTATGTCCTTTAGATGGTATAGAACTTCCGCTGACGGAGCTCAGATGGCGGTGGTATTCGCGGTCTATCAGAACTCCTCATTATTGAGGAAATCATGAAACGGCTTAAGAGCCAGTCCGACCTACAAAACGTCCCGCGGCCCGCTGAATACTTTGATTTGATTGGTGGAACAAGCACGGGAGGGTGAGTTGCCCAGAAACTTTGCAAGTCAAGCTCGGCTGGCTAAGCAGCAAGCGCGTAGCTTGATTGCCATTTTACTCGGTAGACTCGGTCTTTCCGCTGGAGAAGCAATAGAAGTGTACACGCGCCTCGCCGAACGAATTTTCTCGGAGAAGAAATGGAAGTTCCAAGACGGGACCTTCAAATCAACGATTTTGGAAGAAGAAATGAAGTTAGTGGAGGAGAAACTCGGACAAGGCCGAGCCGGCGCTAAAATGATGGAGGATGAAGACCAAGGACAAGGCTGCAAAATGTCTGTCTTTCCACTCAGGAATATCAGCAGCACTGACATCATTGGTAGGTTCGTTTGCGCTACGCCAGCATTGAATGTAGCCTTTCGAAGACGCTTCCGTAACTACCATGTCCGCCGGCATGAAGCGTACAACTGCGCAATCTGGGAAGCTGGAAGAGCTACATCAGCTGTCCCAACCTTTTTCAAGCGCATCGAAATTGACGGAGAAGAATTTATTGATGCCGGGCTCGGTTGTAACAACCCAATCAAGGAGGTGATTTCGGAGGCCCAGTTGATCTTTGGGAAGGAGAAAAAGGTGGAATGTATTGTCAGCATTGGGACAGGGAAAGCTGGTGTCATGGGTTTTGATAAGCCAACTGGCTTTCAGACTATACTTCCCCTTGATTTGTTGAATGTTCTGAAAAAGATGGCCACAGAATCCAGCAGTACTGCAGAAGAGATGGAACAGCGATACGAGGATGCCACTGACTTCTACTTCAGATTTGACGTAGATCAAGGCTTACAGGATGTTGGGCTGGATGAGTGGAAGCAGCTCGGAGCCGTGAAGACGCACACAGTTGCGTATACTATGGAAACGAACGTCAACAAAAAGATTGATGCGGTGGTTGGGACGCTCACTGGCACCGTTTCGCCTCAAACATACAGTCTTGTTCAGCTAGGTAGCTCTTGAATCACGTTTCAGTGTTGCTTTCTCTAATTACTCCTAGGCGGCCAAGTACTAGTTGGCCTAAAATCTGCTATAGATCGTCCTTTGGAGCCAACTTCAAATGTTCCTTTTCTCCGAGACCTCGACTTCGTGGATCGCGGTGACATCATGGTCCAAATCTCCGATATATGCTCAAGTCCCGGTGCCCGTGTAGCACTTCTTGGGCTGGGAGGTATAGGGTGAATCCATACTTCCACCAGTGCTATCGTTATGATGTTAACACCATGTTAGAAAATCACAGCTTGCAATTGAGTACGCGCATCGAGTAAGAGATGAATGCCTCCAGACTTGGGTATTCTGGGTACACGCAAGCAATCAGGCAAGGATGGAAGAAGGGTTCGAGCAGATCGCAGAAGTTCTGGACATTCCTGGCCGAGATGACCACAAGGCGAATATCTTCCAGCTTGTTGGACAGGGGCTGAAGGATGTAAGAGAGAAATGGCTTCTGGTCGTGGACAATGCCGATGATCCAATCATGTTCTCAAGGCTCGCTAGGGGGGCGAAAACCGAAGAAGATAAAGGCAAGGAAAATGCCGGACTTCCCGCGTTCCCACCGTTGGTAACCCCACATCTTCCACAAACACAAAACGGGTCTATCCTAGTCACGTCGCGGAACGAAGAAGCGTCAATCGCGCTGGTAGGCGAAGACAAAAACATTATCCATGTGAGCGAAATGGATGAAAAAGAGTCTCTTGATCTGCTTTTCAAGAAACTGAACACAAAAGTGGATCTTCAAGGCGCACCGGAGCTAGTTAACGTTCTCGAACATATTCCCCTTGCAATCACGCAAGCGGCCGCATTTCTTTCCCGCGAGAAAGGACGGATCTCAATTTCGCAATACGTCAAAGACTTCAACAAGAGTAACAAAAAAAAGGTTCGCCTTCTTAAACCGGAGATCACCAACATTCGTCGCGATGATGAGGCGGTGGACTCCATCGTTGCCACGTGGCAAATCTCCTTCGACCACATCCGCCAGACATGGCCTACAGCTGCCGAGATGCTGTCACTGATGAGCTTCTTCAACTATCAAGGAACACCGGAATTCCTTCTACATGATTGTAGCAACACAGTAACGGGCCAGAGCAGCAACGAAGATCCCAAGGAGAATCTTGGCGAAGACACCGACGAAGACTTCGAGAAACGTCTTCGGATACTAAGGGACTACTGCCTCGTATCACTAGGCGAAAACGTCAGCATGTTCCGCATGCATCGGCTTGTGCAAGCTTCAACCCAGGATTGGCTTCCATCAAATCGCGACCGAGAAAGACTATGGTGCAAGTATGTTCGGATTGTCTCAAGTGGGTTTCCAGCGGTGAGCTACGAGAATTGGGAGAGGTGCCGTCTGTTGCTTCCTCATATCGAGTCTGTACGTTCTCGAGAGCCAAGCGATGAGGATTCGGCAGAAGATTGGGCCAGAATACTAAATAAGACATCCAAGTACAAGCAGGCGCAAGGCGAGTACAAAGAGGCGGAAGAAATAGCGTGGCGAGCCCTAGAAGGATCTCAGAAGGTTTTTGGGGAGGAAGACACTAGAACATTGACGTGTGTGCAATGCTTGGCTAGGATATTGCATCGTCGAGGAAAACTCGAAGAAGCGGAGATTATGAGTCGCCGATCACTTGAGGGAAGACGAAAACTTCTCGGGGAAAATCATCCTCACACTCTAACGAGTGCAAGTACCACGGCGTCCGTGCTATGTTTCCGAGGAAAATACGAGGAGGCAGAGACCCTGTCAAGGATGGTGGTGGAAACATTACAAAAGCAGCTATCAAAGAATCACAGACAGATAGTAATGGCTCGAGGAAGCCTGGCCCAGGTGCTAGCATGCGTAAAAAAATTCGACGAAGCAGAGAAAATAAACCGTCAAATGCTGGAAGAGATGCAAGAGGCCTTCCAGGAAGATCATCCTGAGGTCATTGCATCTTTGCGCAGGTTGGCTGGAGTGCTAGACGCTCAAGGGAAAGGTGAAGAGGCAGAAGAAAAACTCCGTCTAGCATTGGAAAGAGGGAAGGCGACATATGGAATGGATCACCCGGCTATGGGGAGCATTCTCAGTCAGCTAGGGCTGATACTACTACACCAACAGAAGTATAACGAGGCAGAAAAAGTTCTCCGTCAATCTATAGAAGAATACGGGAAAGTGGCTGCAAAGTTGGATAATTCTTATACTGACTATAGACTAGCGCAGGTACTTCAAGCTCAGAGGGATTTGATGGGGGCTGAGCAGTTGTACCGTCGAGCGACAGAAGGGTTCGCCGAAACTTTAGGGGGAGACCATCCTAAAACGGTTGAGTGCATCCATCGTCTGGAGAGGATGGTTCTAGATTAGAGAAAAATGGAGGCAGTTGTGGCTAGGAACGTGTTGCTCTGAAAGCTCTACTGCCGACGAGTGCTGTGTTTTAATTCAACGAATCTACATAACCTCTCAATCCAGCGGTCCATAACGCAGTGGCGGCACGAATTCTGCATGCGTCATATTTTTGATGTAGCCAGGGAGCGGTGGCATCGCATCTGCGCCTTCAAGGAGCACAATCTGCTGCCCCCCCGCGAAGTGATGAATTCTGTGACCTGCGAAGAAGTGAGCGCTTGATTCCCACGACTCCAGTGGCTGGCTACTTACAGTGCAACATTGACATTGCGGGGAAGGTGATCTGGTAGCGGATCACAGTCCACGACCCCTCGCCCTTAGCCAGGCGTGCCCCATCACGCAGCGGAGGGTTCACCATATTAAAGTTCTCGGGGACCTCCTTGATTGCCGTGGCGACATCCGGCCAACGGAAGAAGCCGTCACCCGTGCCGATGATGAAAGCTTTGTGGTTGTGCCTGGAAGGTCAGCAACGGACATCTCACGGCGGGAAAGGCTGACCTACTTGTGAAACGGATGCATGCCGAACGCGCCATTCTCGTAGATGATATCCACGACCGAGCCGTTCTTCATCCCCTCAATCGTGGTCGGGCCGCGCGAGTCCTTGTTCCAAAGCACCGGAGGGAGCTGCTGGCGGAAGCCCTGATGCGGCTCCGAAGCTAGCGTCCAGGTACTCGGGTTGGGCCGCTGGATGGCGAAGCGGAAGGTGTGGTCAGACGACGCGGGAGGGCGGCGCGGGGGGAAAGGAACCAGGTCTTTCATCTCGTCCATCATCACGCCGTGCGTGATCAGGTTGCCGCGGAGGTCGATGTGCGGCTTGGTGTCCGGCAGGAGCATGATGCCCTGCTCGTCACGGCTCTCTTGGACGCCGGCGTACCGGAGGATGCCGGCGCCCCAGATGAGCTGCTCCTCGGCGAGAGAGGCCATGCGGATGACGTACTCGCCGGGCTTCTGGGTGAGGGGGACGAGGACGCTGATGCGCTCGCCCATGTTGACGTTGATGGCCTGGAGGGGTCAGCAGTGATTCGATGGTGAGGGGATGAAGGTTACCTGGACTTTCTTCGGATGCACAAAGTCGCCATCTGCAGCCACGATCCACATGTCGTGCTCGTCAACCGAGATGCGGAGTTCGTGGTGAGCTCCAGGGTGGATGAAGTTCAGCCAGACGTACTTCTCTCCTTCCTGGGCCTCCACGACCTCCAGGTCCGCGAATGTATCAACGCACTCCCGCTTGTTCATGAACGGCACGCCGGTATCTGGCGGCAGGCATCCACTTGAATCACGGTGAACACCGTCCTCAGACTGTGCGATGACCTCTGGGTCCAAGCAGATTGTGCGGCCTCTACCGTTCATGACCAACGAGGCCGAGCACGAAGGCGTGGCGCCGGCGTCGCGGTACATGAGGATGAGAATGTCCATGCCGTCATAGTTCCAGTCAGACACCATCAGCTGGTTGGTCTTCTCTTCTGCAGAGAGCATGGCCGCAATGTCCTCTTGGTTATCCGAGATCAGGCTGTACGGTCTTTCCCGCCACGGTGCGGGTTTGATCAGGAGCGGTCCTCGTTGTCCCTGCCGACGTCAGTTGCTTTACTGCTACTTATTGAGAGCTGGCTCACATCTGCAAATGCCGGGCCAAAGTGGCCGTGGTAGAAGTAGATGCCGGTCTGGTTCGTCAAGGTGAACTCGTAGGTGAAGGAGCCTCTGGGCTCGATGGGGAATTGTGTAACTCCAGGGACACCGTCCATCCAATATTTGTCGTATTGGTAGACGCCGTGCCTATCCCAGGTCAGCATGGACGGTGCTCCCAGTAATAAGGGACTAACCAGTGCATGGTGGTCTCGACCAGCAGTTTGTTGGTGACATGAACGCGAAGTGTGTCACCCTCGTAGCCCCAGATGAGCGGCCCAGGAGTGTCACCATTGATGGTGAGCGTTGGACGGAAATTCCCATCTAGTGTATGTGAGTACAGCAACCTCGGAAGCCAGGAAGCGCAAGAGATCCTACCTTTCCCCATCCATTTTGATTCAAGAGACAAGTTGTACTCCCGAACCTGGTTGAAGAATTCACCTGCCACAAGAAGCGCCTGTGCGGGCAAAATCAACCATGTCCACTTCATCGTGTCTGTTCGGTGAAACGAAATGCTGCAGTGCAAGAAAGCAAAGCAAAGCGCAAAGAGTGGATTTCAGAAAGTCCCAGAGATCATTCACCTGGCGGGCCCATCAAGACCCCACGGCCATAGCTCTTCCCCTTCTTGCAATCACTCCGCTTGGACTCGTGAATCATGGGGTCGAGCAACCCGGACCTGTTGTGTGTAGAAAGGCCGGAGAAAGTCCGCCAGTCTCATACTGACTCATGCTATCGTGGCGGAAGTGGAGAGTCGAATTTCCCCGCCTGAAAGATGCAGATCAGTGGCGGCGGACGGCAGTTCTACCCGCCCTCTGTTGTGAGTCCTCACAAATTGATTCCGTTTCTGTGAGGTGAAGTGTGTGAGTCCAGAACGCTCTACGGCTTCGGCGTCTTTCGGACATGTGAATTTGCCGACCACGCGCCGAAAGATGCAGTTTGCACTCAACGCTGTCCAGAAGCTTTTCTCTGCGCCTGGTTCAGGCGTCCCATTACCCCACGCCTGTAATGAATCATTAGCGGTGTCTCAACTTGCCAAATGCTCTCAAGCGGAGGCTGCCCCGTCGATAGATAAATGAGCAGCAATGTCCCCGATCAGCATGATTATTCGGCCCACGTCAAGACTTGCCACAGCCAAGTTTGCTGGTACCCAACTTCGTGCGCGTTGCCAGGTGTTAAAGTGGGATAAGGTGGTAACCGTGGTCTCGGCGATTGCCAGAGCGCGTCCGTGCATAGACTTTGGGGCTCCGGGGAACGTGGCACACGTGGACTCCGGATTCCCCATTGGCCGGAACTGATGAACCGGAACCTTATCTTTGCTCCGGTCTCGGTAAAAACGCCTTCGATCCTAGTCTGTAAGCATGAAACAATGTCTCACAGCTTGTGCCTGTTCGACTCAGTCGCACGCACGGACCCAGTTCGTCAGCCTGCGATGCCGCGGAAAACACCCCGCACTGTATACCGTTAGGAGTCTAGAGCTGATCGTGAGGTCATGCCGATTCATGGACCTGTGGTTTCACATCAGTGGCGTGGTGTTAACGGCCGGACATAACTACACTTGATGTCGATCACTGAGCATGGGCTTATCCCCACTGCTCGAGCACATGTGCCCACCCGCTGAACCCCCCTTCGTCCCGTGCCCCCATCCAGCGGTAAAGGGTGGACTTCGTTTTTCACATCCAGAAACTTCACTTTCCATTCCAACACGGCGGCATGGACTTCAAGCACGAGATCAGCTCCGTGCCGACGGAGAAAAGAGAGAGGCGTAAGATCCCAAGCGCATATGCCATTCTGTATGCCAGCCTGGGTGGCCTGCTCCTTCTTGGAGGCTACCTGAAGTTCGATGCACTCAAATCATTTCCTCCCTCGAGCTTCTGGACGAGCCCAAGGGTATCTTCTTCCCATGGCGTGGAGTCGTATACCCCTCATGATATTCATTACAACCTCACCATGTCGCAAGCATGGCGGAACCCAGGTACATTCCTCAAATCAATCACTCTTGATTCCCACACTGACGCGATACTGTAGATGGCGGGCACTGGCGGCCGATGTTTGTTGGCAACTCTGATAGCCCGGTTCCGGTCATCAATGCCCGAGAGGGCGACCTCATCCATCTCAATGTACACAATGACTTCGGTGTTCCGTCGGCCTTGCACTGGTATGTTGTTATTCCTCATATGCGTGGGCCTTCTACTAACTGCAGACTCTAGGCTCGGCTTCCGCCACTACCACAGCCAAACGTGGAACGACGGTGCTGCCGGCGTGACGACGTACCCCATCCTTCCCCGCGCCAACTGGACCAGTGTTTTGAATACCACAGGTCAATGGGGCTTGAAGTGGTACGCTGATCACTGCACTACTCCTCTCTTCGACGGATTCTACGGAACCATCTGGATCCGTCCGAGCCCAGAGCGTGAGAGGCCGTATCACCTGGTGTCGTCCGATGAGGCAGACATTCAGGACATGCTTGACTCTGAGGCAACGCCCGAGCATGTTACCCTGTACAACTACCAGCACCGGACGTACGACAATCTGCTCTCGCAGCTGCAGTACGATGGCTACGAGCCGAACTGCTTCCAGTCTGTGCTTGTCAATGGTAAGTGGTAGCGCCGAATATCAGCCATGCCGTCTCTGACTAAAGGCATCAGGCAAGGGTCGTGTCCACTGCAAGCCGACTGATGTCGACGACATTGATGGAGAGCCGATCGACTCCCACGGTTGTGTCAAACAGGCCACTGGTGCTGTGGGCTACGGGCACTGTGTTCCCACATGGACAGACTACGAGGTAAGTTCCTCTTCCTGCCTTGTCTCGGACAGGACATGCCAACATGCCGTAGATCATCGGGACCAAGAACAGGCGCTGGATGATGATGAACTTCATCAACAACGGCCTGGAGCACCCGTGGAGAGTGTCGATTGACTCCCACAAGATGTGGGTCGTAGCCAACGACGCCGGCTTCGTGCAGCCTCAAGAGGTCGACGTAAGCATCACCCATGCCAACAATCCAACACCTCACTCACACCCCGCCAGATCCTCACCCTCCGCAACGGCCAGCGCGTGACCGTCATGGTCAAGCTCGACCAACCCGCCGAGGACTACGCCATCCGCTTCCACGCCCTCAGCAAGGTGCAGTCCCTCCAGGGCTACGCCATCCTGCGCTACCCGGTATGCCACCCCCTCCCACCCCTCCCCTCCCCCGGTTCCACCCACCGCTAACCCCCCACC
>RHKH01000001.1:0-33284 GCA_009829795.1 Lasiodiplodia gonubiensis
AGCTAGCCCAACGGCCTGAACCACACGCGCCCGATCCCTCGCCATGCCTAACTCGCTCGAGTCGTCGCGGCCAATGCTGAACGTAAGACGCCCCCACACCCATGTCTTCCTCTGCACTACTCCGTCCTCCGCTCGTCCCACAACACCTCCTCTCCATCCTCTCCTCTCGCTGACTCCGGCACCATGCAGTCCAGCGCTGCTCGCAACTCGGCTCGCCTGTCGACCTACTCCAACGCGCCCACCCTCACGCCCTCGATTGCCCCCTCGACCACGTCGTCCATCGACCCTCGCGCCGCCGAGATCAAGGCCTGGAATGCCGGCCTCGACCGCCTCGAGGACAAGCGCCTCGTCTCGCAGCGCTACGTCGCCTCGCCCGACAAGATCGACAACATGAGCAAGCTGGCCCTGGGAGCCAAGCTCGACCGCGCCCTGGCCCGGCGCATGAGCGAGCAGGACGCCGTCTTCAGACCACACGTGCGCGGCGTCAGCGTCGACGAGAAGAGCGTCAGCGAGAAGGAGGACGCCTAATGACACGATCAACACCCCGTTTTTGCATTTTTTCAGATACCACGCCATGTTGCTTTTTCTTGTTTCGCTTTGCAGAGCTCGGAGCAACGTCTTTGGAAAATCCAACCATGTATCTTCACATTATCCGTCCCACCCCCGTCGCTCATGCCACGCACACGTGCGTTTCCGGGTTACCTGACCCCCTGCGGCGGAAGTTGGCGGATACGAGCACGTGGTGGCGGCGTGAGGCAGAATCTTACATTCCCCATCCGGCTGTATCCGATTTAAGCTTTTGGGGTGTCTTCTTTAATTGTGCCGACGGGTCTTGGATGGCAGCGAGGGTAGCATGACGATTGAGACCTGTTTGTAGACAGGAATAGAACAGAAGAGCCTCGGCCTGCTTCGCATACCCATAGAGCAACACAGGAGTGGCTCGGAATCCTACTGCAAAATGTCTTGATTCGATCTACCTTTCGGTGCACTACCCGACGCCGGCGACCCTATAACTACTGGAAGCTAACCATAAGGAATCGTCGTTCCACACGGTCGAAGGGAGCAGCAAATGACGTACCGCGCTGACCGGTCTGTTGATCAAGATGCAAGTAGCGCGCTCTGCCGAATGCCAGCTTCCACGTCGTCCGTGAGGATGGGTGAGTGGGCAAGGTCGGGTTGCCCCTTTTCCCTTGCCAAGGATCAACACCGAGACAGAACGGCGCTATATGGTTATCGCAGCAGCTAACAAACCAGCGGTCTAGCACATACGTCTGCCTTTCTTCAAGGTCGAGGTAGATGCATACCGCTGTTCCACGAATCCTTCCAATCCTAAGCCGGCGCGCCACTTGGCGCCTACCCAGATAGGGGTCTTACTTGCTTCTGCTGCTGAGCCGAGACAAGGCAGCGATATCATCTCCTATGCTTATTTACTTCCTCTTGGTGACATGGCTTTGAACGAAATTCGAGGCGCAGCTGAAGAAGCAATGTCGTTCAGAACAGACGCTAAACCATTGGTGCCATACACACCGCTGTCTGTCAGGGTCGTTGGTCCGCCGCTACTGCTACCGATACCTCTAGGGCATTCACGTGTGGGAGTCAACAGGATTTGATGGCCTCTCTGTTAACATGACTAATCGTCGAATGGTTTTGGAGTTTAGCCACAAAAAGTAAAACCATGACCCTCACGCTACGGTATTCACTGACGACCAACCAATGCAAGGGGTTTCCTGTTCGCTGCAGCCCTTCGAGCGCCTCCAAGTAGGCTGGGTCTAGAACCAGGTCTGCGATAATTGCCAAGTGCAGTAGGGCTGTTCCGTGGCGGGCTGGCCTCCCACGGGCCCAACCGCCGTACCAGACTATCCTTCTCCGCACCCCCGGTCGATTGACTTGCGGGGTGTACAGTTTAAACGCAATGTCAGCGAATCACAGCGCTGCATGGATTCCCACGCATGGTGGCACTGCATCTCGGGTTACGTCAGCAGGAAGTAATGCTGACTTCTCTTCGCTATTCGGAGTTTCCGGCAGCCAGTGCTTCTTCTGACTGACTCCACCTCTCATCTCGACGGGGCTGGCTACGTATGCCTTTTGTCGACTTGGATGTAGCCGACGCTGGCTGGTAATTGCAGGGCCAGGCATGATCGCCAGGAACGCGTCGTCAACTTCAGAACATGGCGCGAGGCGTGGCACTTGGCCGGCTGGTGCAAGTTTCGGGTCGCTCGTGTGGGCGAGAAGAGCGTCACTGCAGCTCGGATGGCAGAACACGCCGGCTTCTTTGCTTCTATCAGTCTGTTGCTGTCAACGGGGTTCGCGGCACATGACTCGTTTCTCACTCCTTCTCTCCCTTATATTTGGTATGACTCGCCAAGCGACAGTTGTATCTCTCGTATCTTGAAACCAGACACTCGCAGCGATATTTAGGCACGACGGAAATATGGGGCGCATCTGGGGCGGAGGATATCTACGAGCGTCAGCAACCGACCATTTGCATGTACATGCGCAAAAGCTCTCCATGTCTACCACATGGAGCGACTCAGCAGGTCCTACCGAAGCGAAGATGGCCTTAAGCTGCCACAGTTCGAGGCCATCGACCTGAGCGACTGGAAACGCACGCCTACCGACGACACTCCGGACCCCGACCGCAGCTTCCTCTTCGCTCCGCCGAGCGCCTACTCGACTCTTCCGCGCGAGAGCCTGGCGCCTGAGGATGAGAACCCGCTGCGCACCCGTCGCTACAGCCGCAAGATCGAGGAAAGCAGCCGCTTCGGAATATGGACGCTGATCCTCCTGCTGCTGGCCATCGTCATGGTCGTGCTGACCGCCCTCTACTCGACCGGCTCTGCCAAGTCCCTGATGAGAGGCAAGATCTTTGCCACGTCGTCGAGCAATGCCATCCTGCTCCTCCGCATCCTCACCGAGCTCTGCGCCGTCATCCTGAGCGCCCTTGTCATCGTCGTCGTCGAGGACTTGCAATGGGCACTGGCCTCCAGGCCCGAGGGCGTCAGCCTGCTGCACTTTGTTGGCCTCGACTCGGGCACTGGAGTGTGGGGTCTGTGTCGACTGCTGGCAACGGCCGACTGGAAGCAGAAGTACTCGAGCGCTTTCCGGTGAGTGCTGCCGCTGGCCGTCTCGCTCATCTCGTTGGCTAACCCACCGCAGCCTCCTGGTCATTCTTTCAATCCCCCTTCCTGGTATCATTCTCATGGGTAAGCCTTGGCCGCCTTGCGTGCCGCACCGTCGACGCTGACCTCGCTGCAGGTGACATCAACATTGAGCTGGTCTTCTTCCCCGAGAAAACGTACGAGGTGGCCGCTGGGCTTTCGGACTTCAACGCTTCGTATATATCGCAGTTGACGGGCGTATCGACCACTGCGCTCTTGGTCCAGATGGGCAACCCCATCTGGTCGGATCGGGAATCGGTATCCATCGACCCTCTGGGTCCAAGCAAGGGGCGCTGTACCGCTTCTCAAACTTCGGCGGCCTGGGTGCCGTGCGAAGAATCCTACTTCATGTCTGGCGGCTTCAACTCCATCTCTCCCCAGGCCGACGATCTTGCCAGCTACCCGGAATCCAAGGCCTACGTTGTTCCGAATGTGAAAGGCTACCATATAGAGTACGGCCAAGTGCACGACATCAAGGCTCTCCACGATGACGGCAACTGCCATCTGATTGGAAGTGCCGCCGCCGCCGCATACTGGTGCTCCGCCCTCGGCTCGGACCAGGAACTGCTTTTCGGTAAGACACCTTTGCCCCTCTGTCTTTCGTTGCTGACGCCCCGCCCAGGCTCGGCCTACTGTCCCATATCTCTGCAACTGACCAGCAGCTGCCTAAACACCACGTCCTGGACCTCCGAGCTGGATCTCGCCACCTCCATGTTCGTCTACCGGCGCTTCGCAACCGTCAACTTCTCGCGCGCCAACTTCTCCATCCTCTCCCTCACCGACCTCTCGGAGCCCACGCACTTTCCCATCTCGCTCGAGGACTACATGCTCGCCCTCTCCTCCGTCGTTCCGGGCTTCAACACGAGCGCCGACATCAAAGGCGACAACTCGCAGCTGGCCATCTACGCCGTGACCGCCCTCCCCATCAGCGACAGCCAGGTCGCCAAGAAGATCTCGCTCAAGGCCATCCGCAAGGCCATGTCGGTGCCGCTCGACTACTTCCAGGCCAACTACTTCGCCCCTGGCCCCAACATCTGGGAGCTCGACAGGCCGCGGTCTGACCTGGACGAGGACATGTACACCGACCTCAGCATCTCCATCCTGTCGCACCAGGTCGTCGCCGGCAGAGTGTCGAGATGGCTGTTCGTGGCGAGCGCTAGCGCCTTGATACTCATCTGCGCCGCCGCTATCGCCGCAACCGTACGCGTGTGCGAACGCAGGCCGCAGCGCTGCGGCTATCCTTCGTTGGATTTTGCCGCTGTGTGTGCCAGGGGCTCAACGGATGGAAACGGTCTGCACAGATCGTTGACGCGGCTCGGAGAGCGCCCGAGCAAGTACGAGGTCGCGAGCAGGATCAAGGGCGAGCGCATCGTTTTGAGGTAGCGCGCTCCGTTCATCGGCATAGACCAGGGAAATTTCGCTTCTTCTGTTTCTGTCCTTGTCCTAAGGACCGTAGCTTCGCTACTTTCCCCCTCTCGTGTATTTTATGTCCTTCCGAGATACTTTTTCATCTTTTCTCGTGCGCACGATACCCATGATAGAACGAGCGGAGTCGGACGTTCAACACAAATAAATCGAATAGATAAAAGCAAAAGAATTTTCTAGAGGCGCGGCGCAAAGATAACTCGTCCATCGTTCCTCCTTAAAGTTGCTCCTGTCCGGTCCTGAGCGCGATGAATGTCACAATTCAGAGTTGAGCAGCAATTTTCTTCGAGGAACAACATGTATGGCTAGTAGGAGCTGTCCTCTAGTCGGAACTTGTGTGATTGTTCATATCACCTTTGTAGGCACTATTTTGGACATGTCTTGAGGCCCTTTCATCCCACTAACCATCATCTCCTTATTTCGCCTGGGAAGCTCAGAAGAAAAACACATTGAGATGGTCATCACGTAAGAAAACACTCATGAGACCCTTGTGCTCTAACAGATGATGTCTAACTTTGCTGTCCTTTATAAGATGAAAGGTAAATGGGGAAGAGGCCATGAGTGTAGCCGAACCTGAGCGGAGATAAGATGTTAGCTGCTCGCTCTTTTCGGAAATGTTGGGCTAGTTGAGTGGTGGTGTGGGATTGTCAGGATAAAGAATTTGGTACGAATAGCTGAATTTCCGCAGTCTTATTCGGAAGGGGAATCGCTAAATCATCATTGGATATGAAAAGGCACTACGATATTGATGTATCGAAGCAGTAAAGAAATAAGAGTAGACATACCATCACTGTGGAGAAGGCCTGGCTCCGCTATGACTATGTGCACCAGTCACCCGATATCTTCTACTGTAGGAGCACTCAGTTAGCTATATCGTTGTTTGGGGGATCTCTTATATCAAAATGAATCGGGGGGTGGGGGTTTGAAGGAATGCACAGCCAAAGCGCGGAGGTGCTCTCATTTGTGTTTACATATCCAGGAATGGAAGAGTTGAACATACCTTTTTGAACGTTGAGTGATTCGCCTGTGTGCACAGAGTATAAGGGGCACAAGGGATGAAGTAGAATCTCATGACTTTTTTTTATCATCACTACGGACCACTACGCAAAGGAAGTGGGTTTAGAAGTACAAAAGTCGTAACCGAACCTTTGATCTGTCCCACCACGAACTCCGCCAGCAAAACTGTATGCTAGATGCCCGATGCCGTCAGCGGTATAAAAACTAAAAACTGGAAACCCGTAACGCATGAAATAAGAAGACGCTAACTAGAAGCTGGGTATGGAATCATCTAGTCAACCTCCTCCATGGCACTCTCGCCGGTCGCCTCGGCCGAAACCTCCTCGGTAGCGGTCTCCTCCGAGGTCTCAGCAGACTCGTCCACGTTGAGACCCAGCGAGACGAGCTTGTGGATGCGCTCGGCGAACTGGACGGGCTCCTCAATGGTGAAGCCGGAGACGAGCAGCGAAGTCTCGAAGAGCAGCTGGGCAATGGACTTGACGGTGCGGTCCTCCTCGCCGTCCGTCTCGACCTTGCGCTTGAGCTCCTTGATGATGGCGCTCTTGGGCGAGATCTCGAACGTCTTCTTCGAGCTCATGTAGCTGGACATGGAGGTGTCACGGAGGGCCTGGGCCTTCATGATACGCTCCATGTTGGCGGACCAACCGAACTGGCCGGTACGGATGGCACAAGGAGAGCCAATGAGCTTGTGGGAGACGACGACCTTCTCGACCTTGTCGCCGAGAACGTTCTTGAGGGCCTTGGCAAGGGGCTCGTACTCCTTCTCCTCGGCCTCACGGGCCTTCTTCTCCTCCTCGGTCTCCTCGAGCTCGAAGTCCTTGGTGATGTCGACGAGCTTCTTGCCATCGAACTCCTTGAGCTGGGTCATGGCATACTCATCAATGGGGTCGACCAGGAAAAGAACCTCGAAGTTCTTCTCCTTGAGGATGTCAAGGAAGGGAGACTTCTGCACAGCCTTGAGCGACTCGCCAGTGATGTAGTAGACCTGCTTCTGGTGCTCAGGCATCCGAGTGATGTAGTCGGTGAGAGAAGTGGTCTCGTCACCAGACTTGGTGGAGTGGAAGCGGAGGAGCTTGGCCAGAGAGTGGCGGTTCTGGGCATCCTCGTGGATACCGAGCTTGATGTTCTTGCTGAAGGCGCTGTAGAACTTGTCGAACTGCTCGCGGTCCTCAGCGATTTCGTTGAAGAGCTCGAGGGTCTTCTTGACGACGTTCTTGCGGATGACCTTCATGATCTTGTTCTGCTGGAGCGTCTCACGAGAGAGGTTGAGGGGAAGGTCCTCGGAGTCGACGACACCCTTGACGAAGCCGAGCCACTCGGGGATGAGGTCGGTAGCGTCGTCAGTAATGAAGACGCGGCGGACGTAGAGCTTGATGTTGTTCTTGGACTTCTTGGTCTCGAACAGGTCGAAGGGAGCACGCTTGGGAACGAAGAGGATGGCGCGGAACTCAAGCTGACCCTCAACCGAGAAGTGCTTGACGGCAAGGTGGTCCTCCCAGTCGTTGGAGAGCGACTTGTAGAAGGAGGCGTACTCCTCCTGGGAGATGTCCTGGGGGTTGCGGGTCCAGATGGGCTTGGTCTTGTTGAGCTCCTCCTCCTCGATCTTGGACTCCTTGACCTTCTTGGTCTTCTTTTCCTTCTTCTCCTCCTCCTCGTCGTCGACCTCCTCGACCTTGGGCTTGTTGTCGTCGGCCTCGTCCTCCTTCTTCTCCTCAGCCTCCTCATCAGGGACCTCAGTCTCGGTCTCCTTGAGAACGTGGAGGTAGATGGGGTAGGAGATGAACTCAGAGTGCTTCTTGACGACCTCCTTGATCCTGCTCTCGTTCAGGTAGTCGGTCTGCTCCTCCTTGAGGTGGAGGATGATCTTGGTACCACGACCAAGCTGCTCGCCCTCAGTGTCCTGGGTGATCTGGAAAGTACCACCGGCACTCGACTCCCAAACGTACTGCTCGTCATCGTTGTGCTTGGAGACGACGGTAACCTTGTCGGCGACGAGGTAGGCGGAGTAGAAACCAACACCGAACTGGCCGATCATGGAGACATCAGCGCCAGCGGAGAGCGCCTCCATGAACTGCTTAGTACCGGAGCGGGCAATGGTACCGAGGTTGTTGACGAGGTCCTAGGGCGGTCAGCGCTGCTGTCAACCGTGTGGCGAAGCAAGTGGAGAGATACTTACAGCCTTGGTCATACCAATACCGGTGTCCCTGATGGTGAGGGTCTTGGCCTCCTTGTTGGGGATGATGTCGATGCGGAGGTCCTTGCCGCTGTCAAGCTTGCTGGGGTCCGACAGGGCCTCGTAGCGGATCTTGTCGAGGGCATCGGAGCAGTTGGAGATCAGTTCTCTCAGGAAGATCTCCTTGTTCGAATAGACGGTGTTGATGATAAGGCCGAGAAGCTGAGAGATCTCAGCCTGGAACTCGAAGGTCTCACCCATGGTGGCGGATAAGGTGTGCGGCGGACGAGGTCCTGCAAAGCGTGCAGTGTTAGCGACCACGTTGCGATGAAGAATCTAGGCGGTGCAAGCGCTGATCGAGGCGGCTGCCCGGCTCTGGACGAAGGCCGAGCGCGCAATGGCGCGGCGGTGCAGAGATAGGCAGGACAGTTCGACGGACGAGGCTGAGAGGTGCTTGGGACGGGCGAACTTACTATGAAGGGGGTATAAAGTCTAGAAAAAGGAAAACGTGAAGAGGAAGGGTTTTTGGGGTGCACCGAGATGCAAAGAACTTGTGGAGAGGTTTGTGTTGTGGAGAGGGAAGAATTTGGTGTGCAGCTTCTGTTCTTAAACTCAGCGCGCCAGCATCACCGAACCTTCTGGATAGAGCTCGGGGCCGCTGCTGGCTCGTGCACACAAGCACGAAAGCGGCTAGCTGCCTCGACCGCCCGCCGTGCCGCTTCTCACCAGGGCAATTGTGAAGCCGCAGTGGACGAGAGCCGCATCCTCAGCCTCGACACTCGGCTTCCAGAATGCTCCAGCGTCTCTGAGAAGCCACGGCTCGCCGGAGTGTCGCTCTGCACCCCCGCTTCAGTGCAAGGCTCCCGGCGCTCCAGGCAAGCGCGAGGCTGCGATGAGGCTGACAGCAACATCAGGCAGACACCTGGTGTTTGCTCCTGCGCAGGCAGCTGCTGCGTACCTCTCTTGCTTGATTCCATCACCTTCGGATGGCCAAGGCAGTTTCCATGCACAAGCCCATCACTTTGGGACGAGTCTCAGGCTCAACGGCCCAAGCGCCGATCTGGCTCTGCTCTGGACCCTGAATATCTCATGTAGACAGTCATGCTAGCCATAAGACCTCCGTTCCACATGTCGACATATTGTCTGCATATCCGCTCCAGTCTGATCTCGGCTCGAAGATACGCGTGCGTTCTGGTCGGCGCAATTTTCGACAGCAGCTTTCTGCTGTAATTTCCTCTGCTTCCGCGCATATCTGTCTGGTCATGACTCCTGAACATCCGCTATGATGGACGTGTGAGCCGCGGCCCTCTTGTTGCATTGGGAAATCACGCCACGCACAAGCAGGCAAACTTTCAGAAGGTACTAAGCAAGCAAAAGACCACTTGTTGGCAATCATTTCAGCTGCGACCTTCAACGAGAAATTGCGACACCCATGACTGAAATTCCGGGAAGCTACATGTCTGTATCCCGAGTTGCCGCATTTCATCTTGCAGTTTCAGCAACGAGAGCCATCATTGAGTCACAGCATAACCATAGCTCTGGTTCATGCGCACTTCAGCATTCCCAGGGCCAGGGGTATGAAGACGCTACAGGAAATTCCAGGTTTGACGTCTCAGTTCGTTGCGAGAAGCAGTTCCCGACCATTTGACCATCCTCTCATGCCCTACTAATCACGTTGGGTGGTCCACCAACCAAACATAGCAATGTACCAGTTCCAATCGTGGTCTTCTCCCGCTATCTAGTATACTCTCAAGTGTTCTGTTTCTACCATCCATAACCATCCATGTCCTCTCAAGTCGTCTCTTGCTCCTCGCCCCACCATCTCGATTCTTCAGAGAGCAACAACAAACACATGAGCATCCGTTCGTGCTGGATGGTTCGCGCTTTAATGGGAATACACTTCACTGACCGAGTCAGGAAGCTCATTAATAAGAGTAAAGCTTACAGGCGGACGCCGTTGGCGCGTATGCACTACACCACAACTTGATAGTGCTGCGCGTCATTACGAAGCACCGGTGAGCACCACCAAAACTGCAGCGCTTGGAACCAATGTCGCCATGATCCACACCCGGTCTGGGTATCGTCGCTAATGGGGGCACGAGTTTGATGGGAAAGTCTTCACTGCTGAATGACTCGACCATTGATCAAAGCCGCCCTCCCGATACTCGTTGATCACATACACTTCTATCAAAAGGAGCCGCAAACGCTAATCCCCAGGCTCCCCTTTACCCCTCCCCCAACACCACGGGCCGTCTCTCCATCTGCACGTCAACCAGCACGCGCACCCATCCGGGGCGCGCGCCCCCTCCATGCTACCCGAGCCGACGCCCCAAAGAAAGCCATACCGCCACTGTTCGATCGCACAGTGGTCCATGCCGTAAAAGGAGGCTTGCGGGCGGGAGCAGGTGCACGTCATTGACCGTTGCCCTGCACGACCGAAGGTATGATCCGCGCGCGCATGCAGATATACGAGCGAACAATGCAGTCCTATTGTTTACTTCCCTCAACCCGTCGGCTTGTGGTCGGAGGCGAGTAGGAATGCCGAATGCAACCGGAAACGCGCGGCAACCGTGCGTGCGTTTCGTATCTCGTTGCAAGAAAGTAAGCATCACGGCAACTACAATGGCACGTTCTAGAATGGTGTACAAATATCCAGCTGGCCACCATCATGAATGTGCAACGCGAACCTCAGCCCTTTCAGTGGGAGCGGCTGTAGGCAACCTGATCTCGGAACCTTGACAGCATCCGCTCACGTCAGCCGTCAATTGGAGTGCTCGAGGGGCCCTGTAGAAGTCGAGAGTTGAGAAAGTCTACGCGTCACGTCGAGATTCAGAGCGATCTCGTACCGGTCAGCCCCTCCATTTCGATTTTCGTATCCCGCCAAAAGCAAGATTCAAGGCCAGTCCTGCCCATCGAATCATGGGATACCTACCATGATCAAACACGGCTTCCCACAGGGCAGACGCACGCGGCGCTCAGCCTGGTTTCTACGGCTGCGGCGGCAATCGAACGACCGGTCAAGAAGGGATCGGGCCGAGAGAACTGTATTCGTAGTTGATGGGGCAGGTGAGAGGTGGATGACCTGCATCTGGCGAGGGGTTTCCGTGCATGGCGATTGGACGTCTCTTGAGACCCCCCAATGACAATTTAGCGCTTACCTCTTGGAGGACATGGTTGCGCCATACAAACAGCCACATGAGGTCTGCACACAGAGGCTTTGCTTCCTTTCCCTTTGCGAAAGGCAAACATAATTGAACCGGGATATGATGCTACCGTGCTTTCTTCAGAGACTGGATTGTATTTTCCCATGCGAAAAAGGAAATCTCATTTGGTAGACAGAGAACGCATGGACCATGCCCACTTGTCCACTCCGCTCAGAGCATACACGCACCAGGATAAGCGAAAAGAAGAAGCATCACTAACGACAAAACAGGGTAGAGGGAAAGGAGTAAAAACAATCAGAAATACAGCAGTGTCTGGAAAGAAAGGAGAAAATTGAGAGGGCAGCCGGAGAACCAGTCGCAAGAGTCAGGGCGCCGTTGCAGGAGAAGGGAAGATGAGGAGCAGCCCAGTAAAATGCCTCGTCTTTCCCCGCGGTCATCCCACTGTCTGCCTCACGCATGTCCTGTACCGCAAGAACGTCTGTCTCCGCCACCTGTTCTTGCCCCAAACAAGCCTAATTTATGATGACCGCATGACGATTTGACCGATTAGCTGTAGAGAAACACATGGATCGACGCGTGCAATATTGTCGACAAGCCCAAAAAAGACAAAATCCGTATGACTCGCTTTGCAGGCAGATGAAGCCGAAACACCCACGTGGCGCGTTGAGAAAGGAGAAAACTGCATGTATTGAGCCCCCAGCGTTATGAATCCATAGCTTCATTGTCCATGCATCCATGCCCGAGTGTACACCAATTGAAGTGTGATGCCCTTCTAGGTTGTCCCCGTTCGTCTTTCCGCCGGCGAGTCGACGCAAGGGAATGCCGTGTGATTTCGTGTGGTGAACCTCCGGGTTTCTTAGGATCCGTACGAAAGCGTCTGTTCGATGGATGTCGAGGGTGATAGAAGCGGTGTAACAGTCTTCGTTCGATTGCTCCACCTTTCGAGTTTCGACATAGGAAGTAACTCATAAAGGATACAGGCCATTTTCGGTCGTCGACGAGGGCGCGTATGATCATGGTGTGAGGGTGTGTTCTTTATCTCCGGCCGAACCTGCTACACGGAAAATATCGGTAAATCGTTCATAGGCAATTCATGTTCACTTCTTGCTGCTTCGAGGAGTGGCGGGTTTGGCTGAGCCCAGATTGCTGACGTACTTTTGCTTCTTTTCGGCTGGTTTCAGGATCTGCGGAGGCAAAGTCAGCCCGTACTCTGGTGCGGTTTTTGCGAGTATGCGTCAACATACCTGGAAGGAACACAGTAGGCTCTCATCGACGCTCATCATGGCGCCGGCGTTGTCGAACTCGCCGCAGTAGTTGGGAGCGCTGAAGAGCGTGACCAACTGACGCTTGGAGAAGAACTCGTAACCATCTTCTACGACCTGATGCGCACGGCAAATAAGATCCATGTCGTGCTTCTGCAAGAATCGTGAGACAACATCAGGGCCGAAGGTGAACGAGACACCTCTGTCATTTTCGCTCCAGCCGGTAATGTCCTTGTCGGGATCGGACCACAGCAGATCGCAGAGCAACCCACAATCGGGGATCTAGTCCAGTCAGTCAGTCAGCTACATGTGCAATTGCTCCCGCCTTGGGGGAGGAGAGACACGTACGTCAGTGGGTCTCATGACGCGGCGGATCTGCTCCATGGAGTTCAGGTCCGGACTCAAGCCTCCGTGCATCGTGAAGATCTTCTCATCGATGATTGCAGCAATTGGCAGACAATTGAAGCAGTCAGTAAAGGTCTTCCACAGCTTGATGTTGTACCTCCGTTTGCACTCATCGTAGAAACCGTAGATCCTGTTGATGGAAGCGCACTCGTGATTGCCACGCAGGATGAAGAAGTTTTCCGGGTACTTGATCTTGTATGCGAGGAGCAGGCAGATGGTCTCCAAAGACTGCTTGCCACGGTCTACGTAGTCGCCAAGGAAGAGGTAGTTGGCCTCTGGGGGGAAACCGCCATACTCGAACAGGCGCAGGAGGTCGTAGTATTGACCGTGGATATCGCCGCAAATCTAGCATCATTGTCAGCACCTCCAAGCCTCTCTCAACTCTCCTGCATCGATCGAGCTCATGCGTGATGCAGAACATACCTTGATCGGCGCCTCGAGCTCCAGCAGAATAGGCTGCGAGATGAAGATCTCACGGGCCTTGGTGCACAGGTAGCGGATCTCTGTTTCGAGAAGCTGGACCTGCTTACCAGGCCGACTGCCTCGCACCTCCAAGAGTCTGTCTATGATGGAATCCAAATCCACCTCTTGTTCCGCCATGTCGGGCAGTTGCCGCAGGCAGCCGCGTGTTCGAAGAAGGGAGGTGGGGTGTGGGGTTGGCGGTCAGTGGAGGCGAAGACGCGCCGGTTGAGAGGAGATGAAGGTGATGCGAAGCCCTGGTCTTCCTCGAGCGATAGGGTTAGCGGATTCCGTTGTTGTCGTTGTGCGACTGTCGCAAATTGCGCGTGGAGTAGGAGAAGGATGTCGAGCATTGCGGTAGCCGGGAGCCGCGAAAAAAAAAAACTTACCGATGGCCCTTGAACCCCCGACGCCGGCAAACGAAGGTGCTGTTAGCGGCGCTTCAGTACAAGCTGGATCGACAGTGCGCGTTCTGGGTCGGAGCCCCTCAGAAAGTCGCCTCGAGGCGATGCCGAAATCACGCGACTTCGCACAATAACGATAAGCGTGCGAGCAGTCCGCGGCGGCAGAGGGACGGGCGTGCGATGCGGCGCAGCTCGAGAGAAGCGCTTGGTGCTGTGCTGTCAGCGTCTACAGGAGGCTGTTGTCGGTGGCCGTGGCTCGCTCGAGCGTGTCGTATTCACCGCCAAGCTGGGTCGCGGCTGCAGCAGGACAGGGCCGTCGCACAGGAGACGGCGTGGCAAAGAGTCGCTTTGTTGGTGAGCAGAGCGTGGGGTGTGGTGCTGGGTGGGCAGCGCAGGCTGTGGTGAGGCTGATGGGCGCGGTGGAGGTCGGGCGTTGACAGACGTGAAGTTTGTCGGTTTCAAAGTGAGCCTTCTCTCGTTTAGGAACGGGCAGGAATGCACGGTCTCTGGCCGCAAATTGCAGATCGTCCGTACGAGAGGAATGCGTTTCAGCCAGCGAGCGCGCTGCAGAGAGGTGCGTCTAGGGCGACAGGGACGAGTGACGGAGAGCAGGCGTTGTGTCGAGGAGGAGGGCGGCCAAAACCGTCGCATCCACAGCCCACGTCGCCCCAACGCGGTTTAGGGCGGCCATCAATCAAACGCTAAGCATCACAGGCCTTGCAGCGAGAGCACAACAGCAGCGGCCGCTCTGCCAAAGCGCCCAGTGCGCTCACGCTCGCGGCACTCTCGACTCTGCGAGCGCTCGTTTTTGGCGCCCAAGGGGCGTGCTGCGATTATTGTTTACCTGTGCCGCGGCACTGCCCCTCCGTCGCTTCCACGCGTCCCTGAAAGGCTCCTCTTCGCTAGGCAGCTGGACGGGAGGCCCCTAGCAGACAAAGGCCGCAGCAGCCCGCGCCCGCGCCCGCGCTGACTAACCGCCGCCTGCGGGCCAAGCGCCGGCGAGCGGCAACGAGGGGGCGCCTCTCCACGAGCCTCTGCCTGCCATGGAACAGCACTGTCCCCTCCAGATCACTGCGTCACGTGCGCTGCGATCGCAGATCCCCAGCCGTCGGGCATGATCGACATGGACGCCGCGCAAGGCAAAGTGGACGAAAGGTGGCATATCCATTTTGCTTCGGTCTTCGTTTACGCATTCCCCCGGCTATCAAAAGACTGACATGCCTCCCTCTATGCTATGCTTGTAACTAGTCCCGTCTCCAACGCGGAAAAACAACACTAGCCGTCCCATAATATACATCCAGATAAACGAGAGCAAGACAAAAAACACTAATTGCGGAGCCCTCAAGGCATCCGCGCCATGCAAATGCTCGAAACCCAACAACAGGAAACTGAAGACGACTGGATATCTGAGAAAACCCACCCTTGGACCCAAGAACGCCGGCCTCGTATGCTACAAATTACGTCGTACTCGTGAACCCTATTCGGATTGAATCTGAAGTGGAGAGAAAATCATGCCGTTCATGAGAATCGGCCTCGCCGCCAATATGCCGATAATTTTATGCAGCCTCGAAAGCAATCGAAACACGACTTTTTTTAACCTAAGGTTCTGCCGCCAGACGCAATGCTCTGGCTTGGCGTCCGCGATGATGTGACGGTCGGCCGCAGCGCAGGGGTCACACGATCCGGAAATGCGGGGTTTGATTGGTAGGCCTCGTCGCTCAGGGCGCTCAGCCAGCTGCTCCCGAAGTCATTGCGCAGCGCTTCAATCTTCTTCTTGTAAAGATCGCCATTCACACCGGCCTCTCCAGACACCATGGAGCTGAAGTCCAGTTCAGCACCGAGCGGAGCCGAGGTGATTGTAGTATCAATGTGGGGGAGCTGTTGATTTCCCGAAATTGGCGCAGCGGGAGCGAGAGTCTTGCGAACTGGAGTTGCTTCGGGGCTTCCGCCATAAGTGCTGTCCGCAGATGGGGCGTCGAGTGGGGCTGCCGGCGGTGGCATCATCGCAGAATCAGTCCGTTGATGCGCTGAGTCGTTCTGCGACAACTCCACGATCCGCCGCTTGGGCCCTTTCCGTTTCTTGATCGATCCAACGACCCGTTCAGGTTTCGCACGTGGTGGTCCTTCCACGCTCGCTTTGCGCTCTTCGCCTGGCTTGTACGTGGCTGGGGCCTGGACCGGCTTAGCACCGGCCTCTGCGAGAATGCCTTCGACAGGCCGTGGCTTGATAACAGGAGGGTTCGCGTTTTCTGGCACTCGATCCACTAGTTGCTTTCGCTCACTGTAGCCGGGTCCAGTCGAGTCGATTACGATGTCCTCTGTGTATCCTGGGGAGCTCCGGAAAAGGTTGAAAATCATGATGCGGTAATTAGAATGAGTCTTGCAAAAGGGATTCTTGTAGACATAAATTTCCTGAATCTCCGGGATGCCCGTCAACCGAGCAATTTCCGTGGGATCCGTCAACCTGTTCTCTCTGAGATCCAGACGCTCAAGAGAGAACAGTCGCTCGATCCCAGCAAGGGAGGCAAGCCGGTTCGCGCGGAGGTTAAGGGTGGTAATCGCCGGCAACGGATTCCTGACGAGCGAATGCAGAGACTCAATCATGCAGTTTGAGAGATTCAACGCTCTAAGGGAGGTTAGGGTGGCCAAGCTATCAGGGATCTCGGTAAATAGATTCGAAGAGAGATCAAGCGACTGAAGAGTACTTGCAAGCGGTGCAAGGCTGCTGGCAGAGATTGCGGTCAACCCGTTGTCTGAAAGACTCAGATGCCTAAGGAACCTCCATTTGTTTGGAGGGAGAACGCCCAGAGCAAGGAGGTTGGAGGAGCTGCCCCGCGGCGTGGTCGATCGCGCACTTGAGTTTGAGCTACCGGAGGAGCGTCGAAGATTGGGGGTGCTGTTGCGAGCATGTGTATATGAAGAGGCGTGTCTTGCGCTCTTCGGCCTGGAAGGAGAAATGCTTCGGCGCCTGGTGCGATGACCCTTCGACCCGGAGGAGCCTTGCCTTGCCATGGCGACACTATGAGGGCTGCCGATGGATGACCGCCTGTCGAACATGCTCGGTGAAGGCGGAGAGATTGCTGACCTAGAAGTGTCCGTGTCCTTACTGCCCGGACTGCCTGAACCGGGTGGAAACATGGGATAAGGGGATGCCTTGGCGGATCTCCGTCGTCGCTTATCGGCATCATCGAGAACAATGTTGATCAAGAGGTCAGTAGGCTCCTCGACGCCCCCACGTTTGATTGTCAAACTCCGAAGTTGCTCGGCTAGACGATCCCACCCGTAGAACTGTCGGAAGTCGACATCGATGATTTCGAGTGCACTCAGATTCTTGAACACAAACAACGGCACGGCAGTGTCGAAGGGGAACTCCTCATAGCCAGCAATCAGGCGAGCCTTGTGGTCGGGTGCGAGACGAAGACACGGTATCTTGGTGAAAGCAGAGTACAAGTACTTCAAGTCTTCCTTGATGGCCGCTTTCTGCTTTTCGGTTTTGGCTGCCGAGTTAGAGGAGAGACCAAAGTTTGCCCACAGAGAGGACATTCCGGACATAGCACTTCGCATGCTGTTAACGGAATGGATCGAGTCCCGGTCGGACAGGCCACTCTTCTTCCTCTGGGCTTGGCTCAAGAATGACACATAGTTTGTTGGCGAAGCATCCGAATGTATGTTCTCGAGTCGCACGTTCATAGGCCCCACTGGGATTCCCATCTCCTCGAACCGTGACAGGAGATAGAACAAATGGTGTGGGGTGAGAGTCAACTTTGCAGCCTTGACATGATGCGAGGAGAAGTTCAGGTATGGCAGGGACAAGGCAGCAGCGAATGTGGACGAAGAGTTCGTCGTGGGAGACGTCGGACCGGCTGCTGAAGCGCTTCCGGATGCATTCTTGGGAGCTGTGCGCTTGAGTTGCAGGGCATTTGCTAGCGCTTTCTCATGAGTGCGGACAAAATAGGCAAGGTTCTGGGTGGGAATGAGCGTCAGCGCGGCTGTGGAGGCGTCGAGGAGACCATGCGGTCCGGGGCTTACTTTTATGAACGTGTTTCCATCTTCAGTATCCATGTCGCCGGCTCGGATGGCGCTGCATACATCTACTGCGTGGCCAGGTGAGTCGTCGAGGAATTATAGACAAGCTATGTACGAGAGGGGGCTCCGCTGAGCAGGTAACGGGTGAAAGTGCGGTCGAAGGAAGGTAGACGAGAGGCGCGAGGCTTCCGAGACACGGCCGCCTGGATGCAAACACGGGGTCAGTCGGCAGGGTCATTTTGAACGCGCACGCACGCGGAGCAAAAGGGAAAGCAGGTGAAATTGCAGTGGAGACGAGGTTCGCGCATGCAGCAGCGGATCGCGAGATCAGGAGATCGAGCTGGGGACGAGACGCCAGAGAGAGAGCAGGTACGTACAGCGAGTGTTACTCGAGAAGGCGCCGAGTATCGCAGTTCGGTGGCCGGGCGGGCTCGCAGAGATATGGAGGGCGCGGTGCGGCGGCGAGGCAGCGAGCCGGTGAGGTTCTGCTCTTGGGGGAGCCAATGAGTGATGCAGCGGTGCGGGCTGCAGGCGCCTCAGCACTGCACGCAAGCAAGCCTGCAGGTTCGACGCGGCGAGAAGCGTCGGTGGGCGGACAGAGCGGGCCACGGCGTGCGTCTCGACGGCGAGACGAAGGGGTAGGTGCGATGGGGGCCGTCTGTAGAACAGCGAGGAGGCTCTCCAGCCTTGTGGGGGGGAGGTGTTGCGCTTGTGGCCGGGAGGCGTAGGGATATGTTTTCTCTGGCTTCACCCAAAGAGGAATTCCTAATCTCTTCTCACGAGCGGCGCTGGAGGATATTGGCCAGGATGCAGCTGGCGCCAGTAGTGCACGGGGCGTGAAGCTTCAAGGACGCATGAAGAGCACGGGAGCAGACCGTCTAAATGGTACGACGCCAGCAGATTGCGCATTCAGGGTCAGGCCGAGCAGATGGCCGCAGCAGACGGCGAGCTTGGCCCCGTTGATAGCTGGGAGCGAGTCGCAGATCTGTCCGCCCGCCCATTCGCGCTAGCCACGCGCACACCACACCTACGCCCGCGCGAGGCCTCATCCTTCAAGGGTCCTTGTCGTCGCCCGGCTGCAGACCTCGCAATCTCTCCCCCGTCGCGCTCCTCCCGGCCGGCACAGCAACCAGCACCAACTCGTGCCCGTGCGCCGCCGAGCCAGATAGCCAGCGGCCGTGCAGCAAGCGAGACACTCCACGCTGCTCCACCGCGGCACTAGGCCGGCGTGCGCGATGGACGTCTGCTCGCCCGCAGCCTCTGTCTAGCTTATCGCCGCGCATGCGGGGTCCTCCTTAGCAGCAGCGCCTGAGACAGCGCTGCATCTGATCGCTCGTGTCGCACGACGCGCGCCCGCCGAGCCAGTCACACGCCGCGCACCTCGACAGCCGGGATGCCTCGCAGAGCGCAGGCCCGTGCCACGGCTGACGGCTTGTGGTTGCGCTGCATGGACCCTGAGCGGCCGCCCATCAGCGAACAAATTGAGGTGGTCATGCGTTCTGCCTGCCATCCCCCCCAGCATCTCCCGGATCTCGCCCTCCAGGTCGTACACGATCTGGCGCCGCTGCCGTGTGTGAGAGCGGCTACCGCGCCAGGCCCGACGGTGGGCTGATGAGCAGGTCTGAGAGCGATTGGAAACAAAACCCCCACACGGTCGCGGCGGTGTTCGCGTCAAGTTGGAGAGACGGACGGCAAACGCGCAATGACATATGGATCGCAGTGCCGCGCCTCATCTGCCCCAGGACGGGCTGGCCAACCAGGCGCGCTCCTTGCATCGGATGGTGGCCAGCTCTCGAGCTTCCGGCCAGTGTGCGTGTGCGCAGCGATCTTCAACCGCTGAGTGCGCAGGGTGTGCGGCTTTGGCTCTGCGCGCCTGCTGCCCTTCCGCATCTGTGGCATATCAGATCCACCCCACTTGCCCTGATGGGAGAGGCCTCCGACGCACGGCAAGGAATACATGCGCCAGCGGAATGCCTTGCTTTCTCGCTAGGCGGTGAGCAGGCGTGCACGGGGCAGGATCGCAAAGCTCTGCCGGCCGCCTCAGAACTTGCGCAGCGCCCTCGTCTCCAGAGCCCAGGGCTGCGGCTCGCGCAGGGAGGTGTTGCTCAGCACTCCACCGACGTTCAATGGGTCGTCGCGCCGTTTCCTCGGTCACCAGCAGTGGAGCAAAAACGTTTGTCGTAGCCTAATTTCTGGCGGAAGCCAACCAGCAAGGAGCGTGACGACCACACGCCGGTTCGCTGCGGATCGGCCGCCCGCGCTCGGTCAGAAGCTCACAGGCAGTTCAGCGTTTATGACTCGGGCGCCGCCAGGGTGCGCCTGGGGGCCGCTTGACGTTTCGACGCACGAACGCCACCACCAGCGACGGCGCCGCTGCTCGTGGCGCTGAGCTGCTGAAAGCACTGCACCGCAGCTTGCTGCATCGTCGATTTCCAGAATACGATCACCGCCGGCGTCGTCGTCCGTCCAGCGCTCGACTCGCGCACGGGCTCCCTCTACCAACCACGGGCTATACAGCTGGCAACACTCGGGCCGACAGCTGCACCTCGACGAACTGGGCCGCACATCACCACGACAGAACACAGTGACATTAACCCCCCCAATTGGGTGCGCCCAGCCGCTGCTCCGTGCTAGCTGCGCAGCATCGGCGAATGCGTGCGGGTGGCGGGCAATCACTTGCCGTGGCGGTGTGTTATTTCGAGATGTCTGCGCCAATGCAAAGAATGAGGCGCACGCCTGCGGTTAGCCATGGTTGTCCGCAACCCACAAGTCAATCGGCTCTACCCGAACAGCGGTCTCCACACGCTTCTTTTTCTGAGGCTGGTCACAAGGCGGCGACTAACGCACCAGCCGCCGCACCGATGACGTCGGCTACCCCTCCATTATCGCGAGACCGTGAAGAAACATCACCATCACTGTGCAGGCCTGCCCCGCACCGGGAGACGCGTAGCGCGACTCACCCTCAGCCCAGCCGCGCCTGGCGAGGCGAAGCACCTTATCCACTTTGCCGCCGGATTTGCGAACCGCAAGCTGGCACACTCTCACACCGACATCTTCCAGCCAGGCGAACGCGCTCCAGCTACAGGCGGTGAGATGCCCACGCGCGCGAGAGTGGGGTTCGCAACACCACCACAGCAACTTCGATTGCCCGATTTTCAGGGACGTACCGCGAGGTAACGCCCGGCTCCTGCGGTGGCGATGGCGGGAATGTGACCTGCAGCGCGTGGGCGGGCGTCAAACCTCCGTCCTCCATTGGACGTTCACGATCTTTGACGTCACCTTTTGAGACTCCCTCTTTCTCCCCCAGACGCTCAGGAGATTGGGCTCCAAGGAGCCGTCCACATTTCTCTGCGTCGTCACCCGATGAGTAAAAAAAAAACCTCCAGACATTGACGTCCGTGAGGCCTGTCCCCGGCTACGACAATCTGAAACTGGAAATTGGTAAACCAATCATCGCCCGTGCCAGACCAAAACTCAGACACGCCGCGACCGTTGCACGCCGCGACCGTTGGACGCGAGGGCCACCGCACGGATTAGGAAATGTTCGCCCGGCTGGACCCGGTGGGCCCTGAACCGCAGGAACAGTTCAAAGCCCAGACCGAGTTTCATAGAGGTAGGAGAAGGCGACAATCCATTGGTCAATTTTGATTCTTCTATCTATGCCGTTCATCGGTTCGCACCAAGGCCGTCATTATCTTGTTGCCCTTCAACCCGCACTTGGTCCACTAAATCAGTACACATAGAACCTGTCCCCGCCCTCCCTTGACGTCTTGCGATTCAATATGCGGTAATAGAAGCGCAAGGCCAGTCCTCCAACAGCCACGAAGAAGAGCAACCCCGCATTCACAAAGTGCCCGGTAGGATAGCCTTTGGTCTTTTCCTCGGCCTTGTAGATCCACACCCCTGTAATCTGGCCCGGTGCCCCGAAAGACACATTCAGTGCAATGGCAAGACCCGTGGCTGCTGTGTTGAACATGTTCGAAGAGAGCCAACCAAGGAGTGGGGGGATGCATGAAAAGGTACCCGAGGTGGCAACGATCAGGCAGCCATAGCGTTGCTGTGGGTCGTCAATCAGATAATTTCTTGTAGGTCGGAGGAAGAACAAACGTACCAGATAGGCATCCGGGGCGAGGGTTGCTGAAGCCAGGAAACCTGCCGCGCCGATGGTCGCAAGGCAAGCCGAATGGAGGGCGCGCCTGCAGCCAAGGTTAGTAAAGGGGTTGTTTCTCACTGTGATCGACTTACGCATTGAAATGATCCGCGGACCAAGCCACGGCCACCGTAACTACGTACGCGACCGCGTATGGCGGCACGGTCATGAGCTGGGCTTGCAGGCCCTTGTAGTTCAAGCCGGCCGTTATACTCGGCGCAAACAAACTCAGGGCACTGTATGGTGCCGAGATACCGAAGTATAGCGCGTAGTGCAGATACAAACGCCAGTCCGTCAGAGTCTCCTTCGCGTCTTTCCAGGTCATGCTTTTTGCGCCACCCTGAGACCCGTCGAGGCGCAAGCGATCAGCTGCCAAGGCCTTCTCTTCGCTGGACAGCCAGCTCGCGGTTTCCGGATAGTCAGGTAAGGCGAACCACATAAAGACTGCCGAGGCGCATGACGGAATGCCCTCGAGAATAAATAACCAACGCCAGGCAGACATTCCGGAGGTACCGTTCATGTACCCCACGCCGTACGCAATTGCGCCGCCGAACGCTCCTGCGAGTGTTGCAGAGGCAATCATGACCCCGACACGGAGACTGCGCTCTTCGCTTCGGTACCAGAACGCTTCGGAGGTCAGCCGTTACTCTCTCGAGTCAGATACGAGTCGAAGCAAATCCCTTACTGAAATAATAGATGAGGCCAGGGAAGAGGCCTGCGCAGTTCGTTAGCAGGGATGAACCTGGGGGAATGGTTAGATTCTCAAGCCCTACCCGCTTCAAAAACACCCTGCAAACCGTGTCAGTACAGATCGCCGCAATAAGCCAGATGCTACTTACGAGCAGAAACCGGATAGCAGTGACCGTGGCAAAGTTATGGGAACCTCCAAGACCGATGGTAATGGTTCCCCAGGAAAACATCAGAAAGCTTATCCACCTCGAGGGTTTTACCTTTTTTAGCAGATAATTCGAAGGCACCTCGAAAATGCTGCTCCATCGTATTAGCCATACTTTATGCACGGTCAAAGCCGGAAACCAAGGCACAGCGAACAAGAACGCACGTATATGCTATCAGAAACACCATCAGAGCTATGGTGTATTGGTAGTTTGTCATGTTGGTTTCGGAAAGCAGGTCACGGCTCTCATCTGCGTTCAGTACTTTGGCATTTCCGATATTTGACCTTCACCTAAAATCAGACTTGTTCGATGCAACAGCCCAGAGTTCGGACCTGTCGAGATAACAAAGCAGATAGCACAAACTGGTGATCGGCATGATGCGGATATCCTGCCGCCAGAGCAAAGCCTTATCGGCCGCAGATTTGTGCTGATTGTAGTCGGCATGGACAGTTTCATTCTGCATGGGGTTAGCTTCTTGCTCTCGAGGGAGAGCGGCCAACGCACCTGCAGCTCCTTTCCAGACTCCACGTCGTCCACCATGACAGGAGGCTCTGCCTTCGGGCCTTCCTGGATGACCGGGTTGCTGCTGAGCGGTGCTGCCTTCTCCATCTTTCCGGGACGCTTGAAGATGTTGCAGGTGCAAGGGATCTGAATACCACAACTTCGGACTTGCGTGAACGTGGGGGGCAGAGAGGAGGAAGACAAGAAGTAAGGTTGGTATCATTCCTCCTGAGCTGGAAAGATGAGGGGTAACAAAAATGGGGCGGTTAGCCTTTGTTCACCAGCATTCCTAGGGACGGGTTTCCATCTTTGCTGGGTGCATTGACCCGGCGTGAGCAATGCTGACAGTCATTTGCTCGGTTAAGCCAGCGTGGTACAGCAAGGACCCGCTTCTTGTCAGCTTTGCCGAGCGCGGGGAAGTGAGTGTGGGGGAAGGGTTTCTCTCGCTTTACGATCTTGTGGCACCAACACCTGTCTATAATTCGAACTGACAGCAGCTCGCAATATGGTCCTGCCAGGAGACATGCTTCCCTCATCGGCATCTGGATGTGCTGTCAGAAACACAATCGCCACGGCACGTTTTGCAGGACAGCGCATTGCTGTCATGTCGTGCACCCCGACCAGAGACAGGTTTTGCCTCCTTTCAGAGGGAGAGTGGATTAGGCCGTCCTTTCACGAGCTGCATGCGCCCGGACTTGAGCGACTATTGACAGCTCGAGTGCCACAGACCCGAATACTGAAGTGCCGACTTCGAGCGACCTGCTCCGGATGGCATTGGCAAGCGCCTCGCCTCAGTCCCTTGCTTTGTCACCAGCCCACCGCACTTGAGCCTCACATCCTTCCTTCCTATTGGATTGCGTTGTGGGCGTGACCGCAGCGCATTACGCTATCTCGTGCTACCCCTAACGTTATCGAGCAACACCAGACGTCGCTTTTATCCGGCCCCTTCAGCGAAGATCAGGACCCCAGTTGTCCAATCCCGTGCTGCTACGTTCGAATTTGCATTGCCACATCTTTGCAAATGAATCTTCGGGCAGCGACTCCAGGCACGTTCTGGATAGGCAACGGATCAGCGAATGCACCATGGCATAATCTCTTGCCACGCACCCGCAGTTTCACGGTGGTGGCAAGGAATGGTGTCTTCCGGAAGCCGCTTTCCAAGACCATTTCGAAGCTTCGTGGCTTCGTGGGGCGGGGAGGCACCAATCGATGTGGGGTGCCGACAAGTGGGCCTGACCGCTGGTTTGCCTCCGCGGCGGTAGGTTTGGGTGGCAGATCCTGTGGCATGAAGAAACGGCACAACGGGTGCCTGTATTCCCCCCTGGCGCAGCCTGTTGACGATCCGCGGGCCCTTATTCGATAACCCTGTCTAGATGTCGTCTGATCAAGCTTAGGACGCATCGATGCGTGGTATTAAGTAAAGGGTCCAGTTCTCCGAAACTCTAAAACAACCAGGTATGAGGACCCTGAGGAGAATTGCATGCTCGGATGGTGGCGCATCCAGGGGGCGAAGATTCTTGCTACGCCCCAGCTAGGAGAGTTTAGTGCACGAAGGCAATTGGAGCAGGAGTGAAACAGAGGCGGTAGTCAAGCGTTGCAGCTGTGACGTGACGCAGAAAGTGGTAGGTAGCCACATATCCCGTAGAAGCCCACAAAATAACCTCTAACCCACATGCCGGCGATTCCTGCTATATGTGCCGTAGGAATTCTCCATAGGCGGACGTGGGGGTCCAGAGCGGAAGCTCCTCGGCAGACCCCACAATTCGTGGAGGCTCCGCGTCAGGTGCTCCGGGTCTGCGGCCTTGCATCATCGTTCGAACATCACGCCTCTATCTCCCGAAGATGGCTGTTCAAGCGTGCGCGTGCTCCGCGTCTCGTGTGGTTCAAACCCGGATTTGCGCTTTCTCGGTCTCTTTCTCCCCGGAACCCCTCACTAACCTCTCCAACCCTCACAGCCGGCAATTCCCATCCCTGCCAGCATCTCCACGAGTCGTGCTCATGGCAGCGGCGATTGAGCCGCTGCACGTTTCGCCCGCTTCTCTCCTGGAAAATGCCAATTGCCAGACGTATCGGTGCACAATGGACACCAACATTCTCTAGCGCTGGCCGGCCTGCCTTGAATCTTGCATAAGGCCACCCGACTGGTAGGCCGTATTTCGTGATTTGACCCTGATGGCTTGCGGGTAAAATCGCCGGGCAAGAAAGACCAGGTGGAGTAAGAGGGTTCGGGAATAGGCTTGGTCGGAGTTCTACCCGCCAAAAACAAGAGGTTTCCTCTCTCTATCAATCTCCGTGACACTGGCTTGTTTCCTCGTTCAATGGTACCGAGAGAGCAAGGAAGCCTTGCGTTGACTGTCCTATCCGGCCCGAGACCGTTGCGCGCCGCCGCGCCTCGAAGGATTTCCGAATCAATTGTCCCGTCTGAAACACGTGGCGCGCTGCCTCCTCGTCCAGAAACATGGTGTCAGGGGCAGCACTGCTCCTGCTCCTGCTGGCGCCGCTGCCTCAGGTTCGATCGGTGCCGAACCTGTTTGAGAATCCTCGAGCGCGGTGCCTCGAGCTCAAGGACAAGCACCCGCAGGAAGCTGACGTGATCATCACCGGCGCCTGGTTCGTCGACGCACTGTCGTTGAACGTGTCGGGGACGCTTAATGTGCATCCGTTCTGTCGGCTTGCATCCCAATTGGCGTACGGAAGTGATGACACGCTCAACTTTGAGGTCTGGCTGCCGGGCGATGTGGAATACAATGGAAGATATCTGGCCGTCGGTATGTCCTTCATTACAAGGGAGAAAGAAACAAGCGCCTGATTTCGACGTGCAGGCAATGGCGGCATGGCTGGAACGATCGACAACGCGACCATGGTCGAGTACCTGAACGAGGGCTTCGCGGTTGCGGGCGGGGATTCCGGTCACCTGGCGTCTGAGAACAACGACGGCGACGGAGCGCCGGGCACTTACCTACCGTACCTCCACAATCGCGACCAGGTCCTAGCGTGGATACACAATTCCATCGCCTTGTTCACCACGCCGGCTAGGGAGTTCATCAAGACTTACTACATGCGCGAGGCGGAGTACAGTTATTATTATGGCTGCTCGACTGGTGGGGCGCAGGGCTTTGCGTTGTCCCAGTTGCACCCGGGCCTCTTCGACGGCGTCTATGCTGGGTGCCCAGGGTTCTGGTACTCGCATCTTGCACTGTCATTCCTATGGAATGGACAGAAAACGGAGGTTTGGCCGATCTGCAGAAAGTGGGAAATGGGCGCTGACCAGACTAGGGCGATGCGTACCTAAGCCAACGCTTGCTGGACACAGTTACCTCGGCGGTTCTGGACCAGTGCGATGGTCTAGATGGTGTAATCGACAGGCTCGTGGAGAACCCTCTGGCCTGCAACTTTAGCATTGACGCACTCGCGTGCGACAAGGTGACTGCCAACAGTAGTGAATGCCTGAGCCCTGCTCAGCTTGCCGCCGCAAAAGCAATATACGCGGGGCCGAAAGACATTCGGGACGGCTCTGCGGTGTATCCTGGATTTTCCGTGGGATCGGAGAGCGAATGGGAGCAAGGCCAAGAGGGCTCATTAGCGGAGGCCTTTTCGGTTCCGATTCTTCAAAACCTAGTATATGACAACTTGACCTACGACCCGGACACGTTCGACTGGGGATCCGATATAGACGATGTGGATCACAAAGCCGGCGTGCTAATCGACGAGACCAGCACCGACTTGCGGGCGTTCCGAGAGGCCGGTGGCAAGATGTTGGTTTCTCAGGGTAAGCGGTCGCATGTCTCTTGAAAGCCGACTTTTGCTGACTGTGTTTTAGGGTGGGCAGATCCGTATAATGCGGCCACCCTGCCCATTGAGTACCTGAAGCGACTCCAGGGGTTCTTTGGAGGGGATGTTTCGGACTTTTTCAACCTGTTCATGGTTCCTGGTAAGTGATTTCCGCGCATGCTTCGCAATGAGTCGGCTAAGATGCTCGCAGGCGGAGGACATTGCGGTGGAGCATCAAGCTATCCATCGGTCCCTGCCAAGCACCGAGTCATTGCGGTGTTGCAGGCGTGGGTCGAGCTGGGGATCAAGCCGGAGTCCGTATTCAGTGAGACGCCTGAGGACGGCAGTGGCAGGACACGGCAGCTCTGCCCGTGGCCGCAGACAGCGCACTATGTTGCCGGGGATGAGTATGCTGCGACGTCGTACATTTGCGTGTGAATTTGACATAGTACCAACGCGAGCTCCGCATGCCATGTCGGCGAACTGAAGGCTGTGCTCGACCTTCGCGTGATTGGAATGCATTGTGATATTTAAGAGCGCACGTGACGCCAAGCTTTTTGGCATCCGAAGAACCTCATGCAGCGCTTCAACACCCGCTTCTGCCATCACCAACGCACTGTCAACCCCAGCTGTCGTCGCCATGAACACCTTCCGTGTTGCCAGAACGGCCCTCCGCGCCGCCCGCCCCGCCGCCTTCCGCGCCTCCATCGTCCAGCGCCGCGGTTACGCTGAGGCTGCCAGCGACAAGCTCAAGCTGTCCCTGGCCCTGCCTCACTCTGTACGTCGACATCCATTGCGCCCTTCAGACCCCCTTCCACGCGTCATTGAAGGCCCGCTCCGCTTGTACATTGCTGACTTGCCGCTTGCTAGACCATCTTCAAGTCCTCCGAGGTGTATGTAACCTTCCGCACGTCCGCCCCAACGCAACCGATTCCTGCGCACTAGCCAGCCATTGAGATATCGCTCTACACGCCTTGCCTTCGCCGATCCATGAATGCTGATAATCGCGGGGAATTTAGTGTTCAAGTCAACATCGCCTCCGAGTCCGGAGACATGGGTCTTCTCGCCAACCACGTCCCTGCCATCGAGCAACTCAAGCCCGGCTTGATTGAGGTCATCGAGGAGCAGGGTGGAAGCAAGCAATGGTTCGCTTCCGGTGGCTTTGCCGTCATGCAGCCCGACAACACGCTTTCCATCAACGCTGTCGAGGCCTACCCTGTCGAGGATTTCAGCGCCGAGTCTGTCCGCAACCAGATCGCCGAGGCCCAGAAGGTCGCCAGTGGCAGCGGCTCCGAGGTTGACATCGCCGAGGCCCAGATCGAGCTGGAGGTAAGTTTGCGCGCCGAAAGATGGCCGGACGGGATTCGCTGACCCTGCGTAGGTGCTTGAGAGGCTCCAGGCTGCGCTGAAATAAAGTGTTTACATAGATACCGCCAAGAAGAGAAGCAGCCGTGTATAGTAAGCGTAGAGCGTTAATTACGCTTTTTTCAGACTCGAAGAAACCACTGCCTTGCGCCTGTCGTGTCGCGACCATCGTCCTTTCCCAATTGTGCCCCGCCCTAGCAGGTACTCACTGAAACAGCAGGCCGGACAGCCCCAAGCCAACGACACACACACCACGCTGTCTCCCTAGATTTCTGTACATTATATCTTAGCGCACCAGCCCAGGCGGCGACAGACCTTCAGCCCCGCTCTCGTCCTCTTTGCGAACGGCCGTATCCTTTTTCGCCCCCGGCATCTCCGACATGCAGCCTCAGAACACATTCAGGTCCCACGCATTCTGTAAACCGCGATTTCTAGATGGACAAGGCGACGAGTCTGCAGAGAAGAGAGTGGCGTGGAAAGGAACAGTGGCCTCACGCATTCGCTCGCTCAATGACATGAACAACGCTACCAGAGCAAGCCAGGCACCAACACACTCCGTGCAGAAGCCTCGGGAGGAGCCATCACGATCAAACCGCCCGATGCATGCGGCGAGCCGCGCACCAACGCAGTCTGACGAAAGTGGCGGCCTTTCCGGACGTACCAATCCTTTTGTTCGGCGCAGTCCACCGGGACCACTGCAAACTCCGCTTAAGCCGGAACAGATCTCCCATTCTAACGTTCCTGTCCGATCTCCAGCCCCCAGCCTACTTGTCCAGCATCCCACCTTTTTCGAAGAGCAAAATCGACCTGCAGCGCGTGACACCAGAAGCCCAGTACTAGACACTGATTCGCGTCAAGGATTCGGTCGACAGCAAACGGGGAATTACTTCCGAGGTGTGGAGTTGACGAGTCCCAGGCTGAGTGCTCAGATACTTAGTCCAACTCATGCGCACGCTACAGCAAGACGCTTCGAGGAGCTTGAAGCGAGGCGACAGGCAACATCAAGCGATCTGGAAAGAGCTGCGTGCGGAGACTCGGTCACGGTGGGCCAGAAAGCCACACGGCCATCGAGGAAATCCCAGCCCGATCTTCGCTCAAAGGACAACCCCGTGACAAACGTGCTCGAAACGGAGCGAGATTCAAGACATAGTCTCACTGCTCAGAAAGCTTCTTTACCAGGCCATGTTCGCCCAACGAGTCCAAGCATTGGCATAGGCCCTCGCACTAGCACTTTTGGAAAGGCTGGAAGGGTTCGCTCTGTATCACCAGACGAATCTGGCCAAGCTAAAACTGACAGGGTCGGAAGGAATCAAGCTCGTTTAGAGGGCATTGAATCAATGATCCAGGATATCGACACCACGTCCGCTAGCATTGAATCTACCGCGCATAAGATCAGGTCTGCAGCTCACGTTATCGGCCTCTTGTCTTCCTTGTCGACAGTCGCCACTGATGAAGCAAGTCTCACGGGCTCCAGGGAGGCTGAAGCTGCGCCGCAATCTCCGCCGAAGTTACGGGGACAGACGCTGCATGATGAGGTGTCTTCCTCAGCTGCCCGCATGCGGAAAAACACCCATGATCTCATGCTTCCTCATGATAGCTCCGGAACAAGCTCCGCTTCCGAGGAGATTGATTCGATTGATTCTATCCTAGCCGAACACGACACCGTTGTTGATCACATAATCGAGCAGCTTCAGGCCTGTGAGCACAAGCTCCAGACTATTCGGAGCCTGTCACAGCAGTTCACGTCCGTCCCGAGATCAAGTTCATCCAGGGTCCGCCAAAAGGACCCTGGCTCTGACTCTGAGTCATCACCCACGATCGTGCCGGTTTCCCTCGCCTCCCGTGTACATCCGGCTAGTATCAATGATCCTCCAGCTCTACAAAGAAAGCGCACGGGATCCATCCCCGACCTTATCCATCTCGTGGATGATGCTGGAGAAAATTTTGGGTTGAATATGAAGCAGATCGAAGACGAAGTGGTCAAAGAGATGGTTGCGGGGCTGCACGGTGCTGAAACTGCGCAAGAGTCGGGCGCTTTCCCAGTCGAAATGGATCTCATTGCATTGGCCCAGTCACAAGTAATGCTGCCGAGGACAGTTGCTATCTCACCGGCCGAACCTCCGGCACAGCTCGTGGTACCTAGTGCGGCACCACATTCAAGTACACCATACTTTGATAACGATACATTACCTCGGGATGGCATGCTCACCTCGGTGGGAACTTCTACACCAACCAACCCGCCATCACTGTCAAAGCGTCGTGAAGACGGGTCTATCGGACGACCAAGGACGCGTTTGAACACCACACGACCTATCCCTGCGACACCTCCAAGCCCGCATGCCGAGAGGACTGGAAGTCTACTTCAGGGGAGGAGTTCTTCCCCGAGTTCGTCCGGTCTTGGGCTGGCAACGCGTCCCTCCTCTGTGCGACGTCGTCATGACCATCGACAACCGTCCTCTTACCTCTCCGCCAAACGTGGAATCCACTCTCCTACAACTTCTACTGGCTCTGCGGCAGCATCCGTCCTTGATTCGATCAGACCAACGCCGACGGTATATTTTCCTTATCAGCACCTGCCGTCTGCGACCTCTTCTGCACGCGAGGTGTATCAGCAGGATGGCCACGGCTACATGTTCCAGACCCAGCATGATGACCCGAGAGACCCTATTTCCAGGCCACCTGAAACCCCCCCTCCACCTGCGCCGCTGTTTTCAATGAACCCAGAAGTAGAACTGGGGCTCAACGGAGATAGATTCTCACCTACGTTACCACTTGAAGCCGCCGATTGTCGACCTTTTACTGCTGACCTTGCGCGTGCTGCCACACGTGCAGCATTGGAACGAGAACATAAGCAGATTATCAAGCTGACGGCGCTTTCCATGCCAATTCCAATGGTCGGCCAGCTCCCAGTCGCAACAAACATCCCCAGCGAGGATACGAGCATGTCGTTAACAGTCCCAAATCCGACTGCAAGTGCAGCGATCGGTCATTGTCCGCTCATACCGAGCAGAAGGCCAACCCCTTCGACCGCCCGTAACCCCCCAGCTACTCTACAAGCACAGCTTCTTCCATCCGAGGATACGAGTAAAATAACCCAACGCCCAAAGCCGCCGCCACGAAGACCTGCAACCATCGCACAGTCTTTGACCTCATCAGCACCACATGCTCCTGTTTTCCTAGGTCCCGAATCTCCCCTATTCTTCCAACCGTCAGCCTCGCACTCCCCTACAACTATGGCCACCATGGCTGTTGCGACTAGCAATAATTCCGCCGACCGGCAACTCCTCCACACACCCGCTCCCCTTGCCTCTCCGCTGCCATCGCCCATGGGCCCACCGCCACGATGCGTCCGTCACTTAACTTCGTCTTCAACAACGTCACCAGCACCAGCAGCAAAGAAAGACAATGCCGAGGAAAATTACGACGACCTCGCGATCGTAGCAGCCCCGAGTGTTACTAATTTGATAGGGCAAAAGCAGCAGCAGGAGCAAAGCGAAGACGACCTCGCCTGCCAAGCCCTTCTCAACATCTCACTCAGCACTGCCTCGACCATCGATTCCACGCCGAAGCCTACGATCACCATCCAACCATCACCCCGCAACGATTCGGCGACCCCCAAGAGTGTCAGCCCCTCTTCGTCCATATATTCGTCCTCGCCATTATCACCATTGCCCTCAGATGCCAAAAACCTCCAACAAACCGCGGACGCTGGTTCCGCGCGCTCTTCCACGAATAAGGAGTATACGTCGCCGCCACAATCAGTGACAGAGTCCTTACTTGAAGCGGCATCGTCGAAAAGGGATGAGAAATTGCCTAGCAGCACCAGACACACGGGCAAATACAACGACTGTAATGCAGGCGAACGCATCACCCAGCCCTGCCGCCAGTCTCAACCCGTTTCTTCTTACCATGAACACCAACACCAGCATCAGCACCACTACTATCACTATTACCAGCCGCTCAACGTCCCGGACCGCGTGCAGTTGCTGGAAGAGGCGCGCAAGGAGCGTATGCGGGTGTTGCGAGCGACGGGACAGCACGCGGACGTGGTGAGACGGTTCAGCGGCGCTGGTCTTGGGGCTTTTGGTTCGCCAGGAGAGGAACAAGTAGGCAGGGAAGACGAACAGCAAGGAAGAAGCGATGGTAGTAGCGGTGGCGCGCGGTCGTTGTCACTGTTGTTGGGTGGGCCGAGAGAGCAGATCAAAGCGTTGGAATCGCCGTGGTGGTGATGTGGGAAAGGCGTCTTTGCCTCTCGTAGTAGATTGCGGCCGTTGTTCGTCTGGACTACCGTTACCGTCATGACTATGGTACGCTGCGCACCTATTTCTGTTGGTTCTTTGAGTATAGGCGTGGACGCCTCTTTGCGGTTCTTATGAACCTCTCTAGGTGCAAGTTGTTTCCGCTTCAACGTCGTGGAGTCGTGATCCCTTTTTTGCCCTGTGGAAAAGAAAACGGCAACGCATCGTACTGCTTGAAGGCGATAGCGGATCCACTCATGACCTCAAGACTATCCACAAAAAGACCGCTCCCCTGTGCAAAGGGTACCAGCCTTGATAGATTGCGCCATAAACCCTATCGTAGTAAAGTATATATTAGGAGGGGTACAGCGAATGCCATGGGAGTTCGTGTCCTTTCATTTCCCGCCAAAGGCAACTGAATTCCTTAGATGGGCAATTGAAGCACGTATCCGGGTACTGATATAAGCTTTCGGATTACATAAGAACATTCAGACGCGGACTGAACTGCTCACTTCAGTTGAGTGCTGTGTTTCTAGTGAGAAAGCTTCGGGAAGGTCAGTCTCGTGCTGCTTGATGGTGAGGGAGGGGGAAGAAGTTATTCTACTAAGCTGTCAACTCAGGCTCTAGGACATATGCATAAGATTCAATTTATGGGGATTGCAAACTCCATGCCGTCCTCACTATATCACCACCTAACTAAGAAACTAATAATTCCTGGTCTCTGAAAATGCGCCGGAGCAGTGATGCGGGAAGCTTAGGAATCGCGAGGAAATATCCTCTGATTCAATAAGAGTTGAGGATGGAAAGAAAGAGGGAATTTGAACGGGAAACAGTGATAGATGAAGAAAAAAAAAAAAAAAAAAAGGAAAT
>RHKH01000001.1:33440-58065 GCA_009829795.1 Lasiodiplodia gonubiensis
CAGCCCTTTTTACCCGCGCATCCTCCTTGTCAACAAAAGGCTGTTTTTTGCCACCCCGGGTATCATTGAAGGATGTCATTTCGGCCATTCTTGCCCCCATAAATTTGTCCGCCCAGCCAGCATCCATCCGTCGGTTGATATCCACGTTTATCATAAGAAAATCCATACAAACCGATCGTGTCCTGCACGCATCGTCTCATAAAAGACGCGTACCCATTCCATCATCCAAAGCAAGTCCATATTCAATAAGACCGCCTGCCTGACGATATTATGCTGAGCCAGCTTAATCATTCGCGCCGAACCAGCTGCCGAGGAGCCCACTGCTGCCCTGGCTCCTCCATTGCCAGACCGCCACCACTACCGCGCCCAACACGCCGACGCCGCCGAGCACTTGCACGACTATCAAGCCGCCCTTCTTCATATCATCGCTCCAATCGCACAAGCCCAAAGGATCGCGCGGATCCAACTTCCCACCCTTGGCTGACGACCATCTCGACTCCCGTTTTATGCGTTCGTCTAGATCTGCTTGGCGCGTCAGGGACCAAAGAGCGGGATCGTACTGCGGCTGCAGGTCGTCGGCCGGAATGATGCGACCGTCCAGAAATTCCCTTCCCACTTGATCGAGCAGCCAGCGTGTCCTTTTTTCCCGCTCTAATTCTTCGAAGCGGCGACGCTCGTTCTGCAGGCTTCGTTGTAAGTCTGCAGCCCACTTGGCCAGCCGAACTTGTGCCATCCTCTCCTCGCGGTAATTTTTCTCATTGAAGCGGGTGATCGTGTAGTTGTTACCACCAGCTACGCTACTGGGAGAAGCAGGAGATATGTGAGTATAGGATGCGGTCGGTGAGAAAGGTGTGTTCGCGGTACTGCCAGTTCCTGGGCGTGGGATGAGAACCTGACTAGGCGAAGGAGAAGACAAAATAGAGGAAGTAGCAGAGGCCTGGTACGAAAAAGACCTGCCAGGGTAGTGCGTGGGATTGGAGATTGTCTGCGGTGCAGCCCCAGTGTTCAGTCCAAAACCATGCATGTTGAGGCTTTCGCCCTGGATGTGCTCACTGCGCCAGCGGAGGAATTTCTTGGCTGCAGAATGCCGCAACCACGATATTGTGTCTTGATTGAAGACTTGGTTGACCAAAGCAGCAAGTTCTGACGGAACAAGGGGTTGGATATAATCCGGAGACATGAGCAGTGAAGCGTCCATGATCTCGCTGTCGGACGCTGAGGCGGAGGTGATGGCGAATGGACCAGGAGTAAAGACGGGCTTTGGCGTTTCGAAGAAAGGGTTCGAGTCTTGAGAAGTGGTGCAGTCGAGAGAGGTTTGAGCCGAATTCATAGCCTCTTCCATGCTCTTGCCGAAGAGGAATGGACGCACGCCTTCGGCCTGGAGGAGCTGAAGCACAGTAGTCTTTAAAGAGGAGATCTTTTCTTTGTCGCGGCAATCCGAGTGGGAAATGAGAGGAATAACATTGGTGAAAGAAGAAAGACGGCGAATGTGTTGGATGCTTCGTGAGAAGCCAGCGCCTGCAGGAGTCAGCCTATTGTGCGAATACATTGAACCAGCTGTCAGCTCACCATCAGAGGGCTTCAGCATATAAAATACGACATCGACTTGAACCCCGCCGTTGCCGCTAAGTATGCCGAGGAGATCACCATCGCTCATAGCACTGAATGATGCGTTGCGATGAAGCAGCGATTCGATGTAATGAACAATTGGCTCCATCTGCATCGGCGAGTTGTTGGTCGAATCAAAACCCGGCGTATCGACAAAGCACAAATTGCGTTCAAGTACCGTGTCACCCATACTCTTCCGCCTCCGTAACGTGCGACTGTCCTCCACATCTAACTTATCCGACCACCATGTTGGATAGGCGCGCGTGCTGGCGTATACCTCCGTGATGCTCGTCGTGCCCGATGCGCGCTGCTTCTTGCGCTTTGACTTGCCCTTCTGAAAGTCGGCAGGTTGAGAGATAGGAGGACTAGCGGCGAGAGGATCGACATGTACAATATCTTCGCATAGCTGCACTATGGATCTGATGAGGGAAGTCTTGCCCACGCCTGGGATCAGTTAGCCGAGCTTCAAGTCGCCAGCGCTGCAAATAACTTGCCTGCCTCTCCGGCAATCAACACCTTCAGCCTTCCCATGTTCTTCCCTTTCTCGGTGAAGGGTCGTCTCTTTGGCATTTGGATGCTGGGCATAACCAGCTGTGGCACAGTGTTCTCGACCTCCTCCTTCTCCACAAGACCGTCATCCTCTTCGTCGCTTGTCACAATGGCTTGACTCGCCGCTTCATCAGCCTGGCTTTCCTCATCCGACAGCCTGAAGCTCTTCAAGCTAACACTCTTCGGGGTGCTGGGTAGATCCGATGCGGGGCCTGAACTAAGCTCGAATTGCACCGGGGTAAGAGGCGGGGGCGGTGGGTGTGACGAGAGCGTGCCGGCCGACAGCTTGCGAGCGGGAACATGAGGCCTCGCCGTGCCGCTCATGGCATCGTGCAGTTCCTTCTGCACCTGCGCAACCTCTTTGGACCATTTCTTCGCTTGATCGGCTCTACAGCGCGGCTTTGGGGAGCTGCTCTTGTCTGCCTGATCACTAGATCCCTTATCGCCGAAAGCAGCGCCGAGAGCATCATCCAGGCTTTGAACGCCATAGGTGCTTTCTTTGATGCTGGAGGCCTGCATGGTGTGCTGCATCTCGTCCTCGCTGCGCAGAAAGAAGCTCGTGGGGCCGGTCGGGCCCGTGGCGGCTTGCGGCGCAGGGTTGGAGACGTGATCGGCGCCGTTACTCGACTTGCGGAGGAGTCGGGACGAGGAATGCGGTGCTGCGGCTGCGTCGCCGCCGGCGGGTGGCCTCATGATGGTATTGTCGCTAAGTCGCTGGGGACGCGCTGTGGTATCATCCGCGCCGGAGGGGTGTCGACTATTTAGCAGGTTGCAGGTGGTGGTCGGGCATTCGTCGAGGGGGAGCACTATGGCTGGCCGAATGGAGATGACGACGATCTAACGGTACCCCGCCGCTGCGCAGGGGCCACGAGTGGGTGGCGGATTGTTTGGCGGTGGGCAGATAACGACGCCGAAGCTCGCAATGCTGCAGGGAAAAGGAGTTAGCCGCGGCGGAAGGCTGAGACGCGCTGCGACAGAGCTTAAGGAGAGGTGGTTTGCGGGTAGTCTGACCTGGAGTGAGCGGCGCGAGGTGAAGTGTGTCAGGTGCCGGGCGCTGCCTGACGCGCTAGCGACCCTGCTCGCACGAACAGGCCTGTCTGCGCCTCGGGCAGTGAAACGGCAAGGCTGTTGGTACTTTTTTATCGCTATTCGCTGAGCAGCTATACATACACTTTGCTCCCGAATCTAACCTACATCGCCACCCTCCCTCCCAAGCTTGCGGTTTCAAAGAAGCTGTACATTGCTTCCAGCACGTCTATCAACCACCACCACCACCACTGCTGTGACCAAATACAGCAATTACCTCCTCCACACCGCATGTTCGGTGGCGCGTGAAGCCGGAGGCCTTCTTAGCCAAGGCGCGCTTTTCCCAAAGGAAACGAAGGAAAGGAGATGTGAAAAGCAAAATCGCTATGCTAGGTAGAAAAAAGCAAAGACTCGTGCATGAAACCCATACTTTTCCGTTACCCGAATCAGATCAGCTTTTCCGCGAAGAGCCCTAGAATACAAGAGAGAAGCCTGAGGCATAATTCGTGACCACCGAGGATTCGTCGAGTCAAAAGAACAGGAAATTGATACACGCAATGAAAGAGGAATGGGTTTCTTTAAGCAGCCGCGTTGCCGCCGCGGCGGGGGGTCGAGGCACCGCCCCTGCCGCGGGGAGCAAAGCCGCCACGGCCGCCATCCTTGTTGAAGCCACCACGACCCTGGCCAGGGCGGTCGGCACCACCGCGGCCGCGGCTGATGGAGCCGCCGCGCGAAGGGTAGCGCTGGAACTGGCCGCCGGGCTGGCGGCGCTCCTCGACGTAAATCGTCTGGCCGTTGACGGTGTGGGGGTTAGCAGCGACGGCAGCGTTGAAGCCGTCCTGGGTGGCGAATTCAACGAAAGCAGCATTCTATTGACATCGTCAACATCCTGTCCTCAACGTGCAATGTGGGGGCAAACTTACCTTCGGCCTGCTGATGTCGAAGTAGGCAATCTTGTCGAACTTGGAGAGAGCCGCCTTCAGCGCGTCCGCGTCAATGCTCTCGTACACATTCTTGATGTAGGCACGGACAGAGGAGGGCTCGGAGGGCGGGTTCTGGACACGAGACTGGCGCTTCGTGTGCTCAGCAGTCTGCCAGCCGTCCTGCTGGTTGTCCGCGGGCGACTCAGCCGCAGCGGGAGCGGCGGCAGCCGCAGCCGTGGCAGTGGCGGGCGCGGGAGCAGGCTTGCTCTGAGCAGGGGCAGTCTTAGGAGCAGCAGCCTGAGCAGGCACCGCCGGAACAGCAGGGACAGCCGGTGCGACCGACTTGTTGGCAGAGGCAGCCTTCATAGCCCAGCTCATCGGCTTGGTAGGGGCGGCCGGTGTAGGAGCAGGAGCGGCCTTCGCGGGCTCAGGAGCAGGAGTGGGAGTGGGGTCCTCAGGCTTCTCCGGCTGAGCGGCCTCCTCGGCGACCTCAGTGGCAGCCTGCTCGGTGGTGGGGATCTCAGTGGCACTGACAGCAGCGACGGGGGCTTCCTCGGCCTCGACAACTTCAGCAGCCTCCGGAACAGGGGTGCCATTTTCCTGGGCAGGAGGCGGGGAAACGGTGCGCTGGGTCTCCTCCTTCTGGATCTCCTCGAGCTTGTTGTCAACCTGGGCAACCTCCTCCTCATTGGCAACAGTCTCATGGGCAGGAACCTCGGCAACAGGCTCCTGAGCACTTGGGGCAGGCTCCTGGTAGCCAGCGGGGGCAGCAGTGGTATCCTGGGCAACCTCCTCTTCGGCAAGCTCTTCCTCCTCCTCCTTGACGTACCTGAAGATGTCATTCAGGACGAAGTAGCCATTGGTCTGAGCAGCAAGGACGAAGGTCTGGGTGAACTTGCGGTGCGGCTGGTTCTTGTTGGAGATCTCGCCGATAACTTGGATGACAATGTTGGAATCAGATCCCTGAGAGTCGACGTTGGTGACGCGGACCTTGCAGTCCTTGAAATCCAGCTCCTTTATGCGGTCGTTGATTGCCTATCCGTCATCAGTACTCCGGCCAACTCCCCTTCAATGTAGCTCGGATGCATACCTTTTGTCCAACGCTAACATCGACCTTCTCCTCTTCGACACCCGAAACGAATTGCGAGCGCTTGTTGTAGAAGAGCTACCGTCATTAGCGCCAATCTTCCTGCAAGAGGTGCGAAGACATACGAAGAGCTTCTCGGGCGTCCGGCTAAGAGTGGTGTAGTACTGCTCGACGAAGTACCATCCAACCTCATCCTTGGGGATATCGGCAGCACTGTTAGAGCTGGTCGACTGGGGAGTAGAGGTGGAGTGTTGAGCAGCGCTGTAGGCGGCGGCGTTGGCATTGTGCGCGGCGTAGTTCTGGTCGTACGCCTGACCTTGATGAGCGGCGTAGGTGCCGTTCATGGACATGGCTGCCTGCTCAGTTGCCATTTTGCCGGTAGTGGAGATGGCAGAAGGTGGGTGTCGCGAGAGTGATGGCAGCAGTTGTGGATGTTCTATCAGCTATAGTGAGGCGATGACGGGTTGAATCTGTTTCGAGTCAGCGACGCGCCGTCACCGAGAGCTGCGCGCGCGATGCAGCGGGCGTGTTGGCGAACCTGTCAGTCGCGCTTGTGGTGGCTAATTGGATGGTGATGCGCAGCGACGCTCAAGCGGGAGAGGCGGAGGCGGTAGGAGTGGAGCGCGCGAAAAGAGGGCCTGCAAGTGGCGGCAATACGGCGCGGAGATGAGAGCGAGCGCGGGAGGGTCGCGGGATTGGAGGTTGGGTGTGGTTGTGTGGGTGTGTTGGAGATGGAGAGCGTGCGGGTGGCAGTAGACGAATTTCAGCAAAGCAAAGATTCCGCCGGCCGGCGCGCGGGCCAACCCGTCATCGAGCCCAAGCGCGCTAGCCAGCCGCTGCGCTGCTCGACCACCTCCGCCCTCCCATCCCTGCGCCGCTCATGGCAGCTCCTGCGAATCCTATGACGTTTGCCTAAGCAGTCCGTGTTTCGAAACACGGCGCAGGCCATCCGGGCCTTCGCGTTGGCCTCCAACGTGCGAGACGAGGTTGGTATGCAACATTCACCCGCCGCCGCCAAGCATCCGCTCCAGAGCATTGATTTATACGGTTTGCAGCTTGGAAGTTGGCTCTCAGGGCATTGTGGCACTACAGATTTACCGCGTTCGCAGTTGGTCTTCTTCCATTGAGAGCCGCGGATCATCACGCGTGTCATTCTCGATCTGCATGCTAAGGGATGGCGAATGTACAGCAAAATGACTAGGATACTTTGTCAGGGATCTAGCCAGATCGCTTCCACGACGCCAGCACACATCATCCAGCCGGCTTCTCCTCTCATTCGGCTTGTTCAAATTGCTAACAGAGATCAATGTCACCTCTACCCATGAACAGGGAATCATCAGCGCTATTTAATTAAAGTCTCGACCTCGTCCCTACCTCTTGAAGTTGGCTCAAGTTCCCAGATCTTGCCAATATCCAGGAGGCGACGTCGTTTGCAAATGTGTATTTGTCGTCACCCGGTTCCGCGTGCACTGCACCATTAGCAATCGAAGAGAAGATGCAAGGAAGCCGGAACTCACGCTTGTGGAACCACCCTTCGTAAGCCTTGAACTCTTTGTCCTGGACCTTCCATTCGTCAAATATCTTTTTCACCGGCCCGAATTCTGTCACTCCGTCTGCTGTACCGTGACCAATCCACACCCTTGTCTTTCCGCCCTCACCCGCGCCTTCCAGCAACCGCACCTCTCCTCTTTCCAGCGTTCCTGCGCGGTCCAGCATGCCAGCCAAACCTTCTAGCGTTCCCGTGTCATGACAAAGTTGGTCTTCGACATACTCCCTTTGTACCTCCGGGTCTCTGCTCAGCAGCCTCTCGTCCAGTTTATTCACCATCTGCTTGTGTGGCGCAACCTTGGCTGCCATCTGGCCGAGCAGCACTGTGATCTTATACGGGCGCGACGCTGGAGCAAGCGCAATGAAGGGAGATTCGGCGAGGAAGCCACGGATTGTACGGAGCACCGATGGAGGGCCAGTTGCCGCGAAATGCAGGACTTGAGCACCGCCCATGGAGTGGCCCATCAGAAAGAGCGGCGCCGAATGTTTCGGTAGGGCGGTAATGAACGAGGCAATGTCTCCAAGCACGGTGGAGGTCTGGCCGGTGAGACCGCGCTGGGACAAGCTCTTGACAGACATTCCCCAGCCGCGCTGGTCGAATGTGTAGACGATTATGCCCTTGGAAGCGAGTGTGGGAAACAGAACGCCATACGCGTTGCCTGCGCGAAGTCAGTGCGCGGTTGATTCGAGCGAGAAAGATGCCGGAGCTCACAGTGGTCGCTGAACCCATGAACGAAGACAAGACGCGCTTTCACCTCGCCTGTGGGCTTGTGGAAGCAAGCGTCAGCTGGGAGCCGTCATATCTGGGGAGGCTTTCACACCATCCAAGTCTTTGTGTATAGCTTGGCCGCATCTTCGGTGGTATGCAGGCCTTCTTCGGTGGTAAACGAAGCCATGGTGGGTGAGGGCTCAGTCGAAGTACAGGGACGCGTAGGGAAGCGCTAGGTGAGGTGGAAAGTCAGGTTGGCGGAGCGATGACGAAGCCGGGTTGCATGTGAACCCTCGGTTATCGATAGGACGTCGCGGGTCAGCCTGCCAACACCATCTTTCAACGCCGCAAATGCCAATGATTTCCGCTTCCGTCCGCCTGTACGATCTGATTCGCCCGAGGGAGAGGCTAGCACGGCGGGGCTTCAACGGTGCCACATGTGGAACCATCGCTGCAAATCCCCTCCACCCGGCCCGGCTATTTTGCCCACCTGGAACGAATGTAAAGTTGAGGCAAAGGCGCAGACTTCGCCGTAATCTTTCGATGCCTATGTAGGGCGTGTAAAAATGGCATCTGGTCAGAAAGCTTTGGGAATGGTGAAACTTGCATCACTCGCAAACAATACCATTCAAGTTCCATTGCATATGATTATTGCCAGTTGGGGTATCCAACGCCCATTCTCCGCAACTCCATGCTGCTGGCCTCTATTTCCTAACAGGAAGCTCGTTCAATGTATTCTCCGTCGACATCTCAATGGGCGAAAAAGTAGGGGCGTGCGGCTGATAATCGTACTGTTGTGCGGGGACGTTTCCTGAGGGCTTTTCCTGCGCTGCTAACCTCATTGTGCGCTCGGCTTTATATTTACGCCAGAACACGGCCATTCCGACAGACGATAGAAGCCAGAGAAGCCCAAACACAGCACCAACTGCTATCGCGGCACTGCGGGTCTTGGTGACGTCCGTTGACGTCAATGCGGTTGAACTAGAGCTCGAAACGTGACCGGAGTTCGTTGCGGATGTGGATGTTGATGCAGGGTTTGCGGATGTCGGGGCTGAGGTGCTGCTGTTTGCGTCCTCCTCTATGTATGGGAGAAGGCGATTCGATCCGTCGCTGTTGATGACAGCAGTAATATACCCGGGCTTCCATTGGAAATAGCTACTCTCATCCTCGCAGCATGATGTCCCCTCCAAACAACATGCTTGCGCCTCCGAAATGTTGCATTGCTGAATCCATACTGAGTCGCTCAACTTCCCTACGAGAGTCAGCACCTGCCAGAGCTAACTAGACGAGGGGGCGCACCTTTTGACAGGCACATAGACGGACAGTCGGGATCACGCCACGATGAATCTGTACAGCTTTGCCGATAGGTCACACCAGACCAGTCTTGGAAGCAACTACCACTCTCGTAACACGCATCGTTCTTGCGACAACACGGACTGGCTCCGCCACTCGCGACAGCCGTGAGATTGCAAACGAATCCAGTTGAATCAAGGGAGCCCTAGAGCCTTTTGTTAGCCAGAACTCCAAAATTTCCCAAATGTTGGACCCCACACACATCTGGCCAATAACAAGATGGCTCATCGACAGCAGCGACCAAGGCCGCGAACAAGGAGAGGTGCAGAAAGGAAAGCATGCCTGATGCTGGTGATTGTACGAGCAACCACCCAGAAGCGCGGGAATTAAACGAGAGAGAAAACAGAAAAGACGTGGAAATCAACGAATGCATGCAGGGCAAAGGGGTTAATGTAGAGGTTTCTTTGCGGGCTCATTGGGGATGCAGGTCACTTAGGCGCCCATGTGGCACAGCAACAGCGGTGGACGAAAATATCTCATTGCTTCAAAATTGGACTACAAGCGGATGGCCCCACGCCTAACAAGACTGTAGTAGGATAATATGTATGCATGTGCATTAAGGTCAGGCTCCCTTAGCCTCAGGCACCTTTTCTTTATCGATAGCCAATGTCACCCCGCACTAGGTACTCCGCAGAAACTGCAACACCGCCGCCTTTCCCATCAACACACAAAGAGGGTTGCATTTGTTCTGTCCCTGCCGGCGACTCTCCCGAACACAAGCCTCAGTTCGTAGCCTCTCCGCGCACCAACTCTTCCTTGTTATGCTCAACCGTCGCCCTCTATTTAGTCGCTATAACCTTCTCGCACGGCGTCACCTGCTCGGGCTTCGCGTAGATGCGCGTCCTGTTCTCCAGGCTCCATTTGTATCGATGTCTAAGATGGAGCGAGAGGCCGACAGCATTCCGCACGTCGATCGCACTGCCAACGAACCTCGTGACCCGAATCTGCATTCTCTCAACCTTGCTAAAATCGACCGGATAAACCCCACCACGCGGCTGTTCAAACTGCGTGCTGCAGGCGACGGAGTCAAGGTGAGTGATGCATCGTGAGTGCCTCCCAAGCCTTCCAATTGCCTTGCATGTACAGGTCACACATCGCTTCGTATTTGTTAATGTGGTAGTTTCTTCCCGGACAATGGCTTGATGTCTATCTGCCGGGAGTAGACCAAGCTGGAGGGTTCACTATCACCTCAGCACCGGTGCATGCTACTCCGCCGACCGCCGCATCCGACGGGTCTTTAAATGTCGACCCAAGGGCGGTTGAGCAGGAGAATACAACGGTCCGTCCGTATCTGGAGCTCGCAGTTCAGAGGAGCCCAAATGCCCCAGCAGCATGGCTTTGGCGGCCAGAACCCGAGATTCTCGGTTCTGACGTAGAGGTTCGAGTGGGCGGCAGCTTTGTATGGCCCCCGCCGCAGACTGCGATAGCCGTGCAAGAAGTTGGAAAAGCAGTTTTCATCGCCGGGGGTGTGGGGATCAAGTCAGTCGCCCGTCTTTGACCAGAGGCTCAGAAGCTGACAGCGAGCACCAGCCCTTTGATCTCCATCGTTTCACACCTGCACCACACTAACAGCATGCCTCGTTCGGTGGAATTCATCTACGCCGCCAAGATGACGGACGGCGAGATTCTTTTTGCCGATCGACTGCTACACATCGCCTCTGCCAGGCGGGAACAGTTGAAGTTGAGGTTCTTCCTGACAGGCAGGGCAGGTGCAAGCGGGCATAAGCTCCGGGGCCCGGCAATTTCATCGAGCTGTCGTCGTTTGACTTCCAAGGACGTTCTTGAGGCCTTGGGGGATTCGGACAGGGAACAGACAGTGTGCTACGTGTGCGGACCGCCTCGAATGACGGACGAACTGGTGGGGTTCTTGCGCGGACAGCAGGGGATGAGCGCTGATCGAGTGCTTTGTGAGAAGTGGTGGTAAGAAATGACTTCACAGGACAGTCAGAGTTAGAACCAGCTTATGTTGGCTCCTGAGGAGCGTTTTCGCCCCAAGGCCGAGCGTGTTCTAGGAGCGGGCGCGCATGGACTGCCGGGTGCCCTTTTTTGCCCTTCTGAGGGTGTATGAAGTTGCGGAGATGCGCTTTACCGGATTGGGCCAGCTGCAGGAGGGCAGCGCGGCGGGCGGGCACCGGAGACGGCCAGTCGCAAGTGCTGATGCGGGCATGGCGAGATGGTGAGCTGCACATCTCGCCGCGCAAGCTTCGCGATCCACTGCGTGAGAAGCTTCTTGTGGGTTGTCACGCCCGTAGCCGCCGACCCCGTGCGTTCAAGCGGCTAGCCAGATCACAGCGGGGCGCCGGCGTCGGGCGCTCCCATTGGCGCGCCTGTAAGCGCCCCCATCACCGCGCATCCCCGCCGCAGCCAACGAGGGCGCAAATGCACGTTCTTGCCCTCGCCCGCGTCGCACCGCACGCTCTCACAGGCCGCGCTTCGGCAATGATTTGGGCAAGATCCCGGCAGCCTGCGCGCTGGCCGTCGGCTGACCTGCAGATGATATCCGCCCGCCGCCCAGCCAGGTCGCCAAAAGACCTGCGCCGCCCGAGTCCTCCAACTCTCCTCCCTCGGCCCTCTTCCTCAGTGCTCGTCTCTCTGCCGCCGGCCGGCGACAGAAACGTCTCAGCGCAGCCCTCCGACAGCTTATCCCGTTTCAGCCTTTCCAGACAGCCAACGACCCCATGGCCGGCTTCTTCATCTCGCGCACGTGGCGCACGCGCAAGCTCATGCTCGGCCTGCTTCTCCTCGAGTTCGCCTTGACCGTGCCCGTGCTGACGCTGTTCGGCATCGCGAATCCAAACTTGTACCGCACCAAGCTATGGCAGGAGGGCGGCGACTTGGGCTACAACAGCGCCCCAAACACCGTCCTGTACGCCATGGCGAACTACAGGCCCGTGAAGACACCCCTCGTCTGGAGCCAATTGTTGGTCTTCCTACCATCTATCTCTGGACATGGCGCGCATGCTGACATGGCTGATAGTATTACCTCGTGGAACCTTGTCATCTCAGTGCTTTCAATGTTCATCATGCTCTGCAAGATCCCCATGTTCATAATGCATGTTTTCTACCCAATCGTTTCGCTTCTCGTCCACGCGCTCGAGATTGCCTTGTATGCCTACAGTGCATACGGCCAGTCCGGCAAGGATACCATTGACCCGAGGCGCCCCTCGACCGGGCTCCCCTGGTACATTGGCAGAAGCTGTAGCGTGGCTACCACCTCGCAACTGAAGGGCTACTGCCTGCAAGCAAAGAGCGCATTCGTGCTCACCTGCTTGATGATGTAAGCCATTCTTCTCCTCTGCTACCCACACCCCTACTAACGTAGCAATGCCCACAGTGTACTATTCAGCATCTTCTTCCTCCTCGCTGTCCATTCCATGATTCCTACCAAGGCCCAAAAGGAGCAGCATTCCGAGAGAGTCCAAGCCAAGGCCGAGCGCAAGTCGAAATTTGAGACGATGAAAGCCGAACTCGCCGCCGAAGCTGCATCCATCCATCAGCAACAACTCCAGATGACCAACGAACAATATTGGAGCCAGCAGGGCCAACCGCTCTCACCGTCCTACGCCCCTACATCGCCGTACGCTGCTCCGCATACACCCTACGGCCCGGCCAGCGCAACGTATCCGCCGCGCTCTCCCTTTACCCCCGGTGGAGCGTATGCGCAATGGCAGCAGAACTACGGCAGTCCGCAAACCCCGCAGCCGGTGCACCCTGCACCAACGACGCACTATGGGCCGGACGGTCAAGTGGACTGGAGCAAGCAGCAATGGGAAATGCAGAACTACCCCCAGCCGCCCGTGTCACCTGTCCACACGACTTCGCCCAGTCCTCCACTACCAGCCCCGGCGCCATATCCGGCAACGCCGAGGACAAATGCGTACAACTCCCTCAACGGGAGCGGTGATTTGCCGTTGAGGCAAGCGTAAATACTTTTAGGGAAGGCCCAGGTGGCTCCCTTCCTACGTCGATAATTCTCGCTTCTTTATCTGTGATGGTGGTATACCCGGGTTTCAGTCCTCATGAAAAGGGCAACGGCGTTTGTTTTTGGGATAATATCACGCCCTCTGAAGAGAGGCCAGACAGATTTACTCTCCTTGACGAGCTAATGTTGAATATTTGGTTGCTCGATCGGATCTCGTGCCTGTTCCTGGAAGTTAAGTGGGTTTCTGCTACCGATCTGCAAGGCATGTGGGGTATATTGTACATGTGCATGCAGGTGGAGAAGTCTTGGAGGTGGGACCGACATGATCCTCGGGCTCAAAGCGGCCGCGTTTAGCAAAAGTCAAAATGCTCGTTTGAGGCACCTGCCCCCCCTATGGGTTGAAGGCCATGATCACCAAAGTCGGGTGGTTTAAAGATGAGAATTATCCGATAGAGCTTGATGTTGTTTGCAGCAGCCACGCCCGGATCCGGGCTTCTCTTATTATTCGATAGGTTCAGCACGCCTTATCTGATGAGCGGAAGCTGTGTATACAGAAGCCTCGATTGGTCTGTTATTGACTAGGCCTGCAGCGGACGATGTGACCGCACTATAGAAGGCGAGCGACGTGCGCGGAACAATTTCGAGAGCAATAGCCGAATGTGGAGCTCACGATGGCAAGCCCCCGGCGGGCGGACGGAGCAGGCAAAGCTGGATGCCGCTCAAGGGGAGCCAATGCCACTGCAGGGCCGGCAATGACTTTACACCGCCACTCTGTGAAGTGGGCAGACCTCAACACCACAGCCTAGGCCACGATAGGAGAGCCCCTGGACCAGGAACTCGGTTTCGCCATCCCGCCGGATAAAAGCCAGAGTCGGTAGGGCACGCGATTGGGGAGGTGTCCTTTTTTCTGGGGCCGGGTAAAGGGTCAGGCACGGACGAGGCTGATAAGCGAGTGCTGAACCCTGGCGGCTGCCCCACGTCTTACTGGCTGCGTCACGATTATCGTGTCCGCCCACCGGGTACTTTTTTTGACCGCAGCCTGACCGCGTCGTGCACCTGACGACAAAGCCCCTTCGTCCCCGCTTCCTTCTCCGAGCTCATCGTCCAATTGTCCCACCATAATATCCTGACGGCACCCCGCAGCTTTGATGTCTGAGAGTTTATTCCTGCTGCTCAACTGCTCCCTGACCGTCACATAAAGTACCCACACCCGGCACCTCCGTCCGAACCTCCGCCTCACAAATCCCCCCTCTTGCGACAGCAGTGCTGCGCCAGAGCTCCAGCTGCAGCCATGGCAAACGCAGCGAGCGGCGACCTGTACATGGGCTTCGACTTGTCGACCCAGCAATGCAAATGTACCTTCCCCTCCCTCCTCTGGCACCCCGCGCATTGGGCGCCACTCATCATCCTCTTGCCCCGCGCACCTCGAGCGAATCGCACTCAACCCCACCTCTTCGCATAGAGGCAGCCATCCACCGGAGCCGCTCGCTGACGCGTGTCACCACTCTGCAGGCCTAGTTGTGTCCTCGGACCTCAAGCTTGCCTACTCCACCCTTGTTGACTTCGACGCCGACCTCGCCCACCACGGCATCAAGAAAGGTGTGCTCACCAATCCCGCCGAAAATGAGATCTTTGCACCCGTCGCCATGTGGCTCGAGGCGTTGGACCTGGTGCTCTCGCGCCTGCAATCCCAGGGCCTCGACTTCGGCCGCGTGAAGGGTATCGCTGGTGCCGGCATGCAGCATGGAACAGTATTCTGGGGCCCCAATGCTGAGAAGGCCATGGGAAGCCTTGACAGTTGTAAAGGGCTGGCTGAGCAATTGATCGGAAAGAGTGCGGATGGTAAATGGAAGGATGTCCAGGAGCTCGGCGTTCTTGCACATGAGCACAGCCCGAACTGGCAGGATGCAAGTACGCAGAAGCAGTGCGAGGAGTTTGATAAATGCCTTGGCAGCCCTGAGAAGCTGGCAGAGGTGACGGGAAGCAAAGCCCACCACGTAAGCGCGACGACTCGTTTCGCTCTCGAATCAGCACGATACTAATTGTCCGAAAAGCGGTTCAGTGGCCCCCAGATCATGCGCTACCGTCAGAAGTACCCCGACCACTACGTGAAGACGTCCCGGATTTCTCTCGTGTCCTCTTTCATCTCGTCCGTTTTTCTAGGCAAGGTTGCCCCCATCGATATTAGCGATGTCACTGGAATGAACTTGTGGGATGTCCACGGCGGGAAATGGCATGAGGGCTTACTTACCCTCTGCGCTGGTGGGGCTTCTGGTATTGCTTCTCTGAGGGAGAAGCTTGGCCCTGTTTTTGAGGATGGTGGTAGGTCATTCGGTACCGTCGGTCCATATTTCGTTTCCCGCTATGGTTTCAGCAAGGATTGCAGTATCCTCCCAGCCACGGGCGATAACCCGGCCACGATCCTAGCTCTCCCTCTTAGGGAGGGTGACGCCATTGTCAGTCTTGGAACGAGCACAACCTTCTTGATGAGCACGCCCGTGTACAAGCCCAGCCCAGCATACCACTTCATGAATCACCCAACCACAGCCGGCCTGTACATGTTTATGCTTTGTTACAAGAACGGCGGTCTCGCCCGTGAACAAGTCCGCGACGCGCTGAATGTGCTTACCGGCCAGCCCGAAAAGTCTTGGGAAAAGTACAACTCGACCGCGCTCTCGGATGCTGTTCTTGGCCAGCCCGACTCCAGTCCTAAGGCCCCGATGAAGCTCGGCCTCTTCTTCCCGCGCCCGGAGATTGTGCCCAACGTCAAGGCTGGCACTTGGCGCTTCCTGTACGATCCATCGAAACTGTCAATGTCCCCGCCCTCCCACACCGACATCCAGGCCGCCCTCACGCCACTCTCTACCGATGAAGACACACGCTGGGGCGGCCCTGCCACTGATGCCCGCGCCATCGTAGAGTCACAGTTCCTGTCCCTCCGTCTGCGCAGCGCCAGCCTTGTACATCCGCAGAAGTCTGCATCCGGAGTCAGTCTCCCCGCGCAGCCTCGCCGCGTCTACCTCGTTGGCGGCGGCTCGCAGAACGCCGCCATCGCCGACCTGTGTGGTCAGGTGCTCGGCGGCGCCGAGGGCATCTTCCGACTCGACATTGGCGGCAATGCGTGCGCGTTGGGCGCCGCGTACAAGGCTGTATGGGGCGTCGAGCGCAAGGTGCACCAGCAACAAACTTCTCCCGCGGAGGAGCTGGTGGCAAACTTCAAACAAAAGGCCGGCGAGGGCATTGAGACGTTCGAGGAGTTTATCGAAGCGCGCTGGGATGAGAAGAGCTTCGTGAAAAAAATTGCGGAGGGCTACCGCGAGGGCGTGTTCGAAAGGTACGGGGAGGCTGTTAGGGGGTTCGACGGCGTGGAGAAGTGGGTGTTGGAGAGGTTTGGGGAGGAGTGAACTCGATTCTTCTTGTGTGAGAGAGCACGGAAAGCGAAGGTGAAGGATGGAAAGAGAGGGGGCAGAGGGAAACGAAGAGAACGATAGGTAGGGCTACGCAAGGTGACGAAAATTGCTCCCTTTCTTTAAAAGATTGATATAGACTTAGTTCGATTTAGCAACAGCTCTAGCAAAGCAACAAGGAATCTTTAATGATTTTCTACTACGAACTCCACAATCTCTTCCTGCAATAAGATAACTGCGACACAATGTACGCCGGTGCTTTCAACGCTGGTCTTGCAACCAAATTCATGTAAGCATGCTCAATTGCTCTTTCACACCTCTTTTGTTCACATCTGTCTAGAATACTGAAGAGAGGATGCTAGCTAAGACCGTGGAGGGCAAGACCCTCTTGAACGCCACCCGGCTCCGTTCATACAGAATTTAGACAAGCAAACAACCACTTGAATTCGCTAATCGATCGAGGAGCAAGTTGCTTCGGCAAGGGAAAAATGAAACACATGTAATCAGAGCGACTTCCATCTCTACAATGATAGGGACAAGTAATACAAAACAAAAACACTGGGTATTTTCTCTCTCATGTTCTCTTTCCAACAATGACAAAAGATGAAAACCAGACGGAAGTGCGCGCATGTGTCAATCTTTTCCCTATTCCATTTTCGTCTTTGCATTCAACCCTCACTTTTCATCTCCTCTTCGTGACGCCACCATTCACCTTATTCTCATGTTTGTGCTCGTGAATATGATGCTCATGCTCGTGCTCGTGTTCATGCTCATGCTCACCAGGGCTGCTCTTCGCACTAACGTCGCTCGGAATGAACTCGTCCAAAAAGTCTGGGCCCTCGTGCTCCACCTCCGCCGACACGAACCTGACCTTGACGCGCTTCGCACCGCGCACCTTGGCGCCAATGCGTGCGCGCACAAGCTGCTCGACGCCAGATAGCTGCTCGACGGTCCAGGTGCCGGGCACAGCCAGCTCAAGCTCGAGCAGATAGTTGGGGCCAGACTTGAGGCCTCCAACGCTGCGGATCTCCACGACGCCGTTTGACGAGGAGGACGTCAGGCCGGCGTCGGTGAGGGCCTTGGAAGTCGCACGACGGACCGAGGACTTCATGTCATCGTCGATGGAAACGTCAATGAGCTCGCTGAAGGCCTGGAACAGGTTTTCGTAGCCGGCCTTGACGACCATGCCGGTGATAATCAGCGAACCGACGGGGTCGAGCCAGGCGGCGTTAGTCGCGAAGTTGGAGGCCATGATGATAGCGGCCGTCAGGACGGCCGTGAAAGAGTCAATGCGGTGGTGCATCGCGTTCGAGAAGAGCACACTGGACTTCCTTTCGCGGGCGACCTTGCGGGCTGTTTTTGCCTCGATGTTAGCGTTTGTTCCACAGTCAATCGCTGCCATCCGTCCTGGATGGGGCCTCTAAATAGGGCTGTTGCGAGGAATTGGCGGGTCGAAACGTACTCGCATAAACCAACCATTCTTTCAAGCCCGCGGAAGCAAACAGCAGCCACGCAGCGTTCAAATGCGGCACAGCCGCCGCCATATCAACGGCGCTGTGGCTATGACCGTGTCCGTGATCGCCGTGATCATGGCCGTGGCCATGGCCAAGACCGAGAAAGTCGAAATGGGCCAGCGCATCGGCAAGTTCAGGCGCGAACATCTGGCTGAGGGAGAGCACGGCACTCCAGCCAATGCCCAAGCCGCCCAGCAGCAAAATCGAGGACACGCCCAAACTGCCCAGGCACTCGATCTTGCCGAAGCCCGTGGGGTAACGCTCAGACGGCGGCTGCAGCGCCCACTTGACCGTCAGCAATGTCATCAAATCCGAGACCATGTCCGAAAGCGAGTGGAAGGCGTCGCCGATGAGCACTATGTTGTCCAGGCCCCCGGTCAGCAACTTCCCTGACACACAAAACACGACTATTTATTGAAGCCTGGTGGGATGTTCCTCCCACAACGGTAAGGGAGGTCCGAGGTAAAGCAGGGAAAAACGCACTCTTGCTGTTCCAGTAGTAGCCAGCGAAGCCTTTGCCCACGGCGAGAACGACATTGAGCAACAGGCCGAGCCGTGTGATGCGGACCGCGGCATCGTTCTTGTCGCTGCTCAGCAGCAAGGCAGGATCGGTGCCGTGGTGATGGTGGCCGTGGCCGTGGCCGTGGCTGTGGCCCATGTGCTCGCGGGTCTGGGTTGCGCTCATGGCAGGATTCAGCTTCCGGAGGCGGCGCACGCTGGAAGGACGGGCGGCGAGGGAGGAGCAGCAACGCGGGCAATTGAGGGTGATTGGCGGGCGGGCGGGCGGCGGGGACAAGGCGATGGCGGCGGACAGGGCGGGATAGGCGGCGCGAGCGGGGGAGGATGTCGACGAGGAGCGAGCGCGGCGGGCCAGCTGCTTAAACAGCGTCTCGGTGGTGGGTGACAAGAGGGAGGTCGAGGCGCAAGACGAACGTGGCCCTCCGCCGGCCATCACTCGCGGCCGGTCCCACGGCCGCACGACGCGTAACACGGACAGGGACGACGCGCCATTGCTGCGGGCGATGCGCGCGAGCATAAGGGCGAGACGAGCTGCTAGCGACGGATTCCAGCGATAACCCCCAGTCTGGCCTGCGTTCGGTTGCTGCTCTGGAGTTCACAGCTGCGGTTTGCGGACAAGATTCTGACAGGGCCCGGCGGGAAGCAGGCCGCCGCAGTGGTGTGCACTCGGTGCATTCGTCATCGTTGCCCTTTACGGCCGGCCTTCGCTCGGCGACCCTCCTATTTCTCTACTCCTCCAGCCCGTCCCCACTCGCGCCGTCGAATGGGAGCCGCGTCGAAGTAAGCGCGAAACTGCTATATTGCGACGCCGCTGGGGGGCGCAGTGCTTGGCGCCCGCCCGCCAAGCTCCGGGAAGCAATGCATGGCGCGTCTTGTGTACGCAAGCTGTGTGTTTAGCCGCTCCCTGCTCATCTCCCGGGCGTGTCGCAGAACGAACTGTCTTTTCCTTTCGTCTATCAAGTACAAAACGCAACGCCCAAGTCAGAAGGCCTTCCGCCAGTCCCACCCGTGGTATATGAGGCAATAGTACAACAGCAGCTGAGCGAGAGAAATGCGAACAAAGGAAATACACAAGAAGACTCGTTAGGCAGCACCACGACACAGCCACTTCAGCTCGGTGGCGCGTGGTGGCCTGGGTGCGGCTCAGGCGAGAGCATCGACTGGATCGAAGGCCCGCCCCTCTGGTTTGGTTGGAAGCCGGCAGTCGGGCTGGGTTGTGGCTGTTGATGGTCCGCTCCGCCCTGGCTCGGGCCAGCCTCGAGTGACGACGAGTAGTCCTCTACCTCGTTCTCAGCATCCGAGTATCCGATGCCGCTGTCGCCTTCGTAGTAGTTACCTCGTCCGCCATCGCCCTCGTGATTGGCCCGCTCCTTGCGCTGTCCGGCCCGGTGCGCTGCCTGGAGATTCTTGAGCCCGCGTTCCATGCACTGCCAGACGTTAGTCAGCTGCTGCGTGAAGGGAGCTGCAGACCATACCTTGGCTTCGACAGTAGCCCACTTCTCGCCCACGCGCTCCGCCAGAATGCTCCACATCTCCCTCCTAACGTTCATGTATTCGCGCGCCAGCACCTCGAGCTTGACGCCGTCCAGATCCCGGGCGTTTTGCTGCTCCATGAGGCGTTCGTGGCGCTTGCGGCATGCGTTATGTGTCTTGTACGGGAAGTACTTTGCCGCAATGGGCTTCCAGCTGAGGCCTGATTTGCGTGCCTCCATGAGGCGCTCGTCGTCCGAAGGCGGCCATTGCGCGGCGGCCCGGGCTCCCTTGCTGGAGGCTGATTCCTGCGTGGGGAGGGGGACTGGCTGGACCCGGTGAGGATGAGACTGGGCTCTGACTTCTTTCGGCATTGTTGGCGAGGACGGGGGATTAGGATTATAGGGCGAGGTGTATGCAAGGCCGCGAGCAAGGAAAAGACCAAGGAAAAGGAAAGGTATTGCTGGAGAGGCATCTGGAGGAGGTTGAGGCAGGGCTTGCGCCCCGGTCTTCATATACCAACATCTGCGGCACAGTTGGAGGCATCGACTGCTCGTGGCTGCGCAACATTCCAATGGCCTACCGTCGTCGGGGCGCGTGGAACGCTTTCCGGGTCGATTAGTCGCCAATGCGGCTCAGAAAGAGCTCGTTTTGGAATTTAATCGCCATTTGGGTGTCTGAAACTCGAGTACATAGGCGCTCCGTCGAAAAAGCGGGATGCCTGGGGCATGCGGCCCTGTGAGTGGCCGGGCGGGCGGTGCGGCCGTCGTCGAGGTCGCCAGAATGGCCTAGGCAGCAGGGGGCTGTTTTTAGAGAGCGCGCGTATAGGTTTGGCTGCCGAAGCGGTCCGGCGGCTATCTTGGGCGGGCGGCTAAGGCTGGACGCCGGCTTGTGAGTGGTCTCGCGGCCGGCGACCCATTGTTTCCCGTCATTCTGCAAGGGACCAGATCCTCGATGGTCATTGCTTGCCGGATAGGGCTGAGACACAGAGGCTTGCTTTGCGGTGGTTGCGCGGCGGACCAGTCGCGTTGGGCGTGGAAGCGCGACGGGCCAGTTCTGCAGCTGCTGAAACGCAAATTTGACGCGCTGCCGGCGCCGCGGTAGGCCGTGGCTGCGACAATGATTCAGGAGGCGCGCGTAGAGAGCGCTGCGAAGCCGCAACGGGGAGGCTAGGCGAACGGGAGTCCATCTCCGCGCCCGCAGCCGCCCCACGCCTCCCGCTCGCTCCCGCTCATTGCCGCCACACTTTTCTTCACGCCCGAAATACTCTCGGCAGCACTTCCACGCGAGATGATCGCATCGTGCCGCCGCTCCTCCCGCCAAGCCATCCGCCCTCGACGACGTCTTAGGCGCTCGGATCAGCTGCGAGCCCGCCTGCCACCGAGCCGCCCCGCCCGTGGGCCGACCCGCCGACTGATGGCCTGAGATTCGATCGAGACTCTGAACATCACCGCATATCCCCCTGCAAGCGCCTCCACGGAAATTTTTCATCTCCTTCACTCCGACTACACAGAAATGATCAGTCATGTGCTCGCACCGTCGTTATCCCGGACGATCTTGTTAGATATCGCGCCAACGCTTCCCAACAGATACGCTGGAGGCTGATGTCGCACAACGCCAAGGCGCGCGGCTTTCATGTGCCGAGCTATGACCCGCAGCGCACGTAGCTGCATTCCACCCGGCTTCTGACTCAACACGTGGTCGGTTATTCGGCATCCCTTCTGGAGAGCATCACTGATGCGGGCGTAAAAATCCATCCAGCCAGGACTCCGCCTTGTGGCAACTGTAAGCAAGCAATCTCAATATCACGATAGCAAAGTGCTTGCACGTGGCCAAGGAGAATCCTCAAATTAGGCACAGACCAGGAGAATTCTCGAGCTGAATGTCCTAAACTTCGCATTGTTTGAAATCTACATTTGACCAAGTCCTAGGCAGTCATGTCTCCCAGCTCCGCTTCGTGCTAAATATATCCATTGAAACCATATCGACTACCGTTCCATCCTCTTATAAGAGTTCCCGCAACACGCCTACACTGCTACCTCAGCAGCACAGCCCGATGTGCGCACTACTTCTATTCTGGGATGTGCGTCCTCGATTCATCATCCTATTTCTCGCTGTGGCAGTCCTGGTGCGACAAGTACTATCACTGTCGTCCCACTCTCGCTAGTCTCGGTCATGTGCTCCGGCCTGGATGTCGTGCGACAGTTCGCTACTATGGGCGCATTGGCTATTGCAACCCTGGATGGACTAGGTTGCGATGATTGCAGCTTCGATCAACGCCGCAAACGACGGCGGGATTAGAGGAGAGGTTGTCAAGAGTGTGAAGAAATGGAAATAGATGAACGTGAACGGGTCTGATACTCGTTAGCAGGTGACCGGCCCCGTCGTGCAGCTACTCAACGCCTCGCCGTCATTCCGCTCGCAGAAAGCCGGAAATACCAGGCTTTGGACAACGTTCCACCGGCTCCGGTCGTTGCGAGGAACATGTCCTAGCCACACGTCTTGCCCGAACGGGAAACCAGCTGGGAGAAGCCCGCTTGCTTCCTTCAGTGCACATCACCTTCATAGAAATGGCTCACGATCAGCTGCGCCCCGTGCCCGCTATCAAGAGGTTGCACATGGCAGGCATGCCTCCTTCTTGCGGAAGGGACGGCCAACACGCGCCTGATGTCATTACCTTTCTCTTCCCATATTTCACCAGCCCCCCGCCATGGCTTTCTTTTTGCATTGCAGCAACAGACCTCCTTACTTCACCATTTAAATTGCCTTGCTTGCCAGTTTCTTCCCTCTTTCCCGAATCCCGTCACTCCTATCGACATGAAGTTCAGCCGAGCTTTGGCCTTTGGCTTTCTCGCCTCGGCAGCAGCGTAAGTCATTCCTCCCTCACCATCGCACCGCGCTGAATGTCTTCACAGCATCCCTCTTCTGAAGCGCGATTACGCAATCGGCACGGCTCCCGTCCGAGGCGCAAACATCGGCGGCTGGCTCGTGCTGGAGCCCTGGATCACCCCGTCAATCTTTCACAATGCACCTGCTGGCGTGGTTGACGAGTACACGCTCAGCCAGAATGTTACCAATGCAAGGGACATTCTAAGGGCCCATTGGGACAACTGGGTCACCCTTGCCGACTTCCAAAAGATTGCAGACAACGGCTTCAACGCTGTCAGGATCCCCATTGGTAAGATTCCGCCAGTGCGTCGCATTCACTTGCTTCAACGGCTGAGCGCACCGCAGGCTACTGGGCTTTCAAAAAGTATCAGCAGGAACCGTACATCCTCGATGCTCAACAAGATCACCTCGACCGTGCCCTTGACTGGGCGCGTCAAACCGGCCTAAAGGTCTGGATCGACCTGCACGGCGCGCCGCGCTCGCAGAACGGTTTCGACAACTCCGGCCGACTCACCGAAACGCCCTCTTGGACAAGCGGCGACTCGGTTGCGGCGACGACGGAGGTGATTCGCATGATCGCGAACAAGTATGCCGCGCCCTCCTATGCCGATGTCGTTGCCGCCATCGAGCTGCTCAACGAGCCGCTCATGTCGAGCCTGCCCGGTGGCCGCGCCGCGACACAGGCTTATTACCAGACAGGCTTTGACGCGGTGCGCACCGCAACTGGCAGCGATGGCGCCGCCAGGGTCGTTATCCAGGACGGTTTCGCCAGCCCGCCAACGTGGAACGGCTTTCTGGCAGGCGAGGGCCTGGCCGGTGCCGTCGTTGACCACCACGAGTACCAAGTCTTCACGAATGAGCTGGTCGCGTTGAGCCCGCAAGAGCATGTTGACGCCGTGTGCGGCAATGCGAAGACGTGGGCGATAGGCCAAGATAAATGGGTCGTCGTGGGCGAGTTCACTGGCGCAATGACGGATTGTGCACCTGCTCTTGTAAGTCGCCCAATCTTTTTTTTTTTTTTCCTATTCCGATTCCTTGCCCTCCTCTCCCGTTGGCATTTTAGCACGGCACCATGTCCCTTGCTTTAGCCCTACATAGTACACCGAAGCCACCGCCACTCCGCCCTAAACAAAAAGATACTAACATTCCTTAGAACGGCTACGGCGTCGGGGCCCGCTACGACGGTACCTATAGTAAGCGCAGCGCCGACGGCAATTACACGACGTCCACGCCGCATGGCACATGTGCTCACATCAACTGGATTAACGACTGGACCGAGCAAAACAAGACCGACACACGCAACTACATCAACGCCCAGCTCGATGTCTTCGAGCAGATGACACAGGGCTGGTTCTGGTGGAACTTCAAGACCGAGGCCGCCGCTGAGTGGGACTTGTTCCGTCTGCTCGATGCGGGCGTCTTCCCGAAGCTCGAGGGGAGGCAGCGTAAGGTGACGTGCTAGATGGCGAGAAGCAAGAGGTTTTTGGTGGCGGGAGACGGAGAATATGTTATGGCGAGCATACGTAATAGCATCGAAGGGACATCTCGTAACGTTGGCTGAAAAAAGGATTACAGTTCGGAGTCTGGGAGTTGGTGCCGGAATTTGATAGTTCACTGGTATGTCATACATCATGAGTTTAAAAACAGCAGTTCTCTTGCCGTATGCTTCAATACCCGGAAGGTATATACATCTTTGTCTGCCTTTGCCATCCTTCGGCGTCGCCATGTCAGATTTTGCGTTGGCGAACCCAACGCTTAACCACGTTGAGCATCAAGAGAAGCCGAGAAGAATGGTGTTGTACCCACTATTTAATTCTTTCCTTCATCATCATCTGCTTCTTTCGTTTCTCCATAGTCCTACTGTACACAAACCTTTTTTTGTATCATACCCTACCCGGGAGAAAGCTATCGAGGAAATGTTTACCCAGTGTCTGACTGACTGTCCACTCTACTAGGCCATTCAAACCGCAAAAGTTTGAGAAGAAAAAGGGAAGAAAAGAGCCATCAATCTTTTCCCGTCATCCCATTCACCCACCCCATGCCATGACGCTTGCCAAGAAAAAGGAAGATCAGAAGCCAAAAAAAAAAAAAAAAAAACAAT
>RHKH01000001.1:58203-120325 GCA_009829795.1 Lasiodiplodia gonubiensis
AGCTAGGGGCCGCAGGCCGATCCAGTACTGACTCTAATAGAGGATCGAGCACTCCCAACCAACTCTTCGTGCTGTCAAAATTACGCCCCCGGAAAAAGGGAAAGACCTCGAGAGCTTCTTCACCAAAACCCGCCCAAGAAGTGGAATAAAGAACAAATTCATCGAGAACAAAAAGCCAAAAACACAAAGTCCGCTGGTGTGATCAAGCTTGCGGTTCTCCTAAAGGTATGGAGAAAAGAGAAAATGCGTAGGAAGCCCCAAAGAGGAAGAAGGCTAGTAGGCTAAGCAGAAGTAGTAGACAACCACCACAGCCAGGTCACTACTACGCCTTGTTCTGCTTGTCCTGGCTCGGCGGCCATACCTTCTGAATCTCTTCGATGTCGCGAATCGTCTCGTTGAAGGCGGTCGACGCGCAGTCGATGACACGGATGCGGTTCCACTCGCCGCGATCTCTCCACACAGCCGCCATCATCGCCGCATTGACCTGCTCGAGCTGCTCCACGCTCAGCCCGGAGCTGCGGTGCACGAGTTCGTCATGGAACCGCGCGAGATGCGCCTCATCGAGGATTAGTTGGGGCTCGGCTTGTTGCTGATGTTGCTCGTTTGATGACGATGAGTTGAGGAGTGAGCCAATTTTGGGCTCCTGGCGTGCAGGCGGCATGAGTGCGCCGCTGTGCAAGTACGATTGCGATGACTGCGATTGCTGTGAGTTGCTGAGCTGGCTGCTGGCGAAGGGCTCTTGTGTGTCGGGTATCTGAGAGCCGCCAGACTGTGCGGGACCCGACGCGAAGTCGGGGTGCTGGCCGGGGGCGACACCGTTGACGGTGCTCTGGCTATTTGTGAAATGCGCTGAAGATCGATCCGAGGTTTTCTGGCCTGAAGTCGTCGTGGATGCACTGTTCCGGTAGTCACCGGGTTGCGTGTTGGGGGCCATCTGGGTGTGACCCGATTTCTGAGACCGCGTGGCGGTCTGCGTGTTTGGCGCGCTCTGTTGAGTGTCGTCGTCAAGTTTCTGCCGCTTGTCCCGATGCTGCGAGTCCTGCTCCTGGCTGTCTTCCAGATGAGAGCTATCTTCGCCGTGGGCACCTGATCCGTTGCTCTGGCGCTTGTTGCTGTCCACCTGATCCGACGTCGAGAGTCCGTTCGAAAGTGGGCTGGGCCCAATGTGGTACGATGGTGTGATATGAGGCACTTGGTCTGGGGTAGGATCAGAGTCATCAAGAACAATGGGGCCCGTGTTGTCTCCTGCGGCCACGTGAGTTTCGTTGTCCTGAGGTGGAGGAACATTGGCGTAAATCCGTTGGACTGGGCGGTTCTCCTCTGCCGCTCTCTTGCGCTCTTCCTCCTCCAAGGCCTTGAAGCGCTCCTGCTCCCTCCTGTACACATCCTGGCACATACGTACAAGGTCCGGACTGTTGAGCTCGATTGCCATGGTGTCGACTTCAACGTTGGTCAATATCTCATCAGCCTTGACGATGAGATCCGTCTTCCCCATGGTTCTCGTGTCTTTGGCGATATACTTGACATCCTCGAGGAAGTCAATGGGTCTTTTGTAATAGCCGTTGGCGATGCGACGCTCGATTTGTTCGAAGCCTAGGTTGTAGTAGAAATTCCCGGTCGCTGTCTCTACCAGACCTCTGACCCCTCTGGAATCGTAGCCGAATTCATACGGCCTGTACTCATTCGGACGCTGCTCCACGGGAACATCGCTGGTCACGATCCGTGGATCTTCTTCCCTCCAGAGGTACTCGAAATCTTTCTCAGGAATGAGACCATCTTTGAAGCGCCTATACTTGTTTTTCAGCTGCTCCATGATCGGGTGGAATCTCAGCTTCAGAAGTTGCAAAGTATAGCGATCTCGCTTTTTGATAGCTTTGAGATCGGCCTTTGTAAGCGTTTTCGGTGCGTCTGAAGCTTCAGGAGCCTCCTTGAGCTCTTCGAATTTGCGTTTCCGCCGATTGACTTCGGGGAATTCCTTCGGTGGCTTCCGGATGTAATCGACCACATTCTGGAAGTACGCTTTGCGAGCCTGCTCATTGGGACGCTTCAGTTCGTACTGGTTCCTGATTGAGTAGCCAAATAGGTCTTTGAGCATTTGCGGATCGGGTGTCTCGTTCTCATGCTGTTCCATGGTTCCCAGAACAAGCACCGGCTCGTTGGCCGGCATGGTGCGAAGAAGGCTTGTGAAGATGCTGACAACATTTTGGCCAACTGTTTCGTACCACACATCTACCTGAGGGATGTAGATGACTGATGGTTTGTGAGTACGCACTTCCTTGAAAAGCTGCACCAGGGTTGCCTCTGCCGACTTGTCTCTGTCTCCAAGTAGATTTGGAAGGTCAAACGACTGGACATGCATATTGTCGAACTTGTGCAGCAAAGCCGATCCGATTTCCTGCTGGCCCATCCCTTCATAGCCGCGAATCAAGAGTCTGGGCCGAAATACTCTGACTTGTTCGAAGTCGAGCTTGATGTTCTCGCGCTCAAAACCAAAGTCATCGCGGTCATCGTACTGTGCCTCCTCAAGCGCTGTCAGCTTCTTTTTTGGTGGGATGAGGTCATCAATGATCCGCGCGATTTCCTCCAACGTGGGCTCCAGAAGCGGAGCAGTGGCCTTCTTCAGAGGTGCTGCGCCGAAGGAAGTTGAACGCTGTGATGAGGGCACAATTTTGTTGACTGAAATCATGAAGTCCTTGGCTGAAACTTGGATGCTGTCGACATCGAGAAGTAGCTTTTTGTTGGACTTGTAGACCTGTGGGAACGTGCCCTGAATGGCATTGACTGCAGCCTCAGTGCAAAGCGCGCGAAGATCAGCACCCCCATAACCCTTGGTCATCTCGGCCAACTGGTTCTTGAAGCCGTCCGATAAGGGTGGATTCCAGTTTTTGGTATGGATGCCTATGATGGAACGACGGGCTTCATGGTCAGGAAGTGGAAAGTAGAATTCGCGGTCGAATCTACCCGGTCGCCGCAAGGCCGGATCAACGTTGTCGGGACGGTTGGTAGCACCGATGATCACCACCTGTCCGCGATCGTCCATGCCGTCCATGAGAGCCAGGAGGGTTGCAACAATGGAGGCGAGCGATTGCTCAGATTTGCTGGATCGCACAGGTGCAAGTCCATCAATCTCGTCGAAGAAGATGATGCTTGGCTGATTCCTGCGAGCGTCCTCAAAGAGCATGCGAAGCTGGCGCTCGGCCTCTCCAACCCATTTGCTGAGTGCGTCGGCGCCTTTGCGCATGTAAAATGTAACCTTCTTGCCGTCGGTGCTGAGAGCGTTGGACAAAGCGCGCGCGAGAAGAGTCTTTCCAGTACCAGGGGGGCCATGGAACAGCACACCGCGCGGCGGGGTGATCTTGAACTTTTGGAACATTTCGGGATAAAGGAGAGGCAGCGTGACCATCTCCTTTAGCTGGTTGATGTGGTTGTCTAGACCCCCGACGCTATCGAAATTGACCTCCTCGTCAACAGTGATGGGGTTGACGTCCGCGTTACCTCCATCTCCGATCTTGCCCAGACCGGCAGGCCCGCCGCGGAGGCCTTTGTCGGGAGTCTGACCCGGCTGTAAGATGCTACCGGCAACCGACTTGGGTGCATTTCCGCTCCCGCGGGGTCCGCGTTGGCCACTCTGATTTATGTCATTGTCGTCGCTGCTATCTGAGTCCAAGTCGCCGACCTCGCCAAGGTAATCGTGGTTTTTGGCTACGCCTATAGGATCGTTAATCATATCCACTTGGGGGGGCGGCTGTAAAGCCATCATACCTAGCAGAGGTTCTTTTCCTCCGAGCCCACCGAATGGCCCGGCAAGACTATAGAGAGGTCGCCACCCTGCTACTGCTGTCTTCTTGCCTTGCGACGGAGCTGGTACACCGCCATCTTCGCCATTTTCTTCGTCCATCTTATAGAGATCTGGAAGTGGCATCATTGTGTAGTTCTTGTTCGGATCCTTTCTGCGAAGAGAACGCTTACTTCCTTCATCAGCCAAGCCGGCGCGGGTTGGCCGGGTTTGACGGTTGCGCCTCTCGTCATGACGAAGCTCTTGAACCTCATCTCTAATCTCGTCGACATCCAACTCTTCATCAGACACAGAATTGTTCCTGCTGCGCTGAGATGACTTCAGCCTTTGTGACTTTCTGCGGCTCGTGCTCTCATCGCCGGAGCTCTTCTGGCGCTTGGATGGTGGTCGTTCGGAGTCCAAGTCGTCATCCTCGGTTTCGCCATGTTTGTCGTCGTCGCCGGGGTCAAAGTCGTCGCTGCTGTCGTCCGCATTGCGCCTTTGAGATGCGCGCGCCGTACTTGTCTGTTGAAATTGAGTTAACCCCAACCCTTTGAGCTCTCTTTGGGAAATTCTTTGATGTTTTGAATTGTCAATAATGTCGCGTTTGGGCTTGATGCTCTTCGCCTCCTTGGCTGTTGCCGAAGGAGCCTTGCGCTTCTTGGAGTGTTGTAGTGCTGCAATTGTTGCTTTCGCGAGTTGCTTTCCTGCTAATGGAGAAGAGGTGACACCTACTTGTTGGGTTCTGTTTCGAGTCCTTGTTACGGGACCCTCGTCATCTTCATCATCCTCCTCTTCGTCCTGCTGCTCGTGTTCTGACTCTTGAATCACGGCCTCACCTGACTGAGCGTCTTCAATGTCTTGTCCTTCATAGCGAATCTCTGACGTAACAGACGCAGCTTGGCTAACTTGCACCTCTTCTACAACTTCTTCCTTGGGCTGTAGCGGGTCAGGGCTCTGGGCTGAGTGTCCGGATGCTTCTTGGGAAGCTTCCATAATGGTGCTGGGCCGCTTCATTGGAGCCTTACGACCCTGAGCGGGCCTCGCGCCGGCGCGTCGCTGAGGTGAGTGGCTGCCTGCCATAGAACCAACAGACCTGGCTCTGCCTGAATATCCCAGCTCCTGCAGCGGTTCCTCCCGATCTTCGGAGAGACGCGCGCTCCTCCGGGTCCTCACACTCGATTCTGGCTGCGCCGACTTACTTGCCGCACGAGTGGACCTCGCACGCGTGGTCCGCGTGTTCTGCTGGGGAAGTTTCTGTAGGTTCACCTTCAATACCACCATACGTGACTTCTTCTGCTTGCGCTTGTCTCCGGTATTCCGCTCAGTGGACTCCACGACCAATTCGTTGTCTTCGATATCTTCGTCGGCACTCTCTTCGTACTTGATGTTCTTCTTCGCAGCGTTGCGGGCAGGGCGACCGCTGGCATTAACCTCGGGCTCCTCTTCCGATTCAAGGTCGTTGGCTGATGCATATGACTCCTCGCTTATCTCATCATCATCGTCAACGATGTCATCATCCGAGATGCCATAGTCGTGTCGTGGGCGCTTCGAAGTCCTCTTGCGGGACGGGGTTGACTTCTTCTTCTTAGAAGGGCGTCGCGGTGGTGATGACGGATTCTCCTCGAAGTCGGAGTCGTCTGGATCCGACGCGTTAGGATCAAAGTTATCTACCCTCGACCTTGAGCCCCTCATGATGAAGGCGCATGCGCTGCAAAGACAAGACTGCGGGGGACGAAAACCCTCTGTCAAGAGACGAACATCAGCTTGACTGTCGAGACGGGTAGCATACACCAAGTCGCACGTGAAATGGAGAACGGACAGCAGCAGGCTTACAGGCAGGCAATGTGCTGAGCGAGGTGCGGTCGCGGTTTGGTAGGATAGCGACACGCTGCTGTTGGGGGCGAAGGCGATTGCGACCGGTAGGCGCGCAGCTGAGGCGTCGGCGGATGCTGCACGAGGACAGGATGCGACGATGCGACAGGCGGACGTGGGCGGTGGAAAGCTAGGGCGCTCAGCAACGCGACGGCAGGACCGCAGATGTTGTTGGAAGCGATGCAGTGCAGCGCCAGGCGAGCGGGACAGGGTGGGCGAGGAGAGCTGCGGTGTTTTGGGTTCGTGTTCAAGGCGCCCGTCGCGGTGCACGGCGGTGCCAAGACCCGCTTACGCCGACGCGCGCGGGCCAATCAGCGCCGCCAAAACATCAACAACCTCTCTCGTGCGCGAACGAGCGCCCTTATGCCATCGCGACGCACCCCTCTGCGGTCGCTGCAAAAGTGCTGAGAAAGGGTCGGAACTGCGCGCAATGGGTTTGCCGCACCTCCGCGACTCGATTCTGGCCAGTTTCAAGCTCCGCAACCCCCCGCTGAAGCCCGCGCTCCGAGTCTCCTAGACGACCTCCCCGTCTTTCTCAGGCACCCTAGCTGCCGTCGATCGGCTGCAGGAACCGTTGAGGCTCAAAACCTTAACGCCGTTAAGCTCCTGCCAGCTGGTGCGTCCTTCTTTGTGGGGAAGCACGTGCGCCTGCTGTGCCCGACCCGCCGCATCGCTCTCGCGTGTTCCTGCGCTCCGTTCCAAAAGCGAACACACAGCTTCCTCCACACACATGCGCCCAGCGCCCGTCTTGCCTGCAGAACTTGTCGCTATCACCATGCCTACATTGCGGTCGTGCTCATCACACAGGAGACGACTCCTCGCTGCAGGCTTCCTGTTGCGATGTCTTACAACATTCCCAACGCGCGCTTGCGACCGACTGTGTGCATTTGCAGCAGCGCTTGCAGTGTGCTGTTGACATCACGAGTTTGATGGTGTGGTGATGGAGAGGTCCCACGCCGGTCGTTTGGAGCGGCGGCGGAGACCTGAGCGCAGTGGCTCTCTTCCTCCTCGTACGGACCTCATTTCGCCGAGATTTTCCCGCAAATCCAGTACTCGCGACCGGGAATCCTGCTTTCCCGATAAAGTAGCATTTCGGGACATGCTCGATTCGCGTCTGACTTCGCTTGACGATGTGTTGTGATATGAGTGTGTCCAGTCGGTGTCTGGTCGGTCTGGTACCAGCGCAAGCGTCGGGTTCGTCAGGTTTCAGCTTGCTATCGCTGGGCCAGTAACTCCATACGAATGTTTCAATACAAATAGACTGCTCACGATATCACTGGGAATAATAAACGGCAAATAGAATGTGCGTCCACTAAGGTCTGCCGCTCTTACACACGCACCGAACCAGCATGAAAGGAGACTACTTAGCGTTGACATCACAATGTGCCACGCCGAAGATCGGGTGCGAAACTATCCCTCCCCCTCTTTTTTTTTTAATCGCGTGGATGGCTTTTTTTTTATTGATTTCACATTTCTAAGAAAGTTCAGAGCAGATCGCCAATTTTATGCTAGTCTGTACGGTCATCTGTTCTACAGTTGCAGATAAGTAATTACAGAATTAACGAGTTTTGATCAATGTATCAAGAACTAGAAACCATCAGTCAGAGGAGTCGAGCTATGAGGAACTGCGTCACTTACCGAGTCCATCCAGGAACATTTCGCCTGCACAGTCAACCTTGGCTACCTCCTCATTTCCAATCCTAACCTTCACGAAGCCTTCTCTCATCACTGACATCTTGGTAAAGATCATCATGGTGTAGACCGATCGGCTGACCCATCTACCTATGGCGAGAAACGGCTTCAGCAGCATTGGATCGTCCGATCGCGGCATCCTTGAGTCCACGACAGCTTTCCTCGCCACAGCGTACTCTACGGTAGTGGCAGCAATGCTACTGTCAGCCGTAACCTCAGACGGCATAGCATACAAGACCTTATCCTTCAAGCCGGGCAGGCGCATGATCTCAAGGCGCAGAGCCACGCTCGTCTGAGTACCGAGTTTGGGCACAGCAGAGATTGACCGCACTATTCCCAGAGGTGCTGCCACCAGCCAAGAGCCTATACAGGCCCAGAAGACCGCGATGAAGCCAAAAGCCAGCGGAACCCAGCTAGCAAGCCCGTTCCTGTCTCGCGCCTCCTTCGAGTCACTGAAGAAGAACCGGTACGATGAAGCGGCAGCACCGAAGCAGGCGAGTCCGGCGACATAGCACACGATTCGAAACCCTCCTTGGTTCGGTGCCGAGTAAAGGAGCGTTTCCGAACCCTTTGCCGCCAATTTCCGCAATGCATAAGACACCTTGTCTTTGGGCTGATATAATTCGGCGGCAGCTGCCGGAAGGGCCTTGGGTCGGGGGGCTGCAACGCTGCGCTTGGCCTTCGTAGAAGCAGAGCGAAGTCTGCTCGATGTGAAGGAACGGAGGGTCGCAAACGGACTTGGCTGAGTGGCCCGGTACTGGAAGGCAGTGATGCGAAAAAACACCGGTCTGGCGAAGGGGACAGCCCCTCTGAAGCAGGTGGCCATGGCTGCTGCACGGAACCAGTCAATGCGACGTTGCTCAGGCGGGAACGGAGGCCATACCGGGCGCGAATGGGGCTGGGCGCGCAGGTGGCAGAAGCGCGTCGGCGGACAAAAAGTACAGCTCAACGGAGATCAGCTCCCCGCCGCGCTCCGACGCGGAACCGTCGTCGTGCGCCGCCGGGATTTTCCTAAGCACCGCCGTCCCAACACTCCGACGGCTCAGCACCGCTCTCTCGTTCCTCGCCAGCTCCGCCCTCCGCACCCACGCACCCCAAGCTTAACTTCTGTGAGGCATTGCTGCCTCAAGGTCACCATGGCCTCGCTGAGCGCTGCCTGCAGGCTGTCCGCCCGCGTCGCGACCCGCCAGCTGCCCCAGAATGTCGTCCGCAGAGGTCAGCCTCCGCCATCCCATCTTTGCTGACTACCACTAATCGTTTCCAGGCTTCCGCTCCTCGCCAGCGAGTGCTGCTGCGCAGAACTTTCAGATGCCCGCTCTCTCCCCCACCATGACCGAAGGCAACATCGCGAGCTGGAAGATCAAAGAAGGTACGAAGCGGATAACCTGGCGCGCGTCGGTCAATGGCTTGGCCGCAGGCATATGCAATTCAAAACATGTCTGACATGGAATAGGAGAGTCTTTCTCCGCTGGCGACGTTCTTCTCGAGATCGAGACGGATAAAGCGCAGATGGACGTTGAGGCACAGGACGACGGTATCTTGGCCAAAATCACGGTAACGCAGCGTCTTACGACTTCACACCGGCGCTTGGCTGACAGTTGCATAGCTGGGTGATGGTAGCAAGGCCGTGAAGGTCGGTCAACGTATCGCTGTTCTTGCGGAGCCTGGCGACGACCTTAGCAGTCTGGAAATCCCCGCTGAGGAGAATGCTCAGCAGAAGCCCCCAGCGCCGAAGGAACCCCAACCCTCAGAAGCCAGGCAGACCAGCGCCCCAGCTCCTGAGGGCGGCAAGTCGGCTGCTGCTCCTCCTGGGAAGGCCGTTAAGCAGACGTACCCTCTCTATCCCTCGGTCCTCTACGCTCTTCGTGCAAACGGCCTGACCAAAGAGGATGCGGACAAGATTCCCGCGACTGGCCCGAATGGCCGCCTGCTGAAGGGAGACGTTCTCGCTTACGCCGGCAAGCTGTCCGAGAGCGCATATGCGTCGAATCTTTCCAAGATCCTAGCCGAGAAGGCTCATCTGGACCTCAGCAACATTAAGGCTGTGCAACCGAAGCTGTCTGCTGCTGCTGCCCCCGCTACCGCTGCCGCTGTTGAGGAGCCGGTCCCTGAACCACTCACCCAGGTGACTTTGCCTATCAACTTCAAGGCAGTCCTTGAGTGCCAGAAGCGCCTTCAAGACACTCTAGGCGTCTACCTTCCTCTGTCAGACTTCGTTGCTCGTGCTACTGAGCTTGCGAACGAGGATCTCCCCCGCTCCAAAAATGCCCAGCCTTCTGCAGACGAGCTCTTCAACGCCATTGTTGGCGTGGACAAGATCCCTACAACTTCCAGGGGACAGTTCATTCCTGAGGTCTCTGCTCTGCCTACTCCCGCCTCGAAGCCCGCCAAGCTCTCGAAACGGGCCGACATCATTGACATTTTGGCCGGCAAGTCCACCAAGGCTAAAAGCGCGAAGACCACTCTGCCGTCCGCACCGGCTGTGGCAAGCCCTATTAATGTCTTTAGCGTGAGCGTGCCTAAGGGTGAGGAGAAGAGAGCAACGGTCTTTTTGGAAAGGGTGAAGGTCGTTCTGGAGACGCAACCTGGCGAGCTGGTTCTGTAAATGTTTTTGAAACTTGTTTTCTTATAGACTGAACGTTTGCTGTAGTTTAGCGGCGCGTTTGAAGGCATATCGAATACCCTCTGATTGCCAATCGCGTGGAAGGGGAGGCCCACAAGAATGCCCTGCATCTCTAAGTCTAGTTCTTAGGTCACTCCGCTCTCGCAGTTGAGCACGACGTGTAGAGCCTTTGAATGACTCGAATGATTTCCCTCTTCCCCAGACTACCAAATTCCATAATGGAACCCTGGGACAGGCAACTATTTACCCCTTCAGACTCTGGTAATAACTCTAGTAAGCTGCAAGCTTAGCGAGAGAATCGACGGGGAGAGGGACGGGGGATGAGGGAACGAGGGAGAGCGAAGATCTAGCGGAAAAGCTCCTGCCTGATTCAAACACTATGGTAGCTACTGTGTCATTTCTCGTTACTACTTAATATGACCGCATTGCGACACGCTTGCAGTAAGCAGTTTAGGATAGAAAATATCCTCCTTTTCCCATGGCTTACTTTCTGAGACATTTAACAACCGCTGAATCAGTAGATGGCAAAGAGGAGGGGAAAACGTGATGCATATCATTATACTTGGTAGATTCTGCCAGAAGGGTAACGGAGAAGTCGCGTATCCGAAGGGAGGAGGGAATAAAACTTTCCCCTTCATTATAGGAGCAAGATGCGATACGTGACCTTTCCCTTTCCCCAGTTTGCTGCTTCATAAGCGCAAAGGATACGAAGCCTCTCTTATTTGTTCGCCCTTGACGAATAATCCAGATCTCGAAAATGATCAAATAGCCAACCGACGTCGGGTTTTGCTTCTTCACCGTGATCACCACCTCCAAGGCCTCGGAACACCGACCCCACGGTTGCTTAACTCCGAGCTGATCATCATCAGCGTCGTTCCAGCTTCGCTGCAGCCCCCGCTGCGCCTACGTGCATGGCAACGCGGCCCTGAGTTATGCTCTAAAAGTCTACTCGAGGTATGTTCCAGTGGCGTGGCCATCTTGCGTAATGCTCCTATGTGCCGAAAGTTCCGTTCGGTGGAGCAGAATACACGTATAAAAGCTTGCATGGAACAACTGAGTGGCTACCACGCCTTTGCCCTCGATTGTGCCAGCTTGTCCACCCACCAAATCTCAAAAAGCAACTCCTCAAATCCACAAGCTCCAGCAAACCCAAGCCATCGGGAAATAACGAGCAGAAAATGCCTCCTCCAGCCTCAAAGCGCCCCGGTCCCGGTCAAGGGCTCGACCCCAACTGGATCGCTGTCGACAAATGGACGTTCTCCACACTGCACCCCCCTCGTACCCAACCCAACCACGCCTTCCTCGAGCGCACTCTCACCCGTTCCGCCGAAGAGGGTCTTCCTCCCATTTACTCTTCGCCCACCCAAGGAAAGTTTCTCGCGCTGCAGTGTCGCCTCGGGCAGGTGAAACATGCGCTCGATGTTGGGACACTCGGGGGCTATTCAGCCATCTGGATGGCCTCGATGAATCCGGACATGCGGGTAACCACCTTCGAGTACTCCGAACATCACGCGTCGGTGGCGCGTGAGAATTTCAAGGAGGCCGGCGTAGCGGATCGTATCGATCTACGCGTGGGCCCTGCGGCTGAAAACTTGGCCAAGCTGTTGGAGGAAATCGAGGCGGGAAAAGCAGAGCGAGTCGGCTTCGCTTTTGTGGACGCGGACAAGATGAATAACTGGACATACTGCGACTTCGCTATTCGGATGGGATATCCGGGGACGTGCATCTGTGTCGATAACATTGTGCAGCACGGAAACCTGGTCAAGGAAGAAGCGCAGAACGAAGAGGCGGTGAGAGGCGCGCGAATCGCCGTCGAGAATGCGGGGAAAGATGATCGGATCGAATCGCTGGTGATGCAGTGCGTTGGCGAGCGTAATTACGACGGGTTCCTCATGGCTGTGGTGAAATGACCAATCTCTCGCATTCCCGGAATAGGATCGGGTGAAGCTTCGATTAGGCGATAATGGACAGTTGCAGCAAAGACCGCAATCGACGTGTTTGGATGAGACATTCCCATGCGGTCAATTCTGGTGTTTTCCTTTTTCCTATGCATAGGAGGGACCTTAGGTGCACCGCTGCATATCTCTGCAATCAAACCGCTCTTGACGTTACACCATCCAGTGCATTTCCCTCTCCCTTGCCCGAGGAACATTCAGGGCGTAGGGGACTTCCTACGGCTGGACCAGGGTCCCGGACGCGTAGGGCAATTGTCCTCACGTGTAGAGGGATGCTGCTAACGAACGCTTCCTGCCCCGGAAAGAGACATGTTCAATGGCTTCTTTTGAGAGGCTCCCTGGAACATCTCAAAAACCCAGAAGCTGTCTCGGGGGCTGCAGAGGAAAAACAAGGGAAAATGGTCTGGAGTGAACCAATTTTATTTGAATTTATGCTTACCGGAATTGCGCAGAGACAGCGGAACAGATGCTCTGAGCGTGCCAGGTGATATTGGCTTTTTGGACAAGTCTTCCCCAAATGGACTGATGGATGTCTTGGGCGATTTGGGCGTATCAGTGGTCACTACTCGACCCATGAGCTCGGGGAATAGATCTAGAAAATCGCGGCCGACCGACCAGTTGGTCGGGTTGCAAGCATGGTCAAGAAATTCCTGTGTCAAGTAAAAGTGGCCGTCGATAGGATCTTTTTCCACAGCCTGGTCCATTCCATGTGGCCAATTGACGGAGAGCGAGCCTGCGCACGCGGTGACCCAGTCTCGAAGATCGTCGACCAATGCTTCGCGAAGTGCTGGTCTGTCTCGAATTAATCAGTTCTTGAGCTCCATCAGACGACTTTCAGACGTACAGAGGCACTGTATCTAGCGGGGAAATGTGTGGAACCATCATCTGCATTGGGGTCGGCTTGATCAAGTCCGGCATCTTCGCGTACGTCTCGGCGGTTGGATTGATCATCCACTGCCGGGGCGTCAGCTGGGTGTACCGTGGCAAGCGCAAGTACAGGTTGGAGTACCATCATAAGTTGGGTTTGAAAATATAAACATGCCAGGCGCACAAAAACGTCGACATCTTCGAAGCTCTTGTTCATCTCCGAGGCCCACGTCGAAATGGTTGGAACGTCTCCCACGGTCAGCGTTCGGTCCACAAAGAAGTATGTAACGTCGATGCGAGAGTGGTCGGGCATGGGCTTGCTGGCGTAGTGCATGCGAGCAAGGTTCCGGTAGTCCTGGACAACGCGTGAGAAAGGAGCATCGTCGAGCTCCCAGCACGGCTGGAGGAAGTGGACTGGGATTTGGAAGTTCGAAACCTGTTGTTTCTGGATCTCGACGGGGTAATGGCCAGCCATGATGGAGCTGGACGTGGACATATTGCCAAAGGCTTCAACATAGCCGCGGGAAACTGTTAGCGGGCCCAACCTTCGGCGCTTGTGCTGGGGAATAAGCGGCGGCAGCTCCGACTCGCTCGAAGCGCTAGCCTGCTGCAGTCTTGGCAGCGGAGAGGAGGGATCGGCCCAGGGGGTTGAGGAGCGTGTAGAGCCAATGCTCTGTTCCTTGTCGTCGTCCTGGCTATCGCCGGTGCGGGACGAGGCAGCGCGCCTCCAGTCGGCGCCCGTCATCGACAGCAATGGCACCTTGAAGCCCGAGTCTTCGACGGGTGGCGACGGGTACGATTGGTGGTTGTCCTCGTCGGCGACGCTGCTCAGCCTGCTGCTGGAGGGCGCGCTGGTGCGGTCGGCAAGGTCATGGACATCGGCACCTTGCCGTAGCTGGCGAATGAGGTCGGCGGCCTCCAGGTCAGAGGCAGAGCGCAACTGGGCGACCAGGGCCTCGAGGACTTCGGACCTGGCAGTCACCTCGCGCAGGCGGCGCTTGAGGCCATCCTGGCGGCTGATTGTACTGTCAAGCTCGTAATGGCATTGCTCGTTCAAGCGCAGGCACCTGTCGCACGCCGGGCGAGCGCCGTTGCACTCTCTCGTTCAGCGTCGCTCGAGACGGCGGGGCGGGCGAGGGACTCACCTTGGATTTGCGGCGCTTGCAGGAATTGCAGGCAATGACGGTCATGGACTTCTGGCGCTTGGGCGGGCGCTCATTGTCGAGAGAGGGCTGGGCAGAGTCGCCCATGGTGAAGGTGGATTATCGTCAGTCGCAGGGTCTGGAAGACGGCGGTGGGGTTTGGAGGCGGAGCGGGAGGCGGCGGACGAGGACTGGAGCCGAGCTGTGCAACTGGCGGCACAGCGGCTTCACGGCGCTGTTCATGGCTCGCCTGGGGGAGGAGGTGGTGGGTCGGCGGGCGAGTTTGGGATGGTGGGCTGAGGCGGCAGCGCAGAGCGGCGCGTTGAAAGGCATCTGCACACCGAATTGAAGGGGGCGGTCTAGACCGAGTCAGCAGTGCAACGCAGGCTGGCGATCTTCTGTGCCGCACTCAAAGCCCTCTCGACCTGCTGCTCGTGCCCCAGCTCGCGCCGCAACGCCAATGGCGCTGCCACAGGCTGTGCGCCGGCCCGCGCCGCACCGGCCCCGGCGTCCATCTGGCAGCGCAGTTGCGCGGTCGTGGTGTGGGCATGGACGTCGGGCTGCCGAGTCGCTGCCCCCGTGAAAATCTCCCGCAGGCCTCAGTAGGTAGCCAGCGTAGCACGCCGTCCTGCAGCCCGTGCTTCATCTGCTGCAACGCCCGCCCAATCGACGATCGGGCAGTCTGTCGATCAGTGCGAGAGTCACGGCGACCATGGAAGCGTCGAGGCCCCTCGTCGAGCCGTGGAAAGAGGCGGAGAAGGAGCAGCCCGTGCGAACTTTATACGCACGGAAAGGCTTCCGCCAGCTGAGAACAAGCTCCGGCCCTTCTGGACACGGCAGCCCCGCCGAGCGAGCAGCACTTTCACTCATTGCATAGAAACGACCAGCCCTGACATTGAATCCGAAATGCGGGGTTTGCGTTGACAACTCACCGGCACCCATGCTTGAGGCTGTCGCCTCACCATGCACAGCACGCAGATCTGCCATCTAGCCCTGGTCCTTCTCCGCATTTCTAACCCGGCATCGGATTCCACTGGTTCCCATGGCACATTGGCCATGCGAATGTTGCCCAATACGCTTCGCTGCTCCAATGGGGAAGTGAATCGTAGCATGCACCTTTTTCGAAAGGGGAAACATCGCGAGATCATTTCTATTTCATTCACTACTTACAGAAGCGTGCCGAGTTTCATCACGGCCAGGACTAATCTCCCGTCCCCTCCAAGCAGCCAACTTCGTGCCGACAAGGAGAAAGGCTCTGGTTGTTCTAAATCCCTATGATGCAGGGCGCTCCCAAAGATCGTACAGAATAATATCGTAAGAAACATCATTATATCCACCCCACTGGAAAGCCGCGGTTCCCTGTGGCCATCGTGCGGTCCACACCAATGCCTCCTTGCGCAGAGGGTCTAGGAAAAGACTAGACGAAAGCAAGATTACTGGAAAAGACAGGCGACGCAGACTATAGTGCTCACGATGACGATGCCAACACGCCCTGCTTGAGCGCAGCGATGGCAAAGTGTCCGCCGAGCGTCGGTCTGGCGCGAAAGCTCTGCGCTGCCAAGCCAACCTCGTCGCCGTCGCTCCAGTACCGATCCGCGAACGGCTCTGTGTTCTTCCCGTTGGCCACGTACGCATACAAGTCGTCCACGAACATGGCTTGCGTGTCCGCCTCACTAACAGCCGCCACCCAGATCTGCCAGTCGGTCTTGGCCCACTCGATCGCGCCTTCGAGCGCAACGCCTGCCGGCTGCCGCACCGTTGGGTAAAAGTCCGACAATGCCGTGTAAGACTCGTCCGGGAAGACGGAGAGATTGAAGAGCCGGTCTGGGTAGGTGTTGAATACCATGAAGTATGTCGGATCTTGGTAGGTGAGGGTGAAGAACGAGGCGTTGGTCGAATCCGAAATCTCCGTGCCCAACCCATCGCCGCCCGTATCAGTGCCGTAAATTTGGTCGGCGAAAGAGCGAGCCAGGTCGGTGTAATTAGACTGCGACGTCAGCTCGCCGTAGGCGGCCAGGCCGACGGCTGCCTTGACACCAAGGTTGGTCATGTTGGTGAAGGAACCGATACCGTCGTTGGTGCTGAGCTGGTTGGCTGGATATAGGCCGTTGTCGACGAGGTAATCGGCGTACTTCTTGAAGAGGTCTGCGTATTCGGCCGTCCATGAGGTGTCCCCGGTAGCCTTCTGGTAAGCAAGCGCCAAGACCTGAAGGTTGCCGCATTGTTCAACTGGCATGGCTTCATCGAGACCGTCGTCGTGACCGGTCGAGTTCGGATAGTGGGTGCCCATGTCGTGGATGACGTACGGTTGAGGGTAGGCGCCTGTGTGGTGTTAGCGAGGTGGTTGACGACATGAGAACGTTATGACTGCTCACCGGTTGCCAGATAGGTCATCATGGGGTCAAGGAGGAGCTTGATGAATTCTGGGTTGAACATGTAGAAGAAAGGGAACGTGGGGAAGATGATGTCGACGGTATTCAGGTTGCCATTGCTCGAGATCTCCTTGATGAAGGCCCATGGCTTGCTCGTGTCGAAAGTCGAGTTGTCGACGACAATGTCGATACCGCCGTAGATCTGTCGAACAGAAAGCTCCAGAATCGCAGTGTAGTTTGAGCCGCCAGACTCCTCGCCGACGCTTTGAACCTGCGAGTCGATCGACTTGGACTCGGTAACACAGTCGTCGTAGACGTCGATGAAGTGGTCGATGGCATCAGCCCAGTCGGGGTTATATGCTCTGTAGAACGGAGTCCAGGGATCGCCCCTGTAGTTGATGGCAAGCTCACGGATGTAGCCAATGGCATACACGGCGCTCTTTGCCGAGCTGACAGTGCCAAGGTCAAAGGCGAAGCCAGCCACCGCACCAGCCGACCAAGCCTCAGTGGTGTTAGTCAGCGTGCCATTGCCGATGAACTGGCTGCGGACCGTGGAAGGAGAGCCTGTCTGATGCGAGTCTGCCCTGGCGCCCCAGACTGAGTAGCCCCACCGGGCCATCTCGTTTAGCTCACCATAGGGAACCTGGTTGTCGTTCCTGATGCGGTATACGGTGGTGTCGCCAGCCGTTTGCTGAGTAAAGGTGGTGGAATCCGATTGGCCGGTCCACGTGTCGTCGATGTCAGAATAGACCTGAACAGACGGTGTGGCGCCATCGTTGCCGCTGGCCGTTACGGTGAGGAACGAAAACGGCATGGATTGGCGGCGGTAGTTGGTGGGCGATACGGGGGAGAAGAAGTCAAGAGTGATGGTCGCATCACCGGCCGTGAGGGTGAAGTAGGTGTGCGTGGAGGTGAAGTTGCCGCCAACCACGGTAGCCGACTGGGAGCCAGACTCGGGATCAGGCACACCGAACAAGTTGTAAGCGGTGCCATCGACGCGGGCAATGATGGCCCATGTCAGCTTGTTGGCGTACCAGAACTCGGGCTGCGCTGATGGCAGATCCGATGACTGGTTCCCGGGGAGCCACGCTGGGTTTGTCTTAGCTAAGATGATGCAAGGTGGAGATGCGGCTCTGGGAGCAAGGTGGGGAGCGATCCAATAAGTGATAGGCTTCCCGAGATGCATCTATGAACAGCTGCTAAAGACGACCTCACCCGACACTCAAAAGTGTACAACTCGCCAACCATGCCCGCCAGCCAGGCTCTCGACAGCACTTACCTGACAGATACGGGTTCTTGACAGCCAGCGGATACGACGGCGGGGTAATGGGGGTGAAGGTCTGAGCAGAGCTCCCAATCACAAAAAAGGAGGCCAAGAGCAGGCGCAATTGCAGCGCGAAGGACACCATCTTCTCGTATAGAGCCGTGAGAATTGCGGCAAAGCCGGGGAGGAAGCAGCAGGCGGTGATGAGCAGGCTGCCGCCACAAAGCAGCAGGAGCACGACATATTTAGTCCCTCTTTGCTCTCTAGGTCGGGCTCTTGGCGCTCTGAGGAGGGGCTCTCGTTCGGGGAGGAATGAGACATTGGCATGCCATGTGGAGCCTTTGCCGAATGCCGCCATGGCTGTGAGCAATAACGAGCTTATGCGCGTGGCAGCCAGTTAGCAGGGCTCCTTCTCCGAGAACAAACAGGGTAAGCTGCGGGCGAGGTAGGACGGAACGGGAGCGCTAGGTGTTTGCGGGAACGCTTGTTTGCACGGCGGAGAATCCTTCCTAGCGAGATCTTGGATGCTATTCGCAAGAGATGCGGTCAATGGCGTCAACCGGGGGTCAGGCGGGCCGGGCTGGCTGTTCTGTTGGGCGGGTGTAATCGAGCTGCGCGGTGGTTGAAGTTGGCTAGAGCGGACGACGTGCTCAGGCGTCGGTCTTGTGTGACTTTCTGAACCCTTGTCGACGCGCTACCCCATGCTCTGGCAAACCCGAGGGGGCGGAAGTTAATATCGGGCCTAATGCCGATTCCTCCAGCGTCGTCAGTAGTGGATCAGCAGCGATCAGTGCAATCTCCTCGCAGCCACGTCATGGGCCTGTTGCGTGCTCGCGACCGTCGCTTGCTAGACAAGCGCCGTTGCCGTCGGTGTTGAGCCACAGCCGGCCGCCGACCGCGCGTTTTCATCTCGAAGCTTAATGAATAGCCTTTGCTGGCAGATGTATGTAAGATGATGGTGCGTGCCCTGTTTGGCGGTGCCCCGCAGCGCTCGGCAATTCGACGTGGCCGTCGAGGTCAAAACAAGCCGTGAGTCTGTTTAACGTAGCGCCTCAGCCATTCCCGGGTACGGCGGCGGCCGGCTGACAGCGCTCGCCCACTCCCCGCGCGCCGCCCTGTCCCACAATTAGCACGACCTAGACGCGGCGCCAAGAGCACGATCAACCAGGAGATTCTTGGCAGGCCCGCAAAGATTTCAGTCCGCCACATACGCACCAGCTGTATCACGCGCCATAACGGCCGCTTGCAACAGCCAAGTAGCGGTATCCATCTTGTATTATCTGAGTCCACTGTACGTTGGGGTGCCTGGGGCGCCTGACCGCGCCATTCCGCCCCTACCCCGCTCTCGGGCGTTGGTGCTGCAAGTTGCTCTTTGCAGTGCTTACGCTGTATATGCACTTTTATCGAACTTCCCCTTGCCTGTTCCTTCCATGGCGGCACGCGCACCATCCCTCGCCGCATGTGGCGCGCTCCTGTCAGCTTCTTGTGCATCTTCATCGAGCCTCGGCCATGCCGGTTGCATCGGCCTCACGTCGTGCACGCGAGCCTAGTCAGCTATACGTCAGCCTGATATTCCTCATTTACGCGGCACAGAAGGATATGTAAGCACAGACTTATACTCGAGGGCGCTAAGAACAACTTGTCCACAAGCAATGAGCGGAACCGTGCTGCGAGGCGCGCTGAGGCAGCCTCGTCGTTTTTGGGCTCGATTTGATACGGTTGCGACATGGAAATATAGACGCAGCGCCATCCCTGATCGCAGCCCAATCGAGGAAAAGAAAGGCGGTCTGACTTACTGCATCGGAGTCCCTGTGCAGAGGCATTGGCCTCACCAAATGCTTGACAACTTGGAAATGGTTGCAAGCCGCTTCAATCCTTCTTACCAGCGCCAGCGGCGGCCTCCCTCTTACGCTGGAGGTATCTTTCCTTCGCGCTGCTGATGTCGCCTGTAGTCTTTCGACTCTTAGATGCGTGCTCCAGCTTTGCCCTTTCCTCGGTCTCTTGGTCGGCTGCACGCTTCGCAGCTTGCTCGAGCTGAGCTTCAATCATGCGCGTCTGGCGTTCTCTCATGGCCTGCTTGCCCGATCCGCGGCCTTGATAAGCCTGTTGCTGGGACTGAGCCGAGCGAGAAGCCGAAGCAGGTGCTGCAGCCGGCTGCTTGGGCTTTGGCGCAATGTTGAGGCCGGCAGTGAGAAGCTGCCGCTTGTCCGCAACCTGGCCTTCATCGTCGATGATGACATCGACACCCTTGTCCTTCATCTCTTTGGCAAGTTCGGCGTCGGTCTTCTGCTTCTCTGCCTCATCCTCATCCTCGGCCGAGGCTTTCACTTGGCCGGATTGGACCTTCTCGGCTGCCGCCATGGCTTCCTGGTGTCTCTTGTCCTCGTCGTTCATCATGCTGCGGTAGAAGCCAGACATACCAGGGCCGCGCTTCTTACGCTCTTCCTCCTCCCGCTTCTTCTCCTCTTCTTCCAAGCGCAGCATTTCCTCCTGCTGCTTCTTGTATGCATCCGTGACGAACTTTTCCTTGTCCGCGAAGGCATCGCCCTCGGCTTCGCGCTCGCGCTGCAATAGCTTCTCCTTGGCTCGGAGCTGGTCGCGCTTGCGCAGCTCGGCAGAAGCGAGCAGGCCTTCCATGTACTTGGGCTTTCTCAGAGCCGCCTCCTCACGATCCTTCTTCTTGCGTTCGGCATCCTTAGAATGGAGCGCATCGTAGGCAGCATCGTAGTCGTAAATGCTGGAGTCCAGCGTCTCCGCCTCCTCTGCCTTCTTCCTTGACTCTTTCAGCGCGGAGAGATCACCATAGGGCGTGATCTGCGGCTTCTTCGCAGGCTTCGAGAAACCGGCATCTTTCTTAGATGGCCTGGACGCACTGGAAGATGAGGCTGGGTTGTCGAGGTCAAACACGCCAATCTCTTCGACGTTGTCAGCGGGTTTCGCGTCTTCGTTGTCGGACTCGTCATCGCCAAAGAGCGGTTTCTTTGGCTTACCCTTCGCAGGTGCCTGCGAGGGCTTTTTGATGTTGAGGCCGTACTTGAGGCTTGCCATGTTGGCGAGGAAAAGTGTCTCAACGGTGGGTCGTCGGGGTAGAAGCTCCTGCACATTACGTAACGCGGCTAAAGGCCGGCAGGCGCACACGCCATCAGCTATGTCATTGCAGCCAACACTCCATGCAACTCCCTTACCTGCACGACAATGACCTCGCCGGACGCCCCGGGTGGCGACGAATATCGCACTGCGCGCCCCACAAAGTTCAGGTTCAAATCGAAGAGCTCACGAGAGCACGATCACTTCGACCCCTACCACCGGCACAAGCGTAGAAAGGGTGGAGATGATGGACGCCAACGACACCACCGCCACCACAGTCGGAGGCACAACCGCTCGGCAACAACGGTGAACGATGACCCGAGCGCCTATGATGACGCATACACCGCCACAACCCGGTCGGATCAGTACATGGATCCTGATGCCGCCTTCCGCGAGTCTCTCTTCGACGCCCTTGCCGATGATGAGGGAGCTGCATACTGGGAAGGAGTCTATGGCCAGCCTATCCACACGTACCCTATCGAACATCAAACGACCACAGGAGAGCTGGAGCGCATGACGGACGAAGAGTACGCCGAGTATGTCCGACGCAAGATGTGGGAAAAGTCGCATCAGCACATACTCGAAGAGCGAGAGAAACAAGAGAAGGAAAGGCAAAAAAGAAAGGCGGACGAGAAATCACAGCGCAAGCGGACCAGGTACATGCAAGAGGACCATGACAGTTTCCAAAGAAGTGTGGAAGCAAGCCTGAAGCGAGGCGAAGAACGAAAAGCCAAAAAGATGTGGAAGGAGATTTGGACAAGATACACCAAGGAGTGGGAGGATATTGCGGCTGGGACCGCGGACAATGGCCTTGCAGTCAAAGATTTGCTGCCATGGCCTGTCGAATCAGGCAAAGTCAAACACGTCTCAAAGGACGAGGTGGAGCACTTTTTCCGGAGTGTACCGCTTGGAGAGGAAGAGCTTGCCACGCAGCTCAAGGCAGAGCGCGTACGCTGGCACCCAGATAAAGTCCAGCACAGGTTCGGAGAGCGTGGCATTGATGATGTCACTATGAAAGCCGTCACCGCCATTTTCCAAGTCATCGACAGGATGTGGAGTGAGGTACGCGACAGGAAGGCAAAGGCATGATAGAGTTGGCGCCTTTCACATTTGACCATGATACCCCTTTAACTTAGACTTTTTGGAGAAACGGAGCGGGCGACTGCGAAGTATTCAACGAGGGCTTTGCTCCTTCAAATACGAAGCTTCTGGGTTGAGAGAAGCCAACATGCTACTTTGTTGTTCAGTAGGTGGTTTATTTCCTTGAACTTGCCACTGACTTGTCGATTGCATGGTGACAAGCAGCTACCTCGACCCTTATTTGAACACCACCTATACCAGAAACTTGAATGCAATAAGCCTGCTTTCCACTCTACAGTTTTGGTTTCTCCGCGGCGCAGCATTCACTGCCCGCACTGGCTCCGTCGACCACCAACACGCTCCTATTTCTCTCCTGTGTGCTCTGCGGCACGTCCAGGGCCGGATTGGTCTCGAAGAAGCCGCTCGGTTTCAAGCTGACGGTCATGGTGTCGCACGGCATGACAGGATAGTCTTCGGTACGGGGGTTATGCGTCAGGCTTATGGAATGCCACACGACGATGTCCTCGCCATCAACCGGATCGTTCCTGGCGGCCCACGCCTCCAGATCCTCGTTGTCCGGCAAGCCACTGCTGCTCGGCAGGGACTGATACGTGTATTCGCCCGCCGGGTGCAGCTCGCCGTCGCGATGGCGCGTCACCCAGAACGGGTGGCGGGCGTACTTGGCGCGGCGGCCGTGGAAGGAGTCGGGGTGTGCCAGCAACATCTGCTTGGGCGGGCTGTGGATGGCATACGCGACGGGCTGGCCCGAGGTGCGGTTGATGGTGGCTGGGTTGGTGATCTTGTGGACACGGTTGGGGGCTGCAGACGAGGTGCCGGAGCGTGTGAAGGTGCGCTTGGTCGTGACGTAGCCCACGCCGAAGGGATTGGTGGTGGCGTTCATGGGGAGAGGTACTGAGTCTTCTTCCATAAAAGAGTTCTTGTCGCCGTTGATACACGGATCGATGCGGAGACAGAAAACTATGATGGGTCAATAAATAAACGGGCTAGGTGAGGAGTGACAGAATTACTGTGCTGGTGGAAGTGGGCAACCACGCCTTCGTTGACATTAGTCCCCCATGGCACTTGAGTACCATGGGCGATTGGTGCTGTTGACAATATACCGGTCGCTTGGATGTTGTAGTGCAGCCCAGCGGCTTGGTCAAGGTGCCATGAGAATATGTAGTCGTAATTGCCCACCGTGATGATGGTCTGCAGGACGAGAATGCGGGAGCGCGTGATGCTGACCTCGCCTGTGCGCGAGTTGGTGTGCTTCCAGCCGATGCCGTTGTCCTGCTCATGCATGCATACTGCGTTCGGCTTTTCCACAGGGTCGCCGTTCGAGTTGTTGATCACGAAGGAAAAGTACTTGATCAGACCGAGGCAGTCACAGCCCAGTTTGAGGTCGTTGGCACATACGCCTGCTCCAATGTCGCCCACATCAAAGACTGACTTGCGATGGTATGGAGATTGAGGAGAGCCGTATGGGACGAACATCTCGGCCAGACTAAGGCGATGGAACAGGTCACGGCCATCGTAGGTTACGTTGTGGAGGATCATGCCCTCCCTCCAGTTGAAACCCAGCCGAAAGCGCCACTTTTGCCAAGAAACCAGATAGCCGTCGACGGTGAAAGAAGCTCCTTGTGGTTGACTGACGTGGAGCGGCTTGAGATCAGAGCGGATGGGTGTCTTCACGAGATCAGGATGGAATTGCCGCGGCTTGTGAGGAACATGTCCTTCCCGCGGCGGCGTGATCTGGTTGAGCTCAGCCCCAAGAGGGAGGTAACACATGGCGACTAAATTTTTGGTATGCATGTCAAAAACCGGAGAGAAGTCGAGGGGGAAATCGTAGGCGTTGGATCCAGCATGCTCCTTTTCGAGGTTGCAAGCATATATGTAGCACTGGAAAGCCGTTAGAGACGATTTCGGAATGGGCACCCGGCATGTACCTGGATCAGTCTCCGCTTCTCAGTGCCTGAATCACGTCCGTAAGGCCAGGTGTCACACTGCACGCGTGCAGAAGTGGGCAGCCGGAGGCGCTCGAGTTCCTTCTTAACAGCAGGGTGTTGCATGCACAGATCTCTCATGCCAACAACCTCATCGATATCAGCTTGGCCATGAATCCGGCCATCCAGTTTCTTGACGCTCTCAACTATTTCGCTAGACAGGTTTCCCTCGGCGGCAAAAGTATCGTGCTCGCCACGGAACAGATACAGTGCACCAACGCGTCTTGGCAAAGGCGTAGGCTTCTCTCCTCGGAGTTCGGCTTGAAGGTATGGCCGCAGCTGCGCCTTGGGCGGCTCAATAAGCGCAATTCTCTTGAAATGAAGGAGTTTCCCTGGATTGGCATTCTTAAACAGCTTGGCCGCCTTCTGGATCTCTTGGGTAGTGATTGGGTCCAATGGATGCGCCACAGGCTGTGTGTGGGAAGCGTACCCGAAGGATGAGGGGGGAACCTGCAGGGCCATCGTGGCTGAGTTGGAAGGAATGGGCGGTTGATGGCAACGTACGAGGGAGTGGTGTGTTATCAAAGGATGACTCCGTTTAGACCGACAACGAAGCCCCGCATGCACCTGCCAGTTTGCGCGCCATTGAGGATACAACTTTCGGTTTCATTGGCTGATTGGATGCGGAACCTCGGTTCTGATGCCGTGTAAGTATGTTGATAAAGTGCGGAGACCGATAACGTATCTATCGGATAAGCGCGTCAGCCCCAGTGATTCAGTAAGATGACCGCAACATGCGTGTTAAGCTCTCCTATCACGTGATTGCGTTTGAGTGCAATGAGAAGAATTGTAAACGAGAGTAGATATTCGAATGGGTTTGTCGATTGAAAGGCCAAGGCATAGGCCTTGTTCCAGGACCAACCTATTTTTCGCCCGGGCCTTCGGCTGCAATATCCCTCTGTAGTCGACTCCACCCCTTTTTACCCAACTTGGTAGGAGTCTATAGAAAAAGGAAAGATATCGAAGTTTATTTATATTGCTGGTCCCCGTACGCTTTCTCAAGAAAGCAGGTCCGAGGTTGACATGAGACGCGGCCAGTGATAAATTTCAGCCCCAGGGAAAGAAACATGATCCTAATAGGTATGATGGCTGCTGCCAACCTTGCCGATATTGGGAATGAAGATATGCGCATATAGACTAGGGAGGTTCGAAGGAACATCGTGCGACGTCCAAGCGCCGGGCCACTGATCAGGAAAAAGGAAAGAGGACCGAGCGTCCTTGTTGCAGATGAAAGTTTATTTCCGCCACACCCGCATCCCCTCACTGGCCTGATCTGCTCGTTGCATGATTTGGTTTAGCTGGGGACACCTCGATGGCACAATGCGCAACAAGGTTCTGCGCACCAAAGAAATGCTGTGTAAGACCACGCCAAACCCCCCCATTGCGATGAGCTGAACATGCTAGAAAGTGGAATCGATCCATAAGAGATTGGCTCCATTGGTAATGCAACAGTGAGGGTGAGCAGTTGAAGCGTCCGTATGGACATGAATGCGCGACACACGAGCAAACAAAAACACTGAAAGTAGAACCTTAGCCATCACGGTTTTGCTGCAATGGCAGGTAAACCAATCTCATAGCGTCTGAGGTGGCAGATAGTTGGGTGTCAAACATGTCTCAAGGCAACAAACGAGAGGTGCCGACCTGGTAGCAGTATCGCATCAAAAAGAGTGTCGTTTTACGAGAGCTATACTTGTTCCATACCAAATACAAATAAATTGAATAACTAAATCATGTTCAAGAAGGGATGAAAGCAAGAAGAAGCCATCGGCCGAAAAACTCGGTTTGAGCAGAGGCAAAAGGATGAGTCCAGGATTGAGCCCTCTAGACCGAAACCTTGGTCTTGACAAACTTGGCTGCGGTGCCGGCGTCACTGCCGTATCCCAAGTGGCCGGAGGTAGAAGCAGACGAGGAACTACCGGAGGTAGAACCACCACCGCAGACAGCATCGCCGCTGGCGCAGAATGTCCTGAAAGAGCCCTCAGGGAGGTTCTTGAGAGCCTGGGTCTTGAAGGGATCGCCAAAGGTGACGGCAGCCTTGATGCTCTTGGCCTGGTCGGCGCTGAGCTTGCTCATGGTGTTGTGTACGAGCATGGCTCCTTGAGAGTACCCGGAAAGGATGATCTGGGTGTCGGGGCACTTCTGGATCGCCTTCTGAACATCGGCAACCATGGCCTGGGTACCAGCACCACCGGTGACCTCAGTGGCAATACCGCCCGCGTCGGCAGCGTAGTCGACACCTTGGATGGCGACCTTGTCTTGGCCAAGCTGCTCCTTAAGAGCGTTGCCAAAGCCGGGGCCAACGACGCTTCCCATATTTCCCATCTCGGTGGTGCCGCGAGCGAAAATGAGAGTTGCCGCCTTGCAAGCCTCGTCAAGGCCGTTCGAAGTAGAACCACCGAGGGAAATGCCGCCTAGGGCAGAAGAGCCAGATGAGCTTCCACCCGTCAAGCCACTAAGGAGCCCGCTGAGGCCAGATGAGCCAGACGTACCAGAATCTTGACGACCAGTTAGACTCGAGCCGCCCATGAGAGATCCAAGATCAGGAATACCGCTACCGGAGCTGCTGCTTCCACCAAGTGAGCCAAGACCGCTGCTGCCTCCCAGAGAGCCGAGGCCTCCAAGTCCACCGGCACCGCTAGATGCACCAGGAGTCGGCAGGGAAAGTCCCGTGGGGAGAGAGCCCAGGCCAGAAAGACCACCCTGACGGAGAGTCAGTCATAAAGGTGAAAATGCAAGGGAGTCCGACGACGTACCAGCCCGGAGCCGCTGCTCGAACCTCCACCCAGTCCACCCAGTCCGCTCAGTCCGTCCAAGCCGGTGGCCTGGCGCTTCTCGCTATCGCTGTAGGATTCAGAAGATCCAGAGGGGATAACGCCGGAGCCGCTACCGCCCAAGCCACTCAGGCCACCCTACAAGCGAATTAGCGTTATTACTAGACACATTCCAAAGGTCTATTACCAGTCCACCAAGTCCCAAGCCAGATTCACCACCAGCACCTGGTGTGGGGGTCGGAAGGCTACCGCTCTGCCAAAGAATAAGCTTTCTCCAACCACCGTCTCACGCAGAGTTCTTACCAAGCCACCAAGGCCAGAGCCCAGTCCACCGAGACCGGAGCCAAATCCACCACCCTAGGTAAAGTGTTAGAAAACGAAGGCCATTTGTTAAAATGTCTTAACTCACAAGTCCTCCAAGGCCAGAGCCACCAGCACCAGGCGTGGGGATGGGGAACGGGAGGCCGCTGCCCTGCAGAGATGTGAGAGGTTTTCATAAATATAGAAGACATGATCTTACAAGTCCACCGCCCAGGGATCCACCACCGATACCCGGAAGAGAGCCACCCTAAATATGCCGTCAGAATGTATATGCTTAGTTCTGAAAAGGGCTACTTACCAGGCCACCAGACGGGGGCGTGGGGAAGGAGCCAGATCCAAGGCCACCGCCCTGAAGAGGTGTTAAAGATGACTTTTTTTTTTTTAGCAGTGTGATGGCAGGCTAAACTCACGAGCCCACTGCCCAAGCCTCCACCGAGGCCTCCGCCGAGTCCAGAGCCACCAGACCCGTAGCTACCAGCCCCAGGAGTTGGGATGGGGAATGGAAGGCCACCCTCACCACCAGCACCAGAAGTAGGAAAAGTGCCAGTTGGTGGCTCAATGCCATAGCCAGGACTGGAGACAGGATCGGCCTTCGGAAAGGGGGCGCCTGCCACGAGAGCGGCATATACAGCGACGAGGAGAATGTTGCTCATGATAACGAAGTGCAGTTGCGTGGTTGGAGGGAAGAAAGAATGACGACTCCAAGTCTTTCAAGGGGTTAGAATAGAGAATGAGGTGGTGCAACAGCTACCGGAGCTTGCAAAGGTAAAACGAGGGTGATGGAAGAGAGAATGCTGAAGAGCGTGGCAGTGTGGAAACAAGCTGGACTGAAAGGCGGATGCCTTTTATAGAGAAGTGAAGAATGAAACGACGCGCCTTGTGGCTGTAGCTGTCAAGGCATAAGAAAACACATTCCATGCAAGGCGTATCCACAGCTATCGATCGACAGCCTGGACTTCGACAATGGCTGGTTCAGGCATACCTAAACGAGAAGGAGCTGGCGTTTCTTGGAAGGCCTAAATGCTCTGATGGTTCCTTGCCGAGGGTACTACTGTCGAAATGGCCATGGCGCCATTGGGCAACGATCGATCCAGGAGCCGGGCGTGGTGCAGAAGAAGCATTCAACGGCGCTGATTCATCTATTGAGAACGGTAGAGGCAAGACGATCCTATGCTGGGAATACGGCTTACTGCGGCAGGGGCGTTCATGGTGTGTACCCTAGCCAATGGGAACAAAGTGAAGGGGTTTCGGAGGTGTTTCACCGGAAGGCTTCCGGGCGGCTTGGGAGACGGTACCTCGGCTCGCGATTTTGGTCGGGAGTGCCGCTACCGGGATTACACCTTAATGCTGTTAAGGTGCAATTTATCTGATGCGGCTCAGGAGACGGCAGCCCTCGCAACCTGTCCTTGTTGGTCGATCCCCCGGTGTGATGCTTCCCGAGTGCCTTTAAAAGACGAATGGCGTTCCAATCCTTCAACAAGAAGCCGAGGCTGCAAGGATGAAACGCCCAGTGGTCCGATAGTCGGTCCGCGGCCATAGCGTCATCAGTGTTGTCTTCTGCTTGCCAAAGGAATTGAGCTTCCTCTATTCGTACGCAAAAGAGAATCCCCATCTGCTTTTTCCCTGCACGCTGTTTTGCTGATATGAAGAGGCCCGCAGCCAGCGAGACACCTCCCCACCATGTCTTCCACAATTCCTCGGTTCATTTTCTGCATTGCCGCGGTGCATTGTCAGGCACGAATGCACCTAACTAGAAAGCAAGGTTGCTTACATCGAGAAATAGCAATACGAGGTAGCAAGCACTAGAGCCACACCATCCGCATTGAGAAATTGCCACGGTGATCATTGAGGGAGCACGACTGCGCCCATAACGTCGCTATGGCACCGTCTTTCTCCATATTGGACGTTAGCCACACTTCCTTGGTGCAAACCAATGCATCAGCCACGTGGAGCCAACGGCCCCCAGATCCCGGGGACAATCTCAATATGGACCGTCAGTTGCACGCCTGGATGCCGGTTCAAGAGCAGCAACCCTGAGCATTCTAGGCCTCGAAGCTCTCCTGATGCTGCTGACTGCATGTTACACCGTCGCCGCATCTGATGGCCACATCACTGTACACTGAAGAACCCTGGAAATGGACGATGCAAGATGCTCTCTCTCAATCAAATGGCTGATGAGAAAGATGTTGTCATTTCGTATCGTCGAGTCTGTTGTGACAACGGCGAAAAGAAGTGGTAGGAGACCTCGGTTGAGGAGTCATAAAACACACCATGACAACGCATATGCTCCCTTGAAACGGGAGAAAGTGGCTAGTGATTAAGATCACGCTCACTGCCGACGCGGTCCGACATGGACGGCGCTTTCTAACTCTTGGGGTCATTTGCTAATGATCCTTTGCCGGACAAGTGTCAGCCATGGTTGGACCTTCATATCGAGAGGCACGAGATTGATTAAGCTTTTGACATGACGTGATGAGCGGCTTTTGGACATTTTCCTCGCACCCAACGTTCATGATTGAACCGGGCGCAGACTCAGCCATTACAAGCGCGGCGTATGCTCTGAGGTGCCTTGGACGTATTACCCCGACCGACTGCTCACCAGAGAAATTTTGCGTGAAACTCGTCGGAAAGGTCAAAGCCACCTCCACGTGCTGAGTCGGAGATGGACGGCGGGTCTTGCGTCTGCGGATGAACACTGGTGGGATCCTGGTTGGCTTGGAGAGCAGGACCGCGAGCAGAGGCTTCGGGCGCACTCCTGGACTGTGGGTCTGCGCCGTTGGATGGATGGCGGTTGGGCCATGGCCCTGTCATCAAGCCGGCTGGATCTGGCGGATGGTGGCTTGCGTCTTCCATCGGAGCCTCGGCAACTTGAGTGCTTCTGGGAGTGTCGGAAGAGGGCGGCGCGGGAGTGGAGCTGATGTCCATAGCGGAAGTCGGGGGCTGGTGGGCCCTGCGGGTCGAGTCACGGCGCGAGCGGTCATTGTACCAGGCCAAGACGGCATGAGGCGAGTTGAGAGGGAATGAGGCCCAGTAATCAAGGGCCGCTCTCTTTTCCTGGGTGGAGCGTTTTTGATTGCTCTCGACAAGGGGGCCGGCAGAGTCATTGAGGCAGGTCACGGAGCTCAGCAGCTGGTCAGAGGGGACCAGGGGCAGGACCTGGAGAAGAATGTGCTCAACATCATCAAGGCGGGCCTCGATGGCCTCCAGGTAGCCCTTGGCGGGACCACGCTGCAGCTGGGGCGGCCAGGTGCATTCGTTGCCGGTCTCGCGGCACCGGGCACATGTCGGCCTACCTTCGTTAGCATACTGGCTTGGGGTTTGGCGAAGCGCGGGGGTCACCATTCGCCTCCACACTTCTGCTTCTTGCTGCGGCACGAGTCACAGGCGGCGCTGCTCCGCGTCTGGCGGGGCTGGCGCGTTGACGGGGCCATTGTCGCCCCCGCTTCACGTGTCCAGAGCCTCACTCAGCACGGCAGCATGCGGTCGAGGGGCTGGGGCTTGCCGTTGGCGGTTGCGTGTTCAAGCAGAACGGTGGTGTTCGGCTGGCAAGTTGAGTTCAGCTGACTAATCGCCCGGCTTGGGCTAGCTCGGGCGCGTCATCGTACCTTTTTGATGCTGTGCCTTTTTGATCGGCACGGATTTGCCGCCCGCCGTAACCGGCATCCGCTCACGCGTCTGGCGAAAACGTCCATGTGTTTGGTTGCTTGGCGGCTGCGGAAGCGGCTGGGCGGGGCTGCACGATCTTCTCTGTGCCTTTTGTTCCGTCAGCAGCAACATCTGACACCGTGATGGCTCACTCAGCGCACACTTACACATTGCTCCACCGACCCAGCGTCATGCAGGGCGATTCCGGCCGCCGCGCGTTCCGACAGCGCGCTGAAAAGTCCAGGCCGCGGTTCGCGAGAAACCGGAAGCAGCAGTGTCGTCGATTCGCATGCCTTTCCTTCCTCCCGCACCCCAACCCACACCTCCCCGCAAAGCAGCCGCAATCGCCCTGCATACCCGAGGTGCCGCCAGCCTCTTATACCCAGCACCTCCCGCGCGTGCACCTCGAGCAGTGCCATCATGAACTGCCCTTCGAGAGTCGAGCCGGACATTCCACCGGACTGGAACCAGAACCCGCCCGCCCTGAACGCCGATGCCACGACGTGCAATGACCTGAACCATATCGCAAACGAGCGCCAGAAGCGCAAGAGCTCCGACCACAGCGCCGACGATGGCGCCATCGAACGACCTCAGCAACCCCCCGACGACCACCCCGGTCCTTCGCAGCGGCGGGGTTTTGGGCGCTCCAGGTCTCAGCCTGAGGGTCCTCCCAAAGCAGACATGAACGTCGATGTTGCTGAGTCCGCCTCGGCTTCCGGCCCGCATGCCACTACCTTCAATGTTGGATATTCTGGTCGTGGGAGCGGGGGTGGATCGTGGTTCTCGGACCTCGTGCTTCAGACCAAAGATGTGCTCTACAAATACGCAAAATTCGTTGGACCGGGTTTCATGGTGGCCGTTGCATACATTGATCCGGGTACGTGTGCGCCTCCCGGCGTGCTGAGCATTCGATGCTGACCTTTGCAAGGAAATTATGCTACCGACGTTGCCGCTGGCGCTTCCTACCGCTTCAAGCTCCTCTTCATCATTCTGATGTCCAACATATTTGCCATCTTCCTGCAGTCTCTCTGCGTGAAGTTGGGCACCGTCACGGGCATGAACTTGGCCGAGAACTGCCGTGCTCATCTGCCTGCATGGCTGAACATTGTCCTGTACATCTTTGCCGAGTCGGCCATCATCGCCACGGATATTGCTGAAGTAGGTGCTCCGAACCTCTGCGGCTACGTGAGACCTGAGGAGGCAAGATTGGGGCTAATTTGATATCTCAGGTCATCGGCACAGCAATCTCCCTGAACGTCCTACTGAATGTACCTTTGGTTGCCGGTTGCGCCATCAGCATTGTCGATGTCTTCATTATCCTGCTTTTCTACCGACCCTCAGGCTCCATGCGAGCCGTGCGCATTTTCGAATATTTTGTGATGCTACTTGTGCTTGGTGTGGTTGTCTGTTTTGGTTTCCAGCTCAGCCTAATCAAGCACACGTCGGTGGGCGACGTTTTCAGAGGGTTCCTGCCAAGCAAGGCCATCGTTGAATCGAAAGGGTGAGTCTGGCCACAGAGCCTATTCCGGGGCGGTTTCTGACGTGCGAAATCAGTCTATACCAAGCTTGCGGCATCCTTGGAGCTACCGTTATGCCCCACTCGCTGTATCTTGGCTCAGGCATCATCCAGCCGCGCCTGCGCGAATTCGATGAAGCGCTTTCGGCTTCTGCCCAACACCCCGCCGCTGCGGAAAATAACAACTCTGACTCTGACTCCGACTCGGAATCAATCGTGTCTCTCTCCAAGTATCGCCCTTCCATCCAGGCGATCAAGGCCTGTTACACCTATTCTGTCGTCGAGACTGCCCTTTCTCTCTTTACCTTTGCACTTTTCGTCAACTCCTCCATCCTCATCGTTGCCGGCGCTTCCCTTTACAATACCCCTGGCGCTGACTCTGCCGACCTTTTTGGCATCCATGATCTTCTATCATCGACGCTGTCGCCCGCTGCTGGCACAATCTTTGCTCTTGCCCTGCTTCTCTCCGGTGTGAGCGCGGGCATTGTCTGTACCATAGCCGGTCAGATGATTTCAGAGGGCCAGCTGAATTGGACCTGCAAGCCGTGGAAGCGCCGATTCATTACTCGCAGCATCAGCATTACCCCTTCGATTATCGTCGCCGGTGCGGTCGGCCGCGAAGGGTTGTCAGCTGCTCTCGAAGGCTCACAGGTAGCACTCAGTGTTATCCTACCATTTGTCAGCGCTCCTCTCGTCTACTTCACTTGCCGTAACAAGTTCATGACCGTTTCCGCCGTTGACCGTGGTGTGGCTCCCAACAACAACACCATAGCCCAAGCCGAGCATGGAGAGCGCCGGTCCACTGGTTCCGTCGAAGAAATCCAGATGCGGAATAATTGGGTAACAGCGACGGTTGCGCTCCTCATCTGGCTGATCATCGTCATCATGAACATCGCCTTGTTAGTGCTTGTCGGCATGGACAAAGCATAGGCCTACGGCTCTCGGCCAGCCAGAAAGCTACGCACACAAACATAGCGTGGCTGTAGGACCCAAAAAATATGCGTATGACACTACCGGCGTACCTGTGCACACTTCTCCAAGTGTACAATAAGATCAAGGCACCGCCAATGCATCTTTCAACGGCTCTTCGTTCGGTTTCTCAACAAAGCCGAGGAAAGCAATTCACAGATGATTGCATCACAGATGGAATTATCCCCCCCCAAAAAATGGTTCGTAGCTGAGACATGTGTACCGCAAATTGGAATTGCAAGAAATTGAAACAAAAAGTACTCGCCGCCAACAATGCAGCTACAGAGGGGTGTTGCACCCGAAGGATGGCGTTAATTTGCTGTTTGCACATGTTATGGGTAGTTGAAGCTATCGTCCGGACGTGAATGTATAATTGATAATTCGACATTTGCGTCCGGACGACCGCTTCAACTACCCGCATAAGTCGAATAATAAGATGCTGTCAACGTCATGTAAAATGTTTTGAAGGCATTTGATTAGGACAGTTTTCACGTCTGAGTGTCCGTCCTTGGCGCCGCGACCACTGCATGTGAATTGTGTGGATACATTGCGGAGTTCGTGTTGGATGTCCTCTCGAAGCGATTGGAATTCTTCGTTCGTCAGCCCAAGCCAGTATCGAGCGTTCCACATCGACGTCCGCGCGTCCGCTTTGATAACCGCGTTGTTGTCGGCATCGTCGGTCTCTGAATCAGCAGGAGCCATGACTCGGTCGCGGAGCCGCCGCAGCGACTATTTGCTGTCATTCAAGGTCGGTCAGTGGTGTCGTGCAGTGTAGAAGAACGGTCGTTGACGAGTAGGTGAAGCTTAAGGTCCAGTGCACAGACCATTGTGGCTTTGGCCGCAGATGACCCATTTGGGTCAACATCAAAATGGATGCTCTACTACACACTCACCCACTGCCCGTTCGCATTGCCTTCTTCATCCTTTCAAGGCGGCGCGTCCAGAGCTCAAACCAAGAACTTTCGCGCGCGACGAAGCGCCCCAATCCAGCGCGAGCTAAGATCCTCCGCGAGCTCATTCCGGGCGCTTAACCCTGACTAATCTATCGTATGGTCCCCGCCTCTGGAAAGATTTGACGAAACTTGGCGCGGACAAGAATGTGGAGAAGTCTCCATACCTGAAGCATATTGCAAAGATTGTCGAGGGAAGCACCAAGTGTGAGGAAATCAAGAAAGCCGTCCAGAAGCTTGGTAAACTCCCAGGCACGGATAAACAGGAGAAGATCATCATCGGCACTTTCAACCCGATCTCGACGCATATCATCTTCCTGGTAAGTCTCGCACCCAAATTCTATGCTCGCGCGTGACTAAAATACATTCAGTATATCCACTACCACCTCAATCTCCAAAACTCTTTCTTTTATAGACCTGGATGCTGATTGCTGGTTTGTTTGCCTGGGATCCCCTGGAACTTTGCCTATGCTCGGCTTGGTTTTCCATTCCAGTGGCATTCTTTCGAAGAACTCTGTTGGAAAATAGAAGTGTAGCTATAATCATTTGTATTATCTTCAGCCTCGGTCTAACGTCTAATAATAAAATGCTGTTGCTATCAGGCATTTGATTAGGCAGGTTTGTTCTTTCATCAACAACTACTTTTGTGCCGGATCGACATGTCAACCCACTCCAAAACCGAGTCGCACCGCTGACCGATCTTGCATCCTTCCTTCATAGTCTACATTAGAGCTCACTTCTGCTCACTAATAGTTCCATCGTAGTCATGGCCATTCGTAGGGTCATCGATAGTATAGTTGCCAAAGCACGCGTAATCGTAGTTACTTAGCTCATACGAATCCTTCTGACTCTCGATGAACTTGTCAAGTGCACACAGACCATCCGTCCGACCCTCACAAAGGCCACCCCGGATGCTCTCCAACGGCACGATGCCATCGTTCAGACGCAGGCGAACAAACTTGTGCGTAGCCTTGGCTGCGTCATAACCGTATTGCTCAGGGTAGTAGAACGTACGCTTCTCACTCACAGCAGCCGGGTCGGGAGTAGTGCAACCGATTACTTCAGTGATGAGGCGCGCGCCAAAAGGTGTCACGCTCGCGAGGTTGAAATGGCGCTCCGGATTGGGTGGAAATTCGGTCAGGGATGGTGCGTCGCGGAAGTAATCGACGCTCATGGCCGTCAAGACAGAGACAATAATGTCGTCGTGCGAGAAGTCAGCATAGAATGGGCGGCCGAGTGGGAAGTCGTCCGGGTTATCGGTGATGGTAGAGTTGACAGAGGAATTCGACCAGGTGATGTACTGGTTTTGCAGGCGTGCAAGCAGCTCCTGCACGTAGCCAATGCCCTGCGCGCGGCCCGTAGGGTTGCCGAAGCCGTAATCGTAGTAGTAGGCAATGTCAAGCGTGTTCTCGAAACCGTTCCACTCGTCGGCGGTGAAGAGGCCGCAGAAGTCGGACTGTCCGATGTATTGCATCTCGTAGGCACAGATCATCTGCATAGCGTATGTGTTGTTGACGTTGAAGCTGAATCCTTGAGGCGCGTATCTTTGCAGTCGGTCTGTAGCATCCTGGAGATATACGGGAATGTACTTGAAAACATCTTGATCTCCGAGGTCGCCAACGCCTGCTTCGAGATCGTTGAAACAACTGTCGTACGAGGCTAGGGTATTGTTCTCGGTCCCGCCCTCGGGAATGATCAAGACGTCGAAGTCATCCGTCCAGTTTCCCAGCGTTGGAATAGACTGATCGGGCTCTGCTCTAAAAGTAGGGCCAAAGAACCCAATGGCCCAGTTCAGCATGCTGTTATACATGCGCGGCTGCGAAGTTGTGCGCAGAAGCGGCTTCTCTCTCTCAGTGCCATTAGGATACTTGGGGTCGTAGGACAATTGACCGGTCTCGGCGTCGTAGAGCGTGCGGCCGTACTTGTCCCAGAAAGAAACCCCAGACTTCACCTCCTCGACAGCACCTTGGCCGGTCAACAGGCCTAGAGAGGGCATAAGATAGCGATAGTGGTTCAGAAAATCCAGCGGGCCAGTGAAGGAGCTCGTGGCGTTAGCCGTAGCAGACCAGTTGCCCAGCTTGTACACGAAATCCAAATTGTTGTTACCATCATCGACCCAGTGAATGGGTAAGCGGTGGGCGTGGCGTTGCATGGTATGGACTGGGCGGATTAGCTTGGCGCCATCAAGCTGTCGTGAATGGCCTACCTTGCTCGATTTGGCAGCCGTCAGGGAGGCCAACGTCCTTCACGCCAAAGACATCAGCGGCATTGTCGCTGTAGGGAGAAATCTGGCCCCAATGCTTCGAAATCTCGTTGATATCGGTGAGCAGGATAGGATGGGAGTAGTTGACAATGGCATGAGCGCCTCCCGCACAGGCCAAAGCCTGCAAAACACTGAGGGACGAGCGAGGAAACATCTCCAGAAGCAATGGCTTGGCTGGCCAATGCTGCGATCAGCAATTGACGGGCTGGATCCGGGCGAAGCGAGAGCTGTGCAAGAGACAAGCCTCTGGCGGAGCAGAGCGGCGTCGGCGCCTCTTCATATAGCAGGGACCAAGACTTACAGGCATCCCACTCTGCTGCGTCATTTAGGCGGGACTAACACTAGAGAAGATATTGTTGTTTGGCCGGTCCTTGGCTTCCGGCTCCGCCCTATGGGGCTAACCATCCCGCGTGGGGCTACTGTAGAGACACATGGCTACCCACCAATAGGAGCGGCAGTAGAGACAGTTCTGGAGAAGGGCGCTGAAGAGACAGAGATGTCATGACTGGCGAAGGCGGCAGAGTTATCCGTCTTGGGCCCGTTGCATGAGTCGTGCAGATAACAGACGGGCCCAAGCTGCGATAAAATGGAGAGGTGCAATCTAAGCCGACCGCCCAGTGCGCGGCTGCAGCTCATGGGGAAGCTGCAGGAGTCGTGGGCGAAGAGGATGGGCGAGGTGGGCGCCGTTAGGATTGCAGTCGAAACACGAACAAATGCATGCGGACAAGAGGCTCAACTCCCCGATTTTGCTGCGTGCTGCTGCAGGCCCCACTTCCCGGCGTTCATCAGGTACCGCGTGCCCGTTGTGGAGTGCGGCTACGGAGGGCGTGCAGTGGACAAAGTCTGCGACGTCTCACGACAGCGTGGCGGAGACAGGGGCTTCCGTTCGAGAATTCCAAGGCCATTGGGAGGGCTGGCCGACACGTAAGCGCAAGGCTCGCTGTCAGCCGCGTGACGGGGGTACTCGGCGGATACGAGGCGACAGGAGCGCCGAACGGGGCTCAACAGCAGCGCAGGGCGGCTGTAGCCACGCCAGCGGGCAGAGGGACGGTCGCCGCAGGCAGCGCAGCGGCACGCATCGAGGCGGCGGGCGGACTGTTAGCGGCGCGGGACATGCATGATGCTTGGCGTGGTGTTGACGGCGGGCGGCGATGATTGCGATGGCCGGGCCGCAGGCTTTGCAGGGAGCCGTGCGCAGCCCCGAGCTGCCTCTCCAAGCAATGCTTGTCACTCCTCGGCCACCCTCAAGCAACGCCAACCCAACGGCGCCCTGCTTGGGTGATTCGCACTCGCACACTCCAACCCCTCCGCAGATACTGCCAGCCAGCGCCGATCATGCTGCGCCAGATCTGCTGCCACCACTGTCCAGCGCCAGCCCGCAGCTTGCCACCACTCTAATGCTCTCCTGAGCCATGACCCACCCGGGCCCGCGCACCGACGAATTCGTTACGCGTCAATTTCGGCCGGACGTACGAGGGTAGCGACGCGATGCAAGTCCGCGCCCAGCGCCGCGCATCCTCCCTGATGTGCCCCGGGCTGTGCTCACCCGTCTTTCTCTCATCATCCCCGGCGCGCCCTTCCCCAGCCCTCCCTCCATGTCACTCGTTCCGCCATGAGATTCCAAACCTCGCCCTGGAGTATCCTGGCGATACTGTCGCTCGTTTTGAACCATGTCTCCGCCGTCGATATCGACATCAACAGCGCCGACTCGATCAAGGATGCCGCCTCCGAGATCGCCTATGGCTTGATGAAGTGGTACACCGGCAACAACACTGGCGATGTGCCCGGCAACTTGCCCGACCCCTACTACTGGTGGGAGGCAGGTGCCATGTTCATGAGCATGGTCGAGTACTGGTACTACACCGGCGACGAGACGTACGTCCCGCAGACCAAGCAAGCCCTGATCCACCAGACCGGCGACAAGAACGACTACATGCCCAACAACCAAACCCTGACCGAGGGTAACGACGACCAGCTTTTCTGGGCCCTGGCTGCCATGACTGCTGCCGAGCTCAAATTTTCCGACCCCGGCGACCTGGCTGCCTCCTGGGTCGCCCAGGCACAGGCCGTCTTCAACGAGCAGGCCGCTCGCTGGGATGGAGCAAACTGCGATGGTGGTTTGCGATGGCAGTAAGCACCACTGCCTGCCACACTTGCTCTTGTCACTAACAGAGCCCGCAGAATCTACTCGTTCAACGCAGGCTGGAACTACAAGAACACCATTTCAAACGGCGGCTTCTTCCAGCTGGCCGCCCGCCTGGCCCGCTACACCGGAAACTCGACCTATGTTGATTGGGCAGAGAAGATGTGGGACTGGGCCTCCGGCACCGTCATTCTCGACACCGACACGTGGACCATCAACGACGGAACGAGTGTGACGAACAACTGCAGCACGGCCGACCACACACAATGGACCTACAACTACGGAACCTTCATTGTCGGTTGTGCCTTCCTGTACAACCACACGGAGGATGAGATTTGGAAGACGCGTGCTTCGAACCTGCTGAAGACGACATATTCGACCTTTTTCCCGGATTACATGACGGCCAACATCATGGTCGAGGTCACCTGCGAGCCGTCCGGAAACTGCGATTACGACCAGTCGTCCTTCAAGGCGTACTTGTCGCGCTGGCTTGCGCTGACCGCGCAGATGATCCCGGACTTCTACGAGGACATCTACACAAAGATCCGAGCATCCGCAAAGGGAGCGGCGGCCCAGTGTTCGGGTTCCGCAAAGACGGCCGGTAACACGTGCGGTCGCGAGTGGAACTCGACTGTATGGGACGGCACCTCTGGCGTTGGTGAGCAGATGGCGGCGTTGCAGATCGTCGGCGCCCTGATGATCGACAAGAGTTCCCTAGAAGCTCCGGTCACATATGCGACTGGTGGTACCAGTAAATCCGACGGCAGCGCTGGAACGGGGTCAGGGGCAAGTAGCACGGATGGCACTTACCAGACCCTGTCGCCAATCAGTGCAGGCGACAAGGCTGGCGCCGCAATCCTCACCATCGCCATCATGGTGGGCACATTAGGAGGAGCGGCATGGATGATGATGGGCGATTTCTGATAGCGTTTTCGGCTTCTTACTTTGCACCGTTTTTCCTTTGACATCTGTTCATACTGTTCACCCACTGGATACCTGGACTTCTTTTCCTTTTTTTTTTTTGCCCACATACAGAGGGATGCCCAATAGCGGTCAAGATCAGAGCGGGAAAATTCTCGGCTGCGGAGTTGGTGGAAAAGAGCGACCTCATTGCCCGATGGGAATCCATTTTACCCTGTTGGTTTGGAGACTGTCTATTTTGATATCATAGGGTTATTTTAGGAAATGCATCCCCCACGATCGACGAGCTTTGCACCAACATGAGTCCCATGCATTATGGACCCTGAATCTCCGCCACGCGAAGTCTGCTGATATGCAACACCCCCTCGGCGCAACAGCCAACACCCGTCACGTGCAATGGCGATTTGGAGTTTCAGTCGCAGCCGTCAGTGCCAAATTTGCCCGCCCTTTTTCACGCTTCTGCCTCCAACAGCGCAGGCAGGTTCTCCTTGATGTACTCGACCACCGCATCGGGCCCCCTTTCAATCTGCAGACCCTGGGGCAGCGCGAAGGTCCTGACGTTCGGCACAATCCTCCTTGCTGTCTCCTGGGCCGTTTGGCTCTGTTCCGGCGTCCACATCGAGGCGGTAAACTTGGCCCATCAGCGCACTCTCACTCATCCATCTGCACGCATATGACGACTCACCAGCAAGTCCGGTTTCACATCTGTCACCACTTCCTCAACCTTGGAGAGGTCTAAAGATTGTGAGCAAGTGTAGGTGCACCGATGCGTCGCAGAAGGCCTTACCGTCGGCATTGCCGGCATGGATGATGGTGTAGCGGTCCTTCACGTCCTCAACGACGCGACCGATCAATCGCTTGGCGCGCTCGGGCGCGTTGTTGACGGTGACGAGCTTGTAGGGACCGAGGGGTGCCATGACTGCGCCGATTCGTGTCACGTTGGTTTGCCGAGTAGCACAGGAGGATATTGTTTTCTTTTCAGATATCCAGTGATTCATCCCTGCTACTTTTATCTCCGAGCGCAGGGTCGGCATCCGAGAAGGAGGGCGGAGCTAAATGGTCGCGGCTGCTGGCAATGCCGAGTGATGATGCGATTACCCCGCGATTCTCTCAGTCGGGAATGCCGGCTTGCGCAATTCGACTCCACCCCGCCCTAGAAACACCTAACCAAAAGGCAAACTCGCACGACCATTGAGAGGGATTGTGTTTCCGCTCAGCCCTCTTCCCCTTCTCCGTCGACCTTTTGGTCCTCTCGGGAGCGCCCGCCGGCTTTTCGGAACCCCAGCATGCTCTCCCGTGCCAACATGCCGACCCACGGGCCTGCGGACCATTGCGTGCCGGCTTATATACACGTCCGCCATTGACGGTCCTATCCCCACGAGCTCGACGCGCAAGCAGCCCTCACCCCCACAACAGAGCCCTCCACCATGGCCGCACCAAAGGACTCGGGCTACATTCAAGCCAATGACCCCTCACGGCCCCGCAGCGACGCAGCCGTACCCTTCCGCGAGATCATCCCGAAGCCAGACCACCCCAAGATCGCAGGTATTGAGGACTGCGATGCCCACAGCTGGTGCGAGTCGCGGCGCAAGATTGATGCGCCGGCGTGGCTGATCAACCGGTTGGACGCCAAGAACCTGGAGAAGCCATACGTGGGCTTCACGACAGACGGAGCTGTCCGGGAAGGAGTGTACGAGTGGGTGGACGACGAGGGTGCGCCAGTCGGAGCGGCGGCACAGGCGGCGAAGTCGCTGGTTGCGTTACTGTCGGCTGAGGAGCGCGCGCGCACGCTGCACGCGTCCGTTGACGACGAAGCGATCCGCCTGTGGTCCAACCCGGAGCTGTACGTCAACCCGGGCGGACTGCGGCTGGATGAGTGCGGACAAGAGGTGCGTGAGGCGGTGCACGCCGTGCTACGATCAAGCCTGAGCCCGCAGGGCTACGACAAGACGTGGGCATGTTGCCTGACCAACGGCTTCCTCGGCCACCTTGTCAACGGCCGCCGCGTGCTCAACGAACACTCGTACAACTTCCGCCTCTTTGGCGAACCGAGCGCCACCGAGCCGTGGGGTTACACGTTCTTCGGGCATCATCTTTGCCTTGCAGTGATCTTCTATGGCCCTCGCATGGTTATCGGTCCAACATTCATGGGCGCCGAGCCGGACCGCATCGACGAGGGCCCCCACAGTGGCTTGCGGTTGTTCAAGACAGAGGAGTTGGAGAGCTTGAGCCTCATGCAGAGCCTGAGCCCGGAGCTGCAGGCCAAGGCGACGCTATCAGTGGGCATGGACGGTGAATCGTTGCCCGCCGACCGGTGGAACCCATTCGACGAGAGACACCTCGGTGGTGCGAGGCAGGATAACAGGGCGGTGCCTTTCGGTAAGTTCTGGGCTGCTGTTATGCAGATCAGGATCTCCTCAATCGATACATAGGTACGCGTGGGCCAATAGAATGTCAAAGCTAATATAAAAATGAAAGAGGGATGTCCGGTTAAGGAGTTCCCGCCCGGCCAGCAGGAACAGATCGTCACGCTCTACAAGGCCTTCAACGAGTACTACCCGGCCCCTGTACTCGAGCATCGCGTCGACCTCTTTAGAAAGCACCTCAACGAGACGTACTTCGCTTGGATCGGCCCCCACGGCGACGATGACCCCTACTACTTCCGCATCCACTCGCCCGTTGCCTTCATGGAGCTGGACTTCCACTGCGGCAGTATGTAATCTGTTCCTTCCTCATCCCTTAATTCCATTGCACTGCGCACAGCCAACTTTTCCGATTTTACCTTTCATTCTCCCTTCTTTTGGAATACGAGCAAACTAATATTTGTGGTGTTCGCAATTAGTTTTCCTGACGAATACGTCGCCGGCGAGGTGCCATATCCACACCACCAATAGGTTACCGAACAGGGGCGACTATGGCAAAGCGCTTGTTGAGTTTTTCAATAAGAGGACATCGCTGTGAATTCCTTCCCCTCTCTGTAGATCATGCAGCGGTGGTCCTAATATATGAGCCTATAATATCCCTGATGCTAGTATGGAGTGTCGCAAAAATTTAAGTCATTGTTCCAGATCAGGTCTGCGGTTGCTCATTTTAATACCAAAGCTGAGCCATAATTCGAGAATGTCTATCACTCCTAGATACTCATGATCACGGAAACGGCACTGTAGTGGCTCTCTGGAAGCCCACACTATAGGCACCTCTTTGACGCGATTGTAGCTAGTAGATAGCACCTGGTGAATAGAAAAGCAAAGGTATCTGGATGTCCATCATTCAGGTCGAGGTTTACATAGGAATTCTATCACATGCCTCAAAATTCAGGTAATCTGCCAGAAAGGAGTCCGAACAATTCTCATGCTTGTAGCGTGAGTGAAAGCTTTGGGGAGTGTTTCTGCCACTTTTTGATCTCCGTTCTGGAGTGCGTCATAGAACTGTTCACTCTCTCTCTCTCTCTTCTAACCAAGTGATAGCGGCGACCATTAGCCTAGCTTTGTGCTACCAGTAGCAGCGCGGTTCATCGTTTCTGTACGACTTCATGTGTATTTGTCAAACTTGTTTTTCAAGGATCATCTTCACATGCAGACAGCCGACGTCACGGTTCAGCAGTCATGTTCATTCAAAAATGAAACATTTCTTTGATATGAGAAATCGTCTACGGGATATCGCGTATAGCCCAGTCCAGATCTACTGGGCATGGCCACTGGTTGACATTAGCGTCTATTCTGCGAGCAGGAGACTTGTCATTGGGACACATACGGGTGCTGGCCGTCACCCACACGAGAGCCGGTCCTCGTGTGCCTGTGGAATGGGATGTCCTTGACGCCACGGTGCCTGAAGAATGAGTGCTTAGTACAACTATCAGGCAGTCAAGAGGAGGCTCCACTCACTTCAAAACAATACGCTCGATGGCATCCATGCCCATCTTGAGAGTTTCCATCCTCGGGCCGTACGAAAGGCGGACGAAGTGGTGGCAAGGCGAGTCGAAAAGGTCGCGGCGCTTGCTGGGGTTCAGGTCAAAGAAGATACCGGGGACCACGATGACCTTCTCGTTCAAGCACTCGGAGAAGAAGTTCAGACCGTCGTTGATGGTGCCGGGGAGGGAGCTGAGGTCCAGCCAGAGGTAGAAGGTGGAATTGGGCACATCTTCATCCGGGATCTTGAAGCCCATCTCACGAAGACGCCCAATGACATAGTCGCGCTTCATCCTGAAATGGGTTTGAAGAGAACGCATCTCGTGGCGGACCTTGGTGGGCTCCAGCATCTGGATAGCGGCCTCCTGGAAGGGGACGTTGGTGCCGCCGTCGAGGTAGGAACCGCAAGAACCAATGGCCTTGATAAACTCCTTAGGGCCAACGATCCAAGCGACACGCCAGCCTGGAAGACGGAAGCGCTTGGTAAGGCCATCGATGATCAGGACGTCATCTTCATCAACGTCAACGACGTTATCAGCAGCGGAAATGACGGTGCCATCGCAGTCAGTCGTGTAGTTGTAGCCGCCTGAACCCCACAAGTCAGAAATAGTCTCAATTGAGCGGGTCCGTAGTGTACTTACAGTAGAACTCGTCCATGATCAGGGTTGCCCTCTCGCGGCAGATGTCCTGGATTTGAGCGAGCTCTGGGTTGGTCATGACTTGACCGGTGGGGTTACGTGGGTTGGAGGTGAGAATGACGGAGGTTCCACGGGCGATCTCCTCGGCAATCTTCTCCGGGTGGATGTGGTAGTTGTCCTCGCGGCTAAGAGGAATGGGGATGGAGGAGAAGTTCCTGAAGAGCGACAACATTTCGTTGTACGCAGTGTAGTCGGGAATGAAGAAGGACAGGTAGCTGTTGCCCAGCACGGCGGCGATACGGATCAGACCAGCACGGCCACCGGGGACGATGCAGACGTTCTCCCAAGTGTACTTGCTTGGCTTGTCCTGGCGGTGGTGCTCGTTGTAGAGGTTGGCGACAGCCTCGCGGAGGGGCTTGATGCCCGCAGTCGGGCCATACTCGCGGCCGCTCAGCGAGATGTCGATGTTGTGGGGACGCTCGAAGCAACCTTCGATTTCGTCGTCGACCTCGGGGGCACCCTGGCCCAGGTTGGCCCAGGCCTCGGGGTCCTCGAGGTAGCCCTTCTCGTAGGCACGCTCAGAGGTCCAGACAACACCGGTGGACGCTCTGGTGGCGTCAAGGCCGGCGTGGACCTTGTGGCCGGCGTGGTAGTTGCGGAATTGGCGATGGACCTGAGAGTTGAGCTCTGGGGGTGGGATTAGCCGGGAAGCGGGGCAGCAGGAAAAATGCAGGAACCCGGCAATTGTAGGGCAACGCACCAGACTCAGCCTTGCTGGTGGAGAAGCGACGGTCACGGCCGAAGCTGGTCGACTGCCTGCGGTGGGACGCCATTTTTGCGGAGGAGAATGTTCGGGCAGAATTGAGCCGGTAGTCGCAGAAAATATATAGGTAGTGAGAGCCGGTGCCCCTCAAACCACTGATTCATGCTTTTTATGGGGAGTGGGCTACACCGCCGCAGATCCAGGCTGTCCACCCACGTCAGCCACCGTGCGCACCGGGTTGGAGCTGGCGGGTCCGGCGCCGCGGCCGGGAAAAGCTTGAACGTGCTTGGGGGAGCTTGACGGCCCCGGCCTCCTCCCTGCAACTGCCCTGCTCGGTGGAACCTGCAGCTTCCGACAACAGCTCGTAAGCGTGGGGCGCATGAGACAGCTCTGCAGCAATGCGATCGGTCTCGAAGCTCGTCGTCAGCTCTCTCCAGGCACAAAATGACTCCCCCTTGGACCTGAGCCTTCCTTAAAGAAGCACCCCTCCGAACCATATCCGATACGGCATGCGCGATTAATCTCAGCTTGCGTCGCATCTCCTCGAGCACTGGGGTCTTTGAACCCTGAGTGATCAACACCAAGGGGCGCATTCGCTAATCGACTGCGGCGCGGGATTTCAGATGACATCATCCCCCGTATATCTGGCTCTTGCAAGCAAACTCAATCCTCAGCGCCTAGGGAGCATCAAGGCACCGCAAAGCCAGAAGAACGCTACGCCAACCTCATGCATCTCTAATTGGCAAAGACTTGTGTTTCTAGTGCGGTTGATGCTCCAACTTTATCATCATCTTTTCATTCTTCCTTTTTTATCTCTTTCCCTCACCTACCGTCAACTTAAGTGACATTCATCTTTTTACGCACAAGCGAAAGGTATGCAACAACACGCTCATCCGCTGTGATAAGGTACAGACAAGCTTCGCAGTAGTCACATCGCATGTGTAACCTGGTCCCGCACGCATCGCAAATAGAAGCGCGGGTCGCTGTGGAAGGCCCCATACAGAGGGGTACTGCAGCCGATGGCTAGCGCGGAAAATAGCAGAGCCATAGAACATATTTTTTTTAATGAAACAGAAAATATGTGGGTATTCGAAGCTATCCTCCGGACGTGATTGTAGAATTATTAGTTTTACATTTACATCCGAACGATAGCTTCAACTACCCATGACATGAGCGAAGAATGAATTCGCGCTAGCCATTGGCTGCAATACCCCCAGTATATTTGCGTGAAGTCCAGTTGCCCGATTATTGGGTTAGAGTGTCCCTTGCTATGATAATGTTCAGCAGGAGGCCTCAATTGGTCGTGGGACAGACAGAGAGTGGTGTGTTGCTGGTATTCGTCCTGTACGGGCCTACGTAGCGCACTCTGCAGAGAGCGGACCGGGGCGGCGGGAGATCATCAACACCACGAAGGGGGAAGTAGGTTATCTGGGATTGCTTGGAGGCTCCTGCGCCCGCTAACTCCATTTGGCTGCTAGCATTTGTTCTGGAAGCTCTCTTAGCATGTGGGAGATCATGCCACTTCGGCGGGCGGTGGAGCTCAAAATTCTTCACAGGGCTGAACACCTCGGACGTACCACATGCAGCCGCAAGCTTCGACTGCGGCTTTCGTGCGGAGTGCTGCTCCAGGCACGGTGGGTGCCGAAAGATCGGACCTGATTTGCCTACGCATAGGTGGTAGCAGCTACTGTCCAGACGCAGATATGGAACATCTACGTCCGGATGGCAGCTTCATGTGCCGTTGTTCTCGAAGATAATTGCGGGGGATCATTTCTTTTGGCACCTACGTGCCAGGTACGAGTTGATCTTCGGGCCAAGGCGTTGCTTGCAACCCTGGTTCTCGATCCGCGCTAGAGTGCAACGGTGCCGTTGATGTCAATGATCTCTAGCGTAATCTTCCAAGTACCTATGTATGTACTGTGAATCTAGAAAGCACTTCTCGCAGCACAATGCTGCTCTCGAAATACTCACCCTCCATCACACGCCTTCCGAGGATGGTGCACCAAGCCATGTCGTACTCGCAAGCCCTCTCGGTACGACAGAAGACAGTTGCACGCTTGTCAGCTGCAACCAGTCAGCCAGATCGAGGTGCTGACACGAAAGCTGACCCGGCGCGAAAGGCCGACCACCAGCCGCGGACATCGCAAGAGGAGTCGGACGTCTACGTTCTCACGCTCAACACGACGCCTTCGCTCAGTCAGCCGTTGACGGCACTCCGCGACAAGCATTTTCCGATTCATCTCAACCACACGTCTGCGCACCTCACCATGTTTCATGCGCTGCCAGGATCGGAGATGACCGGCATAGTAGCGGCGCTGCAGGAGCATTGTCGAAACACACGCCCGTTCAAGCTGACGACGGGTGCGCCATTCCGTATGAAACGAGGGGTCGGCATCACTGTGGGACGACATGGCTCAAAGGAGGCCCAACGCGTACACAAGGCGCTGCAGCGACGGTGGGCGCAGATGCTCAGCGCACAGGACCAGCAGAGCTGGCGGCCGCACTGGACGGTCCAGAACAAAGTCGACGATGAGGTCGTTGCGGAAAAGACAATGGACCAGGTACAGCACGAATTCCAGGGGGCCGAAGGGCTGGCGAAGGGATGCACGCTGTGGCGCTACGAGAGCGGAGGGCGATGGAAATTCGAACGCGACTTCGACTTTAGCAGCGGCAAATAACAAAGAGACAGGCCTAATTAAGATGTGCTCTACCCTGCTCGTTTCAGCAACGCCCTTGCGATGTTCGACCAAGGAGCGACATGGCACCGGTGACCACATGACGCTGCCACCCGCGATGCAGGTCAGGCGGTACGGATGCTGCGTCGCCCGCCGGCGCTCGTATGGGGCCGCGGTGCCCTGCCCTGGCGGTGGCGCGTCCCCCTCCACGTGTGTGCAACGCTGCGATGCCGCTCGCGCCCGGCGATACCGTTTCGACTGCGTCGGTCGTCTCGTGATGCTGGCACGACGGGCGCGGAGCGGCGGCGCGCGCAGGGCGGAGGTGCAGCCCGCTTGGCTGCTGGGAATAGTGCGCGTCGTGCGTGGGCGCAGTGGCTGAGGCGGGCGCGCCAGGGCATTGGCGGCGGGACTCGATGCGGTGCGGAACGTCGGTGATCCTAGGCTTGGGCTGGGCGCGCAAGGGCCCCGTTGGTGTACCTAGGGGCAATTTGCTGGTGGAGTCAGCGGCCATGGACCGGTACTCTCCACCTGGCCTCTCGTTCCGTTGTCGACTATTAACTGAGCCTGCTCCTTGCACCTGTCTCCTCTTTGAACACCCTGCTTCCATCTCCCACGGCCCAATTGCCGTCAACTCGCCCTCACTCGCTCCCCAGGCGCGCCTTCTCCGCTCGTTGCTCAGCATTCCCCGCGCCTCCTTGAACACAACACTCCACGATGAAGGGTGGGTCTGCTCGAGATGCCAATCCGCGAACTGTGCTAACCTCCCGGCAGCTCTCATTCTTGTCGGCGGATTTGGCACCCGCTTGCGTCCTCTCGTACGTCGTCCCCGCCCGCAAGGCTGAGACGCGCCGCATCCATGTCTGCTAGGGACACGCCATTGACTAGAGCTACAGACCCTTACCTTGCCGAAGCCGCTGGTCGAGTTTGGCAACAAGCCCATGATCCTGCACCAGGTTGAGAGCCTGGCCGCAGCGGGCGTCACCGACATCGTCCTTGCCGTCAACTACAGGCCCGAGATAATGACCGCGGCGCTGAAGAAGGTGAGGCCCTCCCGCACGCCAACGCGCACGCGCGCAATACCACTGACACACAGGGTAGTACGAGGAGCAGTACAACGTCCGCATAGAGTTCTCCGTCGAGAACGAGCCCCTGGGCACCGCCGGTCCGCTGAAGCTCGCCGAGAAGATCCTGGGCAAGGACGATTCGCCCTTCTTCGTCCTCAACTCCGACGTCATCTGCGACTATCCCTTCAAGCAGCTCGCCGACTTCCACAAGGCCCACGGCGATGAGGGCACCATTGTCGTTACAAAGGTCGAGGAGCCGTCCAAGTACGGTGTGGTTGTCCACAAGCCCGGCCATGCTTCACGCATTGATCGCTTCGTCGAGAAGCCCGTTGAGTTCGTGGGCAACCGTATCAACGCCGGTATCTACATTTTGAATCCCTCGGTGCTGAACCGTATCGAGCTGCGCCCCACTTCGATTGAGCAGGAAACCTTCCCCGCCATCTGCAAGGACGGCCTGCTGCACTCGTTTGACCTGGACGGTTTCTGGATGGACGTCGGCCAGCCCAAGGACTTCCTTGCCGGCACTTGCCTGTACCTCTCGTCCTTGGCTAAGAAGGGCTCAAAGGAGCTCACTCCCAACACTGAGCCTTATGTCTATGGCGGTAACGTCATGGTCGACCCCACCGCCAAGATCGGTAAGAACTGCCGCATAGGCCCCAACGTCACCATTGGGCCCAACGTCGTCGTCGGCGACGGTGTCAGACTGCAGCGCTGTGTGCTGCTTGCTGGAAGCAAGATTAAGGATCACGCCTGGGTCAAGTCCACCATTGTCGGGTGGAACAGCTCTGTTGGCAAGTGGGCCAGGTTGGAGAATGTCACGGTACTCGGTGACGATGTCTCCATCGGTGACGAAATTTATGTCAACGGTGGTTCCATTCTGCCCCACAAGTCGATCAAGCAGAACGTCGACGGTAAGAGACATGCCTCCGGTTGTTTGAACTCGATTCACTAACACCTCCGCTAGTCCCAGCCATCATTATGTAAATCACGGTTTGCATGCGTGTCGCGAGAGTCTCCGGCGCGGCTCAAGGCTCTTCCTCTCAGCCCGATCGGACTAATAACGACTTTAATACCCATTCCTTCTCAGATCCCTGTTCTCGTTCGCGAAAGGCATATTTTCCTGGCCAACTTTCCGCTTTGGTTCACAACTTTCTGGCGGCCATGGAGTTTCAGTCAAATACCACACATTTTGTGGTTTATTTTCAAACGGCGTCCGGCTCCCCGAGATGGCCGCGAGACAAAAAAGCAAATTTTATAACCCATTTTCTTCTTTCACCACTGGGAATATTTTAGTTTCCCTTCATGGTTAGGGATTTCAGTGGCAATGCATGGGAAGAGCGGGGAAACTTACTCAAAGCGGAAATACGTTACTGGGTTGCGTCTTATGTATTGCATGGCTTTTCATCTTCTCTGTTCTGTTCTGATTGCATGCACTCTTGTTTTATGAAGTCCAAGTGGTTGATGAAAGCGTCCTGCACGTTTTGGGGTTGCGGGTCTCGTTATGTTTTTGGTCAATGGGTGAATTGTTTTTCTGTTGATTTGCTCGATAAACTCATACCCGGGAAATGCCAAACCTGAACTCCTCTTCGTGCAACACACTCATTCTTTTTTGGTCCAAGTTTCTAGAAGGGATCAAGGCAATTTACTAATCGCCTATCACAAAAGCCAGGCTCTCGCAGACCGCGCCTGTGGTATCTCTGTGGATCCAATCATATGCAGCTCGCATTCCGCGAACAAGTTCAGCCCGCCATCTCCTCCCTTTTCTTGGCCCATATCCACTGATGGTATGCGCCGTTATTTCGCTCGCTCTAAAAGGCGATGTTGAGACATGTGCAGGGATGGACCATCGGGCCGAGCAATTTCAACATCTTAGGTTTGGTGGTGCCTAAATAGAGGTGTACGTGAGCAGATTGTGGAGTGACAGCACACCACGCATGATAAGAGGTGAAACCAAAAAAATGCCTGTGAAGTATTCTACCAGTATTTTCCTCTCTGTAAAGTCTAACTAAAGAAGCAGGTAAAATTACGACAAAATGAGGGGGGAAAGGAAAAAGGCATTCGCTTAAGCTTTTTTTTTTCAGACTCCCGCCTACTCATACCAAGCAGATATACAAATCTGCTTCAAGCAGTAAGGAGATCAGTCTTGAGATAGAACGCCGTTCAACACCAGTTGCACCCTCCATTCCTTTCTTGCAATTCCTGTTTCGAAACTAATCGTCGAATTTGATTCCGTTCACGGCGTGCGTGTTGATCAGGCCGCCGCGGTAGCTGCCCCTCTTGCCCTTGTTCTTTTCCTTGGTGAAACCCTTGCCCTTGGTGATGATCAGCTTCTCGTGGGCGCGCTGAGCATAGTCGTAGGGCACGAAAGCATTGCTCGAAAATCGGGGGTCAACGTATTGGTCTTTGGGGATACGGCTGAAGGGCACGTTCGACTTCTTTGCCCGCTTGTTGCCGTCCTCGCCGCTGGGAGTGCTTGTGCCGGAAACGAGGTTGCTCGTGGTGTCGGTGGTGGACTCGTCTCGTTTGCGCTTGCTGCCAGGAGTTGCGTTTGGCGCAGGCGAGTTGCTGGCTATGGTGTCGCTGCCACTGCTGGAAGTTGCACTGCTCTCCTCTTTGGCGTCCTTAGCCTTCTTTCCCTTTGCAGTCTTCTTGCTTTTCTTCTTGGCGTCGGAGTCGGAATCGGAGTCGGAATCGGAATCGGAAGACGAGGATGAGGATGAGGACGAGCCGCTACCAGAGTCGGAAGAAGAGGAGGAGGAGCTCTTCTTGGCGCTAGCCGAAGAGGAGCTGGAGGAACTGGAGGAACTGGACGATGACGAAGAGGAGCTACTAGAGCTCGAAGCAGAAGCTTCAGATTCGGCATCAGACTCGGAGCCGCTGTCCGAGCTCTCATCATCGGAGCTTGAGGAAGAGTCGTCACTGCTCTGCGGAGAGTCGGCCTCTTTCTTTGCCTTTTTCTTCGGCGGCTCATCCTCGCTGTCGCTGTCGCTTTCGCTATCGCTGCTGTCGCTTGCGCTATCATCCGAGCTCTCACTATCGCTGCTGTCTGGCTCTTCCTTCTTGGCCTTGCCGTTCTCTGCCTTGATCTCATTGTCGATTTCCCGATCCTCCTCCCACTCGTCGAAAATCGCGGCAAGCTTAGGCTTGCCCTTAGCAGCGTCCTTCCATGCGGAATCACGCTGCGTAGCCTCAGACTGCAGCTTTTCAGCGGCCTTCTCGTAGCCGTACTCGACCAGGAAGTTGTTGACAAGGTCGAGAAGCGCGGCGGGAGCCTTGGGGTGGTTTTTAGATTTCGAGTCGGGCTTTGCCTTCGTGACCTTAGCGGCCGGCTTTGCGCTCTTGTTCTTGGCCATTGTGCGAAAGTGCGTGGTATGCGCGGGTGCTGTATGGGACAGGGAAAAAAATTTGGAGTTGGTTGGAGGCTCTCAAATTTCTGGCCGACAGGCCGGTCGCACAGGGATCAGACCGCCCAAGCCCAAGGCGGCCTAGTACCACCTCGCGGAAGCCACGACCAGCAGCAAGGCGCTTGCCGCCAGTGGGCTAAGCACCAGTGTACACGGCAGCTTGCCTCCAGGCACACGCAACGCTGCCGCAGCATTTCTCCACAGGACAGTCTGCCCACGCCGGCATCCGACCGCAACGCCCCTCGACGTGAGCCCGGCGCCTATCCCGTGCCCGCACTACCACCGTCTGCCCGCCGCCAATCGCCTGGGGGGAGGGGCCATCGCCGCTCCGTATCCATGCCTGCGTCAGACACCTAACACCAACTCCGCCCAAGCAAACAATGAACCAGGCGTTCTCGACGCTCTTTTAAGTCAGCGCATTCGCCCTCGACCCGCATCCGTCGACGCTCCCGCCTCCTCTCCCCACCCGTCATGAACGGCAGTCGGTCCCACAACCCTAACGGCTCTGGCTCCAGTGGGCGGCCCAGCGAAGATGGCCGCGGCCCAAGGGCGCCGCCGCCCGCCGCGAGCAACGGCCGCGCAGAAAAATATGAAGATGAGAAGCGCAGGATCATCGAGAGTTGTTTCAGCAAAATGGACCCGAACGGAGCTTGTATGCGCGCTCCCTTCCACCCTGCAACCTGGCGTTCTCGCACAGGCATCGGGCTGACACGGCCACCACAGTATCCGAATCTTATATCACCCACTTGCGCGTCTTCGAGGATGCTGCCCATCCCCAGACCCCTCCGCCACCTAACTCTCCACCGCAAAATAAGAAGCCCCGTGTAATCATAATCGCGGTGCGGAGCTCTGGCAGAGTCCGCGTTCATAAGGCCCGCGAAAATGCCAATGGCTCATTTTCAATCGGCAAGACGTGGCATATGGAAGATTTATCGGCGGTTGAATCGTTCGCCAACGCTGCACCTGCCACGCCGGAACAGCAGCAGCGCAAGGACTGGGCAGGGCCTACTGGGTTTATAGTGACGCTTGCGAAGCCCTACTATTGGAACGCAAACTCGCCGAAGGAGAAAGACTTCTTCATCAACAGCTTGATCAAGATTTACGGAAAGTACACATCCGGCAAGGTCCCACAACTGATTGGGTTCAGCCAGAAGGAAATGGACATGATGCTGCGCCCGCCGACGGGTCAGGGTCCAAGGGGTTCTCCGAGCCAGGGCCCTCCGGGGAAGCTACCGCCTGCCAGTCCTGGTGGTCCCCGCCCTCCACCCTCTCGGTCTGGTGAATCTCCAAGCCGCCGTCCGGTGGCGGGCCCACCGGGTGATGCTGGCGCGCCCAGGCCTCTGCAGCCGAGGAGTCGACCTGGTACTGCGGGTGATGATAGGGATAGGTCAGGCTCGCGCGGGCCCCCGTCTCGCGGAGGAGAGCTCCCGCCGGGCTTGCCCAATCCCCGGGATCCTTCAAGGCAACCCCAGCCAAGGCCACAACCGTCGCGAGAACTTCGCAAGCCGCCAAGCAGAGAGCAGATGCGGCCGCGCCCAAGTCAGGAGCAATTTAGGCCTTCCCCTCCTACTGTCCCTCCGGGGCAGTCTCCTTCTCTTGCACATTCCCATCTTACCCCGCAATCCTCTCAATCCGAATTTTCTCAAAGGCCCACATCGCCCATTCGTGAACGTAGTCCCAAGTTGCCTCTTCAGATACCCCAAGCAAGTCCTGGAAGACAGAGAGATTATGCTAAATCACCAATCGAGAGGGCAGATGCATTTCCAAGGTCGCCGATTGATAGGGCGAGATCGCCTGTTGAAAGGAGGGCAGACGATGCTAGCTCCATGGAGAGTTCCTTGCTTGCAAGCTCAACGTTTGATAGGTTCGGGCTCAATGGGGCCAGGAGAGACCCCTCGCCTCAGGGCCTACGCCCGACAACTTCTCACAGTACTATGTCGAGGAATGAGGAGAATGTTGAGGAGAAATCCGCTGGGGCACCACCGGAGCGCAAGCGGCCACCCATGCTTTCCCCTCTCGAAACCAGTGGTCACAACTCAGATGCTCCCAAATCCCCTCGATATGACGACATGCCTCCAGCTTTGAGGTCGCCTCGCCCGCCTCCATCACCTCGTGCCCCTCCATCACCACGAGTCCCTCCGTCAAGAGAAGGGCCGTCGGCCAACGGGCCGAGAGGTCCGCCTGGATCGTTCTTCCCGTCCGATACCAGTTCGATGACGAAAGAAAAGGATGTTGCGCCGGAACCAGTTCAGCCTCCCAATAAAATTAGCGCTGTCGAAACCAAGGAAGCGATGGCGGAACCCGAACCTGAGCCCGCGCCCGCGGAATCTGAACCGGAGCCCACACCCGAGGAGCCTGCGCCCGAGCCTCTGCAGGAACCGGCACCCGATCCAACTTCAGAGCCTGAAGTCTCTGAAACACCGTCACCTCTTGCAGTCAGGCCGCCTCCGAGGAAAGACGACGAGCCGGAAGAGTCCGAGAAACCAGGTCTAGGCCCAATGATCGGAAAGAAAAAGCTGGGTGCCGCTATTGAACGAGGGGCTGATGGAAAACCGAACATGGCCGATGTTTTGCGCAAGGCAGCCAACGCATACGGTGCGTTCAAGCCACGTGCTGGTGGTGCCGCTCAGAAGTTCAAGGCTGCATTGGCAGATGCGCCTTCAGAGCAAAAGCCGGACGGTATCACAGGAGTCTTCAACGCACCCTCGTTGAACAGGCAACACACCGATGATAGCACAAAGGTGGAGACACCAAAAGGCTTGGAGGCCCCTGAATTTCCTGCTCCCGAGCCAAGCGAGGAAGAGAAGCCTGTTGCGGAGAGTGCTGCCGAACCCGACCTTCCTGGGCTCATCGTCTCGGCCCCCACAATTGGTCCTGAACCAACAGAAACTCCTGCAGGAGATGCAGCATCTAGATCGCCGAGCCCGGATGGAAAGCGTGGTAAATCTCCAGAGGACATACGCAGACAGAGAAGACGGTCCAACCAGCAGGCTAAGTATCTCGCCTCATTGGGTTTGGACGCGACTGTTCTGGACATCAGAGGCTTGGAGATTGAGTCCATTCTTTCCGACTTTGGATGGGGCAGTGCAACCATGCAGCCAAAGAAGCTTGAAGCCTTTGAGGCAGATCTCAAGCGCGAAATCGCCCGCGTCGAAGCCGGAAGTTGGCTGAACAACACTGATCACAATGATGACAGAGTGGAGGCAGTCGAGAAGATGCTTGACAAAGTCATCAGCGAATGTGACGAACTTGAGGGCTTATTGACATTGTACAATGTCGAGCTCAGCAGCCTGAATGATGACATCGCCTTCATCGAGGCACAGAGTCAAGGTCTTCAGGTCCAGACAGCTAACCAGAAGCTTTTGCACTCTGAGCTGCAAAAGCTTGTCGATACTATCTCTATCGATACGAGACAACTGGAGCCTCTCAGAGCCGCAAAGATCGGCAAGCCCGAGGGCTTGGAGGTCATCGAGAATTCGCTGCTCTTGCTTTACAAGGCCATGATTACTATCGATCCCGCCATCCGTCAAGGCGCTGAAGTAGTTGACGGCGCGTCCGGTATGGGCAACAGCGAGCTTTCTAACATGAGGGCGTTGCAAGAGAAGAAGCAGAGGTATCTACAGGAGGCTGCTGTCTTCCTCAAACGCCTGGGTCAGCACATGGATATGACGTTCGGTGCTGCACTGCTCAACACCAGAGATGCAATTTCACGGCAAAATTCTGGCAGCCTGTCCACAAAGCTGGATCCTGCCACCCACGATTTTGCGCGCAACGCGTTGTGGCAATACAGTCCGTTGTTGCTTTTTGCCAAGGAAATTGATCTGCAGACATGGGACAACCTTCTGAAGATGTACCAGACCCGCGCTCGGCCGGTGTACCAAGAAGAGTTTAGAGATAATGCTACCGCATGGAAGAAGATGGCCCGCAGGCCTACGGGCGAAGAGCAGGATCTTCTATTTACCTCGCAGGAGAAGGACACAGAGACTCTCAAGACGACAGCCCGCAAGCTCACCGTTAAGCGCAGCGGCACTCTAGCGAGAGGCCTCCGCTCCAATTCCAACGAGAAGGCGGACAAGGGGGGGCGTCTTTACCCCTACGAGGCTTTTGCTGGCGCTCTGGATGAGATGGCACCTCTGGTTTTTACTGAGCAGAACTTCGTCGTGGAATTCTTCCACGCATCATCTACCGAGAACGTCGACTTCGCTGATGCCGTTACCGCCGCGCCGCCGCATGCTAGAAAGGGGTCGAATTTGCTTGCGCGGAAAATGTTTGAGCCTGATCGAGCATTGGCGAAGCGGGTTGTTGAGGTCATGGATGATATCTTTTCGTTCTGGCCCACAGAGCTACAAAACCTCGTTGAGTTCGTGGTCAACAGTGATCCACTGCAAGGTGTTGGCATCCTGACCTGCTTGGACCGCAAGCTCATCGAGTATGAGGAGACCAACCAGGACTTCCTCACGCGTACTTTCCAGGCTCTCCAGACGCGCCTCGCCGGGCTGTTCAACCGTTTCGTCGATACGCAAATAACTGCTATCGAAGATACAAAGGTCAAGATCAAGAAGAGGAAGGGTGTCATCTCTTTCTTCAAGACCTTCCCCCACTTCTCTGGCGCCATCGAGAACATGATCCCACCGGCCGATGACTTCGAACGCCTCGAGGTGAGAACCATGGTCGATGACGCATACCAAAAGATCAACAAGGCCATGTTCGAAAGTTTGAAGGTGATTGCAAAGGAAAGCCCGGCGGCGATGGCGGCGCAGAGCGCGGCTGTCGGGGGCGCCGGCGCGGACCCTGAAGACAAGGAGGCGCTGAACTACCACATTCTCCACATTGAGAACATGAACCACTATATCGAGGAAGTTGAAACGCACGGAGATCTTGTGCTGGGCGAGTGGAAGGAAAAGGCCAAGGCCGAGATGGACGAGCATCTGGCGCTGTATCTTGACGCCATCATCAGAAGGCCGCTCGGCAAGCTCTTGGTAAGTTCCGCAATATCTTGCAGAGGCATTTCAGAGGACGCCATGACATTAAACAGAAGCGAATGCAGGATTTCCTCGACCCTATCCCCAGCATCCTGGGCGCCCTCCCAGCTGGCACGCCGCCGTCGGCCATTGCCAGCCGCCCTTCACACTCTCGTACCGTGTTCAAGAAAATCACGGCGTCGCACGATAGCAAGGAAATCAGGAAGGGCATTGAAGCTCTGCGGAAGCGCGTTGACAAGCACTTTGGCGATGCGGATGATCCAGGTCTCAGCCGCAACTTGGTGGTCAAGGTTCTAGGTGAGTGTGAAAGGAAGTATCAGGACGTGTGGCAACAACTCATCAGCATCAACAACGACGTGTATGGCGGAGAGGTGGATGTTGGCAGTTGGGGCGATGAGATTGCTGGATCGTTCAAGGGACGATGATTGTGTGGTTGAAGATGTAATTGGTTCTCGATTCCGGCAGCACGGGTGCTCGATAGTGCTGCGTCTGTTGTTTGTCATTCTTGCATTATTCCTTACGTTGACGCCGCGCAATGTTCATGTCGGGCCGTTATTCTTTCATTGGCGCATGGGTTGGTTTGGCTAGCAGTCTTCATTCCTGTTGTCGCAATTCCCCACTGAGCTATGCCATAACGATCGCGTTGCTTCTTCTCGCATTGAGGTCATGAGCAGCTTGCTTTCTTCGCATTTTTTTTTTTCTCATTCCGCGCTATTCACTCGCTTTGCTTCAGACTACGATCGAGATGGGAAAAGGTGTACAGTCTCTTTTGCCGCTTTTGCTAATTAGAGTAATTTGTGTCGAGTGATCTTAAATATGACGCAAACCCTGGGAGCAACCGGCCATGTGACTGCTAATCTCTGTCTTGCGAGTCGAGCTGGCGCAAGCACCGGACACGCCGGCGTCAAGAGGAATGATCGCTCGCGATTTTCTCCACGAGGAATTATTCGACGTACGAGGGTAGTTCAAGCTACATCTGGACGTAGATGTGTATTTAATAATCCAACATTGACGTCCAGATGGTAGTAGCTTCAGCTCCCCACGGAAATAGAGCTCAGATGCTAATAGAAATTAGTTACAACGGCTCAGATCTGTGGTTTTCCGAGATGACTCCCGCGGTCTTTAGCGCTTCATGCCTTTGGCGACGATGCTAGACCACGCGTCCAAACACTAGCAGTCAGGAGCGCATAGCAAATTCAGGGACGACGCAGTGCAAAAAAACTTAACAATAAAACTGAACGTTTGACAGATGGAGCAGTGGTGGCAATCTCGACCACTCGATCTGCGGACTGGTGGAGGTGGGGAGGAGGTTGCGTGGGTGAGGAGCGATTCTGGGCCTGCTAGGGCCAACCGGTGGCCTGGGCCAGCTGCAGCCCACTGGTGATCCCCCTCGACGCCCAGTGGTCCCCCCATCCAACCTCTCTCTCCGAGTTTCGACCAAGCGCTTCTCCTGGAGATCTGTAGCTAGCCGAGCCGTCAAGCTTCCGATCTCCAGTTAGCGACCGGCTGTGCAATCTGATTCTCGCGCCGTCGACTTTCCGTTCCCACTGCATTCCCCTCCGCAAAGCCACCTTGCCTGCGACCGCGCCGCGCGCTGTACTGCGAACATGAGTAAAATGTGGGAAGTCGATCCTGAGACCAGGAGCAAGGTGAGCCATTCCTACCCGAATTGCACCCAACCGCTGCTAACGCTGAGCCCAGCTCCTAGAGATCCAGAAGGAGAACGGCAACAATTCGTGCGTCGACTGCAACGCCCCGAGCCCTCAATGGGTACGTCACGTCACCCTTCAGCGTGCGCGGTCGCTGACATGAACTCATCCAGGCCTCACCTAAGTTCGGCATCTTCATGTGCCTGAACTGCTCCGGCATCCACCGCGGCCTCGGCGTGCACATCTCCTTCATCCGCAGCATAACCATGGACGCCTTCAAAGGAGCCGAGCTCGAGCGCATGAAGAACGGCGGCAACAAGCCTTGGCAGGACTTCTTCACCAACCACCAGTCCAACCAGCTCGAGGGCCGCACCTTCGACGACTGCACCATCAACGAGAGATACGACAGCGAGGCGGGCGAGGAATGGAAGGAGCGGCTAACGGCCAAGGTCGAGGGCAAGGAGTACGTGCCGCAGCCCAAGGAGAAGAAGGCGCCGGCGAAGAAGGCGCCGGCAGCGCCGCTCAGCGGAAGCAGGGCCGGCAGCAGAGCCGGCACGCCCGTCTCGCGCAACGAGCTGGAGGGCTTCGCACCAGGTCGCACCGGCTCGCCCAGCTTGGGCACGGCGTCGCTAGCCAAGAAGCAGCAGAACGAGACCTACTTCGCACGCATGGGCGCCGAGAATGCGAACAGGCCGGATGACCTGCCGCCCAACCAGGGCGGAAAATACGCCGGTTTCGGCAGCGATCCATTTCCACAGCAACAGCAGCAGGCCGGCATCCCGGGCTTGGATGATTTCCAGAAAGATCCCGTGGCCGCTTTGACGAAAGGGTTCGGCTGGTTCAGCACCACGGTGCAGAAGACGGCGAAGACAGGATACGATGGTTGGGTCAAGCCCGGCATGGAGAACGTACGTCCCCAATTGTCAAACTCTCAGGGCTGCGACTGACACACGAGTAGTTGTCCAAGGCAGATATTGCGTCGCAAGCACGCACCGCCGCCATGACGATCGGGCAGACGGCGCAATTCGCCGGCAAGAACGCCGCCGATTCATTCAACCGCTTCGTCGAGGGCGAGGACACGCTCGCGCCGCGCAATGGGAACGCGAAGAAGGGCGGGCCAGACGAGGAGCACAAGGACTTCTGGGACTCGTTCGGCGCAGCGCCCCAGGGCCCTCCGACGGAGAAGAAGAACTTCTGGGATGAATTCGCGTCGGCGGGGGAGCAGGCCACAAGCAAACCGAAGCCGACTAGCGTCGGAACCGCGGCAATGAAGAAGGGAGGAAGCGGCAGCGCACCGGCGGCGAAGAAGGAGGACGATGGATGGGGTGATTGGTAGTGGTTCTATTTGCATTGGGTCTACATGTGGGAATGCGCAGGGCGCGTAATGGGTTTCCTTGATGCCGAGAGGGGTTGTCAGTGGAACGGGCAGGTCTTTAGTACCGGACGATTCTTCAGCGGAGCAAATGGCGCACTGTAGAAATACGCGTTTTGTAGAAGAGCAATACCAGGCGCTACTGTTTTTGATTGAGGCTTTTTAAGTCCGACTGTCGCAGCGGCGCCATGTGAATCGCTGCCGTCCCGGGATTCCCCCACACCCTCGCTGAGCCGAGCTCGGCTTCGGTTAGAAGAGCTTCAGCATCCCAAGCTCCAACTCACCATCACCACAACTTACCACCAGCCTTGGGCTCAAACATCGCTGGGGAACGACCGTCTGACGCCTCGCATACCCGCATTCCCGTCCTACCATCATGGCTTCGAATCTCCGCATCCTGGTCCCCGTCAAGCGCGTCATTGACTATGCCGTACGTCCATGATTGCACACCCCTCTATGTCCCGCTATACAGAGGCTAATCGCTGCTCTCATCGACAGGTCAAGCCACGCATCAACAAGGCACAGACTGCCGTCGAGACGGCCGGCGTCAAGCACAGCATGAACCCCTTCGACGAACTCTCGGTCGAGGAAGCAGTACGCCTGCGCGAACGCAAGGCGCAGCCGGTCGAGGAAATCGTCGCGTGGAGCGCGGGGCCGGCGAAGGCACAGGACGTGCTGCGCACGGCGATGGCCATGGGCGCCGACCGCAGCGTGCACGTCCAGACGGCCGACGGGCCTGCGGGCGAGCTGGAGCCGCTGGGAATCGCCAAGATGCTGCAGAAGGCCGTCGAGGAGGAGAAGAGCAACCTCGTCATCCTCGGCAAGCAGAGCATCGATGACGATGCCAACCAGACGGGCCAGATGCTGGCCGGCCTGCTCGGCTGGGCCCAGGCCACGCAGGCCTCCAAGGTCGAGATCAAGGACGACGTCTGCACCGTCACCCGCGAGGTTGACGGCGGTGTCGAGACGCTCCGCGCCAAGCTGCCCATGGTCGTCACCACCGACCTGCGCCTCAACGAGCCTCGCTACGCTAGCTTGCCGAACATCATGAAGGCCAAGAAGAAGCCGCTGGTCAAGAAGGCCCTCGAGGACTACGGTGTTGATGTCAAGGCCCGTTTGAAGACAGTCAAGGTTGCCGAGCCCGCGCAGAGGCAGGGCGGCCAGAAGGTCGAGGATGTCGACGGCATGATCGCAAAGCTTAAGGAACTGGGTGCTTTGTAAAGGCGAAAGGGACAAAGAAAAACGGAATACAAGGACAGAATGGGGGGTGACGAATATCGAACTTGCACGTTAGAAGGAGATTTGATTTCTAAACCGGGATGAAAAATAGGTACGGGATATGGATGAGATATCGAAAAGCCTTCAATCTGGATCGGCCGGTGGAAGAGGGATATCTGCATTGTATGTACATAGCCGATATGGACTTTTTCTTTTCTTCTTTGGATGTCTTCTGTACGTCCCTTCGAGCGAGGCTGAAGAAGTAGTACTTTCCAAAAACATGACAGAAGTCTAAGGGGAAAGGGCTGTCACGGGCCCTAAGGCCTATCCAACCTTGTCAGATATGGTACGGCCACAATGCATTCCAAATGATATGACCCTTCGCAGCCATCTTCAAGCATGTAAGCTCGCGCTGGGGGCAGATGTCCGGATGGCTATGACTTTAAGGACTACAGGAGCTTGGAGGCGCTAACTTCAACTTCCACGTCGTCGAGTTGGATATCTACAGATTTCATTCAGGTCTATTAACATACAAGAACGGACTACATGAAGAATCGTAAACGCAGCTAATCGAACCCCTCTCTACGTTCGAGCACTTCAGCACTTTTCTTTCCAATTTAGAAAACCCACAAGATTTGGGCTCGTTAGGCTCGCATATAGCCAGACAACATCGACAGAGTTCCGTCAGTGGAGTACACATTTGGCCATTTTCGACAGATGTAGCGTGGATATTAAAGTATGCATCTTCAGGTGGGGGCGTAGCAGAGCCTCATACTGTATCTCGAGAACATTATATATTAGTTTTATTATTCCGTACTACAACATGTCCCAAGCTCACGCCAACTTTCTCATGCTAAGCTAGGGATTAACAAGACGGTCTTTAACAACCGCTTCGGAGCAAGTCGTCATAATTAGCACGACCAGAAATGAATCCCCAACCGTAAAGCTTTCATCCTTAACCGCTACACCACATACCAGGCAGGCCACTTATAGCAAGTGAATGTTAGCGTAAGGCCCGAATAAGAGTTCATTATATGGACTGTACAGAACACACGTCTTACATTCGCGGCGTCGACAGTCAGTGAGATGGCCTGTCCGCCTGGATGTTAGTTGCTACAGTTTCGCATATATAGCTCAAGATCTAGAACAGTCGGGATCTTGTGGCATGGCGTAAGAACTGTGCTGCGGGCGCTTTTTTTTTTTTTTTTTTTTTCC